>CAOLHI010001041.1:0-454235 GCA_948474755.1 Ctenosaura bakeri | reverse complement strand
TGACATTGACCAGTGAAGAAGGCTGCATGTTCCAGAGGATATTATAAGATGGGACGCTTTTATAATATGCATACCACAAAAGTAAATGCTAGTGTAGAAAAGTATTTAAGAGTGTAAAGTATGAACTCAAACTGTCTCCATTTTTTAATCCTAGGCCCTTTCCACACGTGGCGAGGGAAACGCTCCCTGCCGCTATTCACCAGCTTTTTGGTGGGTCCATTTGGGTCCGTCCTGACGAGGAGCAGTGCGAACTCGTTGCTTCGCACTGCTTCGGTGTCCAAAATGGCAGCTTCCGGTTGGTGGAGGCTCTCCACCAACCAGAGAAGCTCGCCAGCCTAAAGCCTGCCCCCAGCAGATCTGCAGGCACGCACTAGTGTGCGCCTGCAAATCTGCACTGGAATGCAGCGGCGGAGCAACACGGGGTCGCACGCTCTGTACTTTTTAAAAACCTCTTAAAAGAGTTTTTTAAAAAGCATGCTGCGCGACCAGTTCCGGTTGCTCCAGAGTGGACTGAAGTGCGGAACTAAGAAAAGTATCCACTCCACGGTGCAGAAGACCTCCGTTGGAGGTCGCTCTGCACCGTTTTAATAGGCTGGTGCGGAAAGGGACCTAGTTCAAACTTGAATTCACTAGTGAGTGTTTGGCTGGACAGGGCAGCTTGTTCTTGTTTTGTGC
Source organism: Ctenosaura bakeri (assembly GCA_948474755.1). Lineage (NCBI taxonomy): Eukaryota > Metazoa > Chordata > Lepidosauria > Squamata > Iguanidae > Ctenosaura > Ctenosaura bakeri. The sequence continues at coordinate 453,560 of CAOLHI010001041.1, read as the reverse complement.
CTTCAAGTGACTTCCAACTTAGTGTGACCCTAAGGTGAACTTGCCATTAGAATTTCTTGGCAGACTTTGTTCAGAGGAAGTTTGTCCTTGCTTTCCTCTGAGGCCAAAGGAATGTGACTTACTTCCATGGCTGAGTGGGGATTTGAAACTGGCTTTCTTAGAGTCCTAGGCCCTTTCCGCACTGAGGCTTCTAGCGCAAGCGGGGGAGGCCGGCAAGCGCAAGAAGGCTCGTCCGGGAGGCTGCCGCTTCCCCCTCCTTCCTTCCGCAGGCGAAGGAGCCAGCGGGGAAGCAGCACCGAAGGAGGCTTGCCGCACAAGCCACCCTCCCCCCCGTGCGAAGCGGGAGACCTCGTGCCGGATTCCCATCCCGCGCGCGCGAAGCAGGCGGCATCGCGCCGGATTCCTCCCCCGCGCGCGCGCCGGATTCCTCCCCCCGCGCGCGCGAAGCGGGCGGCGCGTCCTTCGCACTACCTCCCCACCCCGTTCCTTCCTTCCGCAGGGGCGGAGGGAAGGAAGCGCGACCCGGCCGGCTCCCGGAGGCTCCGCACGAAAGGTAAGTGCGGGTGGGCTCCGGGAGCATTGCGCGAGTGCGGGGTGATTTTCGCTTGTACGCGAAAACCAAAAAACCCGCACTTGCGCCGCTTCAGCCCCGTGAGCTGGGCGGAAGTGGGAGTGCGTCATGCGGAGCGACGCTCCCACTCCCGCGAGGCTCACGAGGCTATCGCGCGCACAAAGGCCCGTGCGAAAAGGGCCCTAGTCTGACACTGAAACCACGCTGATTCTTACCAACATCAAGTTACAGTATTATTGGCAGAACTATTAAAGTATAGGAATATTTATTTGGTCCTTAGACCAATCAGCAAAAAAATAAAAAAAATAAAAATCACAGGCTTATTCTCTATGGCTCTTCAGCTATGTCTGGTAGTCAAGAAATGAGGTTCCCAATGTGTCTATTTGTCCAGTGGAGGGTGACCAAAATGGTGAAGGGTCTGGAAGCCATGCCCTATGAAGAATGGCTTAGGGAGCTGGGTTTTTCTAGTCTGCAGAAGAGAAGGTTAAGAGGGGACATGATAGCCATGTTTAAATATTTGAAGAGATGTCATGTTGAGGAGGGAGAGGGCTTGTTCTCTACCACTCCAAGACTAGGACAAGGAGCAATGGATTCAAGCTGCAGGAAAGAAGATTCCACTTGAACCTCAGGAAGAACTTCCTGATGGTCAGACCTGTCCAGCAATGGAATATGCTGCCTCGGAGTGTGGTAGAGTCTCCTTCTTTGGAGGTTTTTAAGCAGAAGCTGGATGGCCATCTGTTGAGAATGCCTTGATGGGTGTTCCTGCATAGCAGGGGGTTGGACTCGATGGCCCCGGGATCTCTTCCAACTCTATGATTCTATTATTCTATTTGTACCTGTAAAATACCAGAAAATATACAAGTGTGTTAATTGTGAGGTGAGCAAGGGAGCTGTTTTAGGGTAAGTAAGGTAAGATGTAGTCACACTGAAGAAAAAGAATGCTCAACGATTCTAAGTATAGCCATGGTGAACAAAAAGAATCATCACTCAAGGAAACCAGCATCTTAGAAATCTCAAGGAAATGCAAGGTAAGCATTGACAGGGCATTCTGACAACATCTTTGACAAATTCATGTTCTTTTTTTTTTTTTTTACTTGTAACAATAACAAAGTGATCTGAAATATAAAGAATGAGTTAAGTGTGAGTACTTTTCCCTAGGTGCTTGCTTAATAAATTCCCATTACATCTTAATGATGTCAATTAATGATTATTTAATATGTTGCTATGGAGTGTTGCTCAGAAGACTTTCAAAACATCTATAAATAGTAAAATGTACGTTTGCTTCAGGGTGAGATTGCTCAGTTTGAATGCGATTATCTTTCCCAGCATTGTATTGTTAAATAAACTGCTGTGTTCAAACTATTACAGACTCCACTCTTTAATTCTAAGAGTTCCCCCGCATCAACACAACATTACTGATGTGCTCCCAGAATACTGACTTGGGCGTTTGTATGAAGTAAGTCTCCACATGTCTTTTCCACATGGGAAGCAATCCAGGTACCATGACAGCAACTGTCTGGGGTAAGAGATGTTCACTTATAGATCATATGTGTACAGAGTGCAGTATAGATCAGTGATACTGTTGGATAAGCCCAGTGTGACTTTGAGCCTTCTGCTGTTTCCCACATACTACCAAGATGTTCATGTATAAACTGCTGCATGTTGTAACTGATTCAGAAGGAGATAGAGAAATCATTAACTGAAGTATAGATTTGGCCTATGTACAGGAAATTTGGGACTTGATCGATACATGATATAGCAAAGATAAGTATTTTTTTCCCCAAATGATTCAGAGTATGCTTATAGGAATAGGTGACAACTATTCCACCAAGAAGAATTCATTGTAAACATACATACACGTGGCATTGTCATGAACAACTAAAGGAAACTAGAAAAAAATGAGACAAACATTGGACTAGATATTTAAGAGGAGAGTAAATTAAGGAATAGTAATTAAACAGTTAGAAATAGAATATTATTGTATAAAGTCTTTTCTTTTGTATGCAAGAGTCTATTAAAGGTAAGCAGGACTACTAATGCATAGGATATATCATACAGTTGTTTTATATCTGCTATATATTGACCTGTGAGAGAAAAACATATGGAAATTTCTGGCTTGAAGAGGAATAGGAATCAGATGGAGACAGACCTGGCAAACTGTAAACTGTTTCTAACTGTGATTCTCAGACTTTCAACTCAACATCAAGCGTAATTTGAGTCTGTAATCCTCATAGCATTAACAGTGAGTATGAATCATTTAATCAATACATTTTCATGTTGTCTATTAACATATGATTACAAAGTCAGACTTAGGATTTGCAGTCATTCCCCAGAAGAAATGACAGTAGATAACAGAGTAAATTTGTTTTAAGTTTTCAAATAAAGAATTGTACAGTAAATATATACTGTTTTAATTCATTTAGATTTCTCAGAAAGCTGCAGTACAAAATGTTAGGAATCATCCCCAGAGATCAGCTCATGGTAATTCATATAGCCAACATTTTATGAGTACTTGGGTAGGAGAGGAAATATGTTTTCATGCAATATGCGTCCTGTTTTTGTAAAGTATATCATTGATACCTTGAAATGTAGTCTTCACTTAATTTTATTCTGTTTTTATTTAAGTGTGTACAGTGTGTACTCTGTTGCTACAATTTTTAAGAATAGAATTAAGAAGGTAAGAATTCTTTCATCACCAGTTTTCATCATATAACCTACAAGAAGAACTGTGCATGCAATTTTATCACAGGCTTCATTACAGTTATTAGATCCACTGATAAGGATATCTGAGTTTCCTCTTTTCACAAAAAAATAAAGTTGCAGCATAATGGGAAGTTTGTTCTAGGATCTTTCCTAAGAAATCATGAATGGATAGAAGGACAGAAATAACTCCCCTTCCTCAGGAATAAAGACACAAGAATGCATACAGGATAAGTAGAACATAATTCTATTAACTACCTATAAGTTACCCTGTTATCAACCACCTTTTTTATGTCTTACAGACTTAGAATTGTGGCTTCCTTGATTGCAGCAGTCCATCTGTAATGTGGTCTTCCTCATTTCCTACAGCATTCAAATTTACTAAGATTTATCATCTTTCCAAATCAGTCATGTCATCTCATAATATGCCCACAGTACAAAAGCCTGAGTTTTATCTTTTTAACTAAATTCACTAGTGAACTTGTACAACATTTCCAAAGCCAAAGTCCTGTATAGTTTGTTCATTTGCAGCAAGTGATGTCAGTCAAAATACTTCTGTTTGTTAAAGTGCATCTACCAAGATTGCAAAAATGTTCTGAACAACAGACATTTCATGAGTGAAAGATCTGCTGTTTTTATTGATGCATTTTTAAATAAAGCATGGTTTTTAGAAATACTCTGCAATTGCTTTAGGGCTCACCTTATCATTAATTATTAAATTAATTAATTAATTAAAATGTAATTACCTTGATAAGAAAATAGTATAGCCTTGGATGAAATATCAATCAATACATTAGAATGACAATACATTGTGTTTTTGATTAGTGGTTCAAAGAAATGCATGAAAAATAATCCAAAAGCACTTAAAAAGTGTACAAATGGCTTTTGAAGCTAAAGACAAAAGATGAACTGATTAAAGATTATATGATAAGGTGAGCACAATGTTCAAATGGAAGGATTGGAAAAAATGTGGTCTAAAGATATTAAATTTACTTTCTGTAAAAATGTAAAAGAACACATATATAACATGATGCATAAATGGTTGTTGTTCTGTGACTTCAAGTTGTTTCTAACTTATGGTGACCCTAAGACAAATGCATCACAGAGTTTTCTGGAGCTGGGAGTGTGTGATGTGCTCAGCATTACCAAGGAGGTTTCCATGGCTGAGTGGGGAATCAAACCCTGGTCATAGAATAATGCTTTTTTTTAACCTTTCATTATTATTTAACTTGAGACAGTCAGACCCCTTTTAGTTGGTGTTTCAGTTAGTTAACCTTTGTTCACCCATGAAGCTGTTGTTTGCAAGGAACACAGTTTTTAAGGACAAACCACATTCAAGAGGAAACTTTTTTCAGCAGAAATTTGCAGTTTGCTTTGAAAACAACAACAACCACCAATTCTGGGCCCTCTCTGCTTCATTTTTCTAGAATAAAAGAAGCCAGGGTTGTCATACTGTTTAAAACATGTGACTACCATCGCATGTGCATTGGTATTTCATTTGGATCTACATTACTCAGTTTGGATAGATGTTTTTGAACACCTGAAGGAATAGTTAATTCTTCAAGGCATTTTAAATACACCTTAATTTTTCTGAAGCATAAAGCTGCCCAACTCTTGATAAAATATACAGTTCTAAAGCTCAATTTGCAGTCTTCAAAATTACTTAGTTTCCATTAACTCAACATTTTCTTTACTTTGATTGCACAGCTTCAAAATCCATTACATCTCCTCCACCTGGGTAGAAATAATTTCACCCTGATTGTATTGTGTCAAAATTTTACGTCATTCAAATATAATGAACTAATGTCTTCTTATTTCATTTCTATACTAAAAAATAGAAGATGAAGAAAATCAATTTGGTTGGAATATACTAGAACAAATCTTGAAGGTTCTGTTTGATTTAAACATTTTTAAAAACATCATAAGTGGTTTTCTCCTATGTAGTATTGAGTTTTACACAGTAGTCTGAACTGTCAACTTTCCTCTTCAAATTGAAGTTCTTAATATCCATATTTCCTGAGCTCTCAATTTCAGCAACACTCCTCCCCTAGATTCAAATTCTCTCAAAGGTATGTCTCGAACTAATCTTATTTCTACTCTGTGATGTGTACTTCTTGATTTAAACTTATTTTTATGCTAATCATAGGCATAGCTTAGAAGCAATAAACTACAACAAGGGCCCTTTTCGCACGGGCTTTCTGTCACGCGACAGCCCCATGAGCCTCGCGGGAGTGGGAGCATCGCTCTGCACGACGCACTCCCACTTCCGCCGGGTTCACGGGGCTGAAGCGGTGTGATTGCGGGTTTTTTGATTTTCGCCTCGAAGCGAAAATCACCCGCGCTCGCGCAACGCTCCTAGTGCCCGCGCGCACTAACCTCCTGTGCAGAGTGTCAGGGAGGCGGCCAGGTCGCGCTTCCTTCCCTCCGCCCCTGCGGAAGGAAGGGGCGGGGCACCAGCATGAAAGATGCGACACCTCCTGCTTGGCGCGTGCGGGGGGGGACGGACGCAGCAGCCTCCTTTCTCGCCCGCGCGGGGGGGATGGATGCGCGAGCCTTCTGCTTCGCGGGGGGGCGGACGCGCGAGCCGCCTCCGCCTCCTCTGGGATGCTGCCGCTTCCCCGCTCATTCCCTCGCCTGCGGAAGGAACAAGCGGGGAAGTGGCAGCCTCCTAGAGAAGGCTTCTTGCGTGAGCCACCCTCCCCCGCTCGCGCGAGAAACCTTAATGCGAAAAGGGCCAAGGCTATATGTTCCCAGCGATGTTAATTTGGAGTAGGCTGAGGTAACAAGGGCATAGAGATGTTGGAAACCTTGGCGAAGTAATGTAACCACCTGTAACATCATAACTTCTTTTAATGTAACAAGTAATAATTATTCACCACTTCTCAAGCATTGTTTCAGAGGCATTTTTGATGTTTGGGCCATTTTTTTCTTTTCTCCTGTTGAGTAAGCAGTTTCTTCCCTTCTCTTATTTCTTCAATCACATTCCTTTCTTTCTTCTTTTTTATCCTGTAAGTCAGCCACTTCCCAATTTTGTTTGCTTGTTCAAATTCTGTTTGTTTCATATATTTCATTTTTTTCCTGTGTTTCTTCTGTTGTTAATACTGCTATTTCTTTGTGTATTTTTTTTAATATCCAATTGTATAGCTTCTTTGACCGGATTTTCCTTAAATTCCTTTTCTTTATCTTGATGTTTTTTCAATAAATTCCAGTATTTTTCATTTCTTGTCTTATTTTGTAATTGTTGTTATTGGATAAATAATCCTCTCATCACTGCGTTAGATGTGTCCCAAACTGTTTTCAACTGAGTCTCTTGTCTCGTATTTTCTTTAAAATATCTACCCAATGTCTCTTTAGCTTTTTTTTTTATAATATCTTCATTGTTCAATAAGCCATCATTAAGTCGCCATTGAAACTGTTTAATTTTGTCTCTCATTTGTAACATCACCGGATGGTGATCTGATATTACTTTGGGTAAAATTTCCATCTGTTGTACTTCTGCTAATAAAGTTTTTGACAGTAAGATCATGTCAATATGGGACCAAGTTTGATGTAGATCTGAGAAGAATGTGAAATCTTTGGTATTTGAATGATTATATCTCCAAGCATCCATTACAGACAAATCTTCACATAATTCAAAAAAAAAAAAATTGGGGTAGTTTACCTTTCTTTTCTTTTTGCTCTTTCCCTTTCACCATTGTTTTATCCAATTGGACTCCATTCCAATCTCCCATTAAAATCCATTCTTCATATTCATATGCTTGTAGGTTTTTCTTTTGTAGGTTTTTCTCTTGTAGGGTTTTCTTTTCTTAATCTATTTTTTGTTGACAAAATAAGAGGAAAAAGTAATGTGTTTATAAAGGAAAACAAACAAAGACTATTCGCAGTTTGGGACTTATTCCAAATAGAATTTGCACATTATATTTTTGTGTAGAAAACAGTATTATCTATGTGGAAAATAACGTATCAACACATACATATTATTTTCTACAAAGAAAATGCTGCTTCCTGTACAGAAAAATGCTTAAAATACTATTTTTCTGTGCAAAACAACCACATACGACTTTGGGTAGTGTAAGTCCGGAACTGAAGATACTTATTAGTCATTGCTTCTTGACACTTGACAGAAAAAATATATTTTGACCTGTTTTCAAATATTTTCTAATATTCTTCCCATCCCTATGTACCACTTACCAAAACAATTTGTTACTGAAATTTAGTTTTTTTAAAAAAGAGAAAAAATATGCACTTCCATTTTACACAAATGCATTTTTTCCTAATAAAATGGTGGGACATGCACCTTGATTAGATGAGAATCATACCTCCAGGAGGTAACACAATTGTTCTCTAAAAGCACAAAAATCTGGGGGACGTTCCTTTTCGACTGTACTACTAGAATTTGGCAGCAGCAGAGATTCTGCAGGTAGTGCATTAGCAGTCAAGGCTACCTGTAGGGTAAAAGCCACTTATTCTAAACAATTATCATGTGAACAGATGATTGGAGATCCCATTCCAGACATTTCCTTCCTCTCAGTAAATGACTCATACTATCAGATCTGGAATAACTGTGGAGTAAGTGAGAGTTCTCTGTGATGTGTTGTGTACCCACAACCTACTTCATGTGAAAGAAGGTCCTGATCAGATTGTCAAAGGAAGATGTGATATCAACAGCAGATGTGTGATCTGCTAGGTTAATAAGTAGGCATATTAAATCAATGAAGAATTGATTTAATCAGTTTCCATTGTTGTTGCTGTTGTTGTTCTTATTGTTTGCCTTCAAGTATTTTCTGACTTATGGCAATTGTAAGGTGAACCTATGAAGGGGTTTCCTGGTGGCTGAGAGTATGCAACATGCCCAAGGTCACCTAGTGAGTTTCCATGGCTGAGGAGAGAATCAAACACTGGCCTCCAGGGTCATAGTCTGATGGTCAAACCACTACAGTCTCCTTTATCTGGGATTAATTTACAAAGTTCAGGTCAAAGTCAGAATTACATGTATGCTTTAGGTAACAAAGTATATATCTTCCCAGGCATTGCTTCTTTAACAGAAATTTTGGAACCAGAGGCAGATATAACATGGAACAAATAGGGAGAGGCTCTTATATTCCAAATGATGATGATGATGATGATGATGAAGTTCTACATGTCTTAACAAACTTTTTACTGAAAACTATCAATATGCACATATATAATAAAACAACCATATGAGGTAAACCTTGTGTAAGTGAAGCATCCAGGGATGTCTTTTTCTTTCACTAGCCTCCATTTCTCCCACAATTTCCATTTTGGTGGTAAGACATATTGATATTTTTTTAACCTGCTGGAGGTAGCTGGTAGCTTTGTTCTCTCCTTTTTTGTCTTTTCTGTTGTTCATGCATACATAGTACAAATCTGGAGGCAGCTGTTGTATATTTTGCCTGTTGAATGAAGACATACATAGCTACGGTAGAATTAGCCAAAATAGAATCCGTGCATTGTTTATTAGAGATATTCTGCTGCAATCAGGCACTGAAAGTCTCTGTTTCTCCAGCCCATCCAATGCTGATATAGGAAAAAACAACAACATTCTAGTTAAACAGACGCTGAGGATAAAAGGGAGACTGAGGGCATAAAAAGATTTTGTGAAAAAAGAGCTTTAGTCTCAGAGGATTTGCTAATTGAGCATGCCTGTACCTTTGTGTATCAGACCAAAAGTCTCCTAATCTTGAACACATTGTTTCCAATAGTAGTCAGCCTCTACCAAAGCTAAAGCGTTTTCATCAGCTTCCTTGTTCAAGACATATTTTATAGTTTTTCTATGCATGGAAGATCATTAGTAGCAGGTAGTTTTCTCCTCATATATTTCATGATTCATACAATCAGGATGCTTGAGCAGAATTGAGGACTAGGTCATAGGACTAGCAAAAATGTAAAAAATAATTCAACCCAAATAGCAGCCATTGCTGGAAATTCACTTCCACAGCATCTGTCCTAATATGCCGCCATTCATCCTTGATTAAAAACCCTCTAATGAAAAGATGCCAGGATTTTGATGCCATGTTAGATACAAAAAGAAAGATTGCTTGCTATACGGGCATATGTGGATGTTTTTTTAATGATACACCCAGTATTCATTGCTCTTGGACAGTGATGATTATGTTCTTCTTTCTTTTTTTTAAAGAAATATTTAGATTAAATTTTCCTAAGTGGAGTGCAGGGCTACTACTCATACCTTAGCTGCAAGGCAGCCGATAAAAGACTGTGAATGTTCAGTCCTTCATTATGTAATCAATTTTCTAGCCCTTTGTAGTGTCCTCAGCTCTCCATCTTTTAGTTAAAGCCATTATGTAATTTCTCTCATGGGACTCATTCAAATCAGAAAGTACAGACAACTGAGGATGCTACAGGATGATGGATGATGTGTTAATAGAATGAAAAAAGGTGGCGGCGAGGGGGGACACACAGCATCACTGACTACCTCTCAATAATCTGATAAATTGTAGAACATCATTATAAAAAAAAAATCCAAAGAAATTCTAAAGCACTGCTACTAAAAATGGTGGTCCATGGACTGTTCCTTATCAGTTGAGAGCCAGTCTGAGGTAGTGGTTTCAGCATTGGACTAGGATTCTGGAAGAACAGAGTCTGAATCTCCACTAAGTCATGGAAATCCACTGGATGAACTTGAGCAAGTAACACTCTCTCTGCCCCAAACAGCAAACCCCTCTGAACAAATCATGCTAACAAAATCCTACCATAGGGATGCCTTAGGGCTGCCATAAGTCAACAATGATTTGAAGGCACACACACAGATACACACATATAAATACACCAGCCATTGGCATCCATCCCTGGTGAGTTTCCAAGAAAGAAAGAAACAACTGTAGCCAATGGGTACAAATATGGTACCAGACTCCAAAACATGGAAAAAAATGTTTTAGACCTCCCCCACATCAGATAGCTTGTGAAGAAATATTATAAAGTGCCCTGCGACTGAGACAAGAAAATGGAAGTTTCTGTTGGCAAGAAAGAACACTTGACAGAAACCAGAAGACAGATTTCTTTACCCTAGTAGTCATAAAATCAAACATAGGAGGGTTGCACTGCACAGTAGAGAAATAAAGACAAGAGAAAGGAGGCCAATCAAGATGTATCAACCAGTTAGCTATAAGATTTCCTGAGATGTTTGGAACATCTATATTCTTCATTCCTTGAGGGAATTGTTCACATTTAGTATTCTGGAAAGAGCATCCACTTGTTCAACATTTCACTGCAGAAATGTTGAACAATTTCCCTGAGGAAGAACACAGATGTTTGAAATGTGATGAGAAATCTGATCATCAATTTGTTAATCAGTCTTCTTGACTCTATCAGATTCATTTTTTCTCCATTCTGTCCAGTATTCTGAGCCAAAGTGACTTTGGAATGTGTTCTAATGTTTATCAGAAAAGTATGCCTTTCTGCTTACTGCTTACACAAGGTTAGGTCACTGAATTCACCCAGTTTTATTCTCAGGCAAAGATGTACAGAACTAGAACTTATTTCTGAGTAGACATACATAGGATTTTGCTAATGTATTTCACATCATCACAAACTTTAGCCTCACTAAATGGTGAAATCTATGGACAACCAATGTGTTCATTGTTTCATTACATCTGCTGGTTTGACTGGGCCTTATGTTTTCTCCTAGTACCTGAATCATCACAGTTGCTATCACAATGAGCAAAAAGAGAAAGTTCATTCCATTCTTGTTCTTTGTCAGCTTTTAATAGTTCTGATTGCCTAATTATCTGCTCCAATGCAACAGCAAAATGTTGCAACATTTCATTTCCCCTCAAGGAATGAACACAGTCTCTAAGAAGTTACCATCTGCTCACTTTCTTTAAATACGAAGGTTAAAAAAAGATCAGTGCTACTGTCATGCTCATACTTATATCACTATTCCATTCTTGTTTGACAAAGGGACCAGCTCCCCATGAAGGGTATTCCACAGTGTTATTCTAAAGGGCATTGGACATAAGACATGGGTCAAGACTCATATATGCATTGAAACTTATGTAATGCTTTTTTCCCTTTGTCAATAGTTACTCATCTTACATCAGAAAGCACTTCTGTTATTTCCCCTCAGGTTTCATAGATGGGTTACATGATGTTACTGCTTGGAGAACAATCCTTTGGTGCACATCAAAGAGTGCTTGGTTGAGATTGGTGTGCTTGGTTGAGACTAGTGTGCCATTTTTGGATTGGGTTTAGGGAAGGTGTTAATGGCTCTCTGGCAGAGTAGACAATAGGGTCAGCAAAGTAGACAATGGGATCTACAATGAGCTAACGGTCTTAGAATTAGGTGACAAAAGATTGATAAGAACTGTGATAGCTCCTTAATGGTGAGGGACAAAAAGAGAATTTCAGTGGACAAAGGGAGATGGTCAAAGAGAATCAGTCATTCAAGCAGTATTGTTTCTAAAGGTTGAGTCATCGAGGGACATCTGCAAGTCCATTATCTCTGGATTTTCCCTGACTATGACCTAGTCATACCCTGAAGCCCCAGATCTGACCTAGTTTTGCAACATAAGTGTGCAGCCAGTTCCTCTTTCCTAGCAGGCTTCCCTGCCATAATATGATATAATGTATATTTCATGCCAATTAATATTTGCCAATTAAACCATATCATAGAGGTGGGGGGGTGTATGGCCTGGTAATACTTCCCATCCAACAATATAACTATGCTCTCATTTTAGTAAAGTCAGCTGAACGTATTTACAGAACCCTTTTCAGACCTTTCCACTTAGTAAAAAAATGTCTAAAATTAGGTGGGAACAGGGAGTTATTGGGAATGAATATATACCAGGCATACATTCCACTCAAATACCTGTACAGGTGAATGTCTTTGTGTTACTACACTGTACCCCTATTCAGACATTCAAGCATAATAAATGCATAAGAAGAGAGATCACACTGGTCCTTCTTTCTTTCAGCACTGCTTCCTACAGCTTCTACATAGGGCATTGAACAGGAGAGCCTCTACTTATCCATGAAAGCACATTTTGCATGCATTTAAAATGGGTTTATGTGTTTCTAGTGTATTTTAATCTATGCTCTGTTTTAGCTGTATATCAATATATGTTGTATGTTAATATACATATTAATATATATAAAATTAATATTAAAATAATATTAAGTTAATTTATGTTGTACCCTGGTTCAAGCCTTGGGAAGAGGCAGGAAAGGAATAAAAATTTGTTGTCATTGTTGTTGTTGTTGCAACTTTAAAAAATCAGGAGAATGCTTTACTAGAGCTTGTTAATGACTATATTTAAAGATCCTAGCTTATCTTTTCTTCTCCCTCCAGCAGACCCCTTCATATGTATTAATATCAACAAGTAGAGACTAATTTTATGTGGAGGATGTGTTACTCCATACCATACCATGTCTGACAGAAGACATTGGATGTCTGCCTTATGAGAAGTGCCGCTCACAGCTGAGGGATAGGCAGCCTGCAGTTGGATATTTTAGTTAAGATACTGAAACATATGTTGTCCTACTGCTAAATAGCAAAAATATTTCTATTTATATCTCTGAGTTGTCAAATTTGATTCATCTGCATCTTCCCTGTTATAAAATTTTGTGTTATATGTCTGGATGCATGCCTTTTTTATTTAAATCAACAGCAAAATTACCATTTAATAAAACAGAATTTCTGTCTTTGTTAATTGCTGCCGTCTAGCACTTTTAGTATAGAGGAAGGTTGTAATTCATTATAACTTCTTCTATAAATTACAGTGTCATTTTGGAATTATGCGTCATACCAATATAAACATCTTAGGTACTACAGTGCTCTAACACTGCTATATGCACTCTCTTTAGCACCTCGTCTTCCCTCATTGGCTTTGTGAAGGAAAAATTTAAAAGTAGCAGTGCAAGAACTGGATGCTGGAACCATTTTCTTACCTTTAGATTCTACTTTGGGAAAGGCCCAGGAGACAGAGGCTTAAGGCCTGCTACCTTCAAATTTGTAAGCAGGGTTTGTTTTGTTTTTATTAAAATACTTGTATTTTATCCTATATAATGAGATCTCAAGATAGCATACCAAAAAAAAAAAAATCATCTTAGATAGCTGTTTTTAAATCATGTATGTAAAATTTCAAAGACAATAGAAATAAAATTAAAGAATATGAAGGAATTTAACTAGTGAAATCAGTTTTGCACCAATAGTTTTATTTATATAAATACTGACATGCGTGCATTCATCAGGCTTTCAACTGATTTGTGGAAATAATAGCAGGAAATATACAAAACAATTAAAACTAATTAAATACTAACTAATACTAAATAAGTGCAAATAAAGGCTAGTAATTTTCTTTCATAATTAAATATCCTAAGACTTGATGTGAGAATTGAAATAGGACAATGGAATAATACAAACAGCACATGTTTTACGCCTCAGAAGTCAAAGCATCACGAATTTTTGCAAGTTCTTCATATTCCATTGCCTTCTGCTCAATGCTTCTCTTTAGCAGCTGGATTCTTATATGTTCTTTTATGAAAGTGCCTTGAAGTTCCACCATGCCTGTTTTGGGTTTGCTTCTTACCCTGGCAACCTCTTCAGTTGTCTGATGTAGCTCTTCTTCAGTGTGTGCCTTCAGTGCATAGTATCTTTGCTCTTCTTTTTTAATTCTTGCAAGGTAACCCTCAAAACATTTCTTCCTCTGAAATCCTCCTGTTGCCTCTTTCTGTTTTTTCAAATTGTTTGAGCTGCTCAGAGAAACAGTTTTCCATAAAGTTCCAATATGATATAACTTGCTGTATTTCATCAAGTACTTTCTGCAATATTTTTTTTGGAAGCTCATTTTAAATCTGAAACTTCTCCTATGTTGCTTTAAAAAGTGTCTTCAAACTCTGCAACAATTTATCTCATTACTTTATTTTCAATGTAAATGTTATCATACTTTATTTTCCACTGCAATGCTTCCGTTTGCTTTTTTGGTTCCCAGAAGTAAGCTTTCTAACAGTATCCACCTTCTATTTTCTACAACTATATCCATATTATTCTGACTGTATTCCATTATTTCATTATTAATTACCTCATTGAATGGAACACGAGAACAATTACTGATTGAGATGATGATGATAATGATGACAGCGATGATGATGATGATAATTTAATTCATTTATGTCCTGCCTTTGTCTCAATAATGGGACTCAATAGCAATATATTTAAAGCAATAAAAATTAAACACTGTACAAAGTAATAATAATAGTATGAATATAAGATAGAAAAAGCAATCAAACAATTTACAAAGTTAAAATGCTAGACACTAAAATATTGATTTTAGTTCATTAAAAGCACTCCCCAACATTAATGGGTTTGTTTTAACTTCCTGACAGAAGGCAAGCAAGGTTGTGACCATCCTTACCTCACTAGAAAGGAAGTTCCAAAGTCTGGTAGCAGCCAAAGAGAATGTCCTCCCTTGTTCCCACCACATGATACTGAGAAGGTGGTGGGACAGACAGAAAGGCTTCTAAAGATGACCATGTATAAAGATGTATAGAAATGTTTTGAAATACATGCTATTTGTAAGTTGTTCGCCACGTCGATCCATATGGAGAGGCGGGATACAAATAAATAAATAATAATAATAATAACAACAACAACAGCCACCACCACCACCACCACCACCATAGAGCTCTTATCTACTATATAAAAGTCAAAGTTTATATGTTTGTTTGCCTGTGTCAGGCGAAGATCTCATATGAGTGGCGGTGTGAGGCAAAAACCTCATATGATTGGCTGCCTGAGAAGATTCTATGATATCCTGGGGTTTGCAGTTTAGGGAGAGGCCTTTAGAATTCTCAGCCAGAGAGTTCTTGGGCCTAGGCAGTTGCTATGGAGATGAGGCCTAGCAGCAAGGAGCAGGGCAGTGTATTCCCTCAGGTACCCAACCTCTGTATGTTAATAGCTCTGAATACAGATTGGATTGTGGAATATGGGGAAGAGTTACAGGTGGTAGACAAGACAGTTTGGGGAATTAGAGACACAGCATCTCAAATCTTTCTAACAAGCACTACCTATGAGAAAATAAAATCCCGGGCAATGTAGGGTATATACGCTAGTGGGGACATAAAGAAGACACAGGCTTTATATAGAGATGCCTGGGAAAGTTTTATCTGGATATGAAAAAGTTCCCAGATGAGTATCTTTGGTGTCTTTTCTTTGTGTTAATAAGTTTTTATATCATCAGGTGCCATTTGTATGGATGGTTCATTTTGAAATAGTGTAGGAAATGCAAGTTTTATTTCATTGACATCAGGATCAATTATTGTAGAGCTTTCACCCAACAGAATGTTAGAGTTCAAACAACCAAGTAACCTATTTATATATTCATTCCTAGAACCCAACCTACCAACTCAGCCAATAAAGTACTATGGTTCACCAATTGACTTGAAGATTCAGCTTGAATTTTTGCTTTAAGCACAGCCTGCTGTCCAGTTACAATCTGTTCATTAGTCTACAGAATCCATCTGGATCTCTAGTGACTGAAATGGATGTAGGAGTACTCCCAGGCTATACTTCCAGACTTTGGAAGAAGTGCAACTTCATCCAGGCAAGGCTGCTTACCTAATTCCCAGACTCTAGAACAAATCCACAGAGTGTCCTACTTATCTCAATTCAGCTTCAGGTATTTTGCCCTTGTCCAGCCAATTATAGCATTCAGGCCTGGCCAAGCCCCTGCAGAGCACCATCTGACTCTAATGACATGAAGATATAGAGCTGAGGGCCATCACTAGACTCATATACTTCGGTTTATCTCACCAGGAGACTTCATATAGATATTGAACAGCAGAAAAGATAGGATAGGATAGAACCCTGCAGCACTCCACAGTTTAATAGCCATGGACATCCAAAGCCATTATCTGGATCCAGCAGATGAAAACAAAGCTTCTGTGACATTGCCTCCTAAGCCCATCATACACAGCTGTTCTAGAGCTAACAGTAGCAACAGGCTACCCATGAAGATCAACAAAGTAGCACTCCATTTTCCTTTCACCCATAATAGTTTATCTCTCAGAGAAACTAACACTATTTCCATACCCTGGCCAAAAACTAGACTCAATTGTGCCCAGATAATCTGTTTCTTCCAAGAACATTTGAAGTTGCTCAGCTACCACATGCACAATCATCTTGCCAAAAGGGGGAATAATAGTAACTTGGCAGTTATTGTCACCTCGGGGTCCATGAAGGGCATATTATTGCCTCTTTCAAAGCAGCAGACACTGTTCCGAGAATGAGGCATTTATCAAACTCTGGACCCACCCAATCAGTGCCGCTCCATTAAACTCTTATCATCCAAGAGGACCACGGTTCAAACTTGGTAAAATTCACCACAAAACCCTCGGACCAGATGATGCAATGGGCACTTTGTTGGACTTTACAATAATGTTGCCATCAAATTCTGAGACAATAGAAGTAACTTTTCCTCAAAGTGATTGGCAAGATGGTTCTATTCTTGATACCTCTGGGACTGGTCCAAGTCTGGCTGATAAAGACTGCTACTGGAAAGTAAATTGCTACCAGTCAATGTAGAGAATGATGGACTAGAAGAACTACTGGTATGTTAATACAAAATAATTTCAAATGTTTCTAGGCACTGTGATGAGTTTTCCACTTTTTATTTACGTGTCAAAATATCCCTCCTTCCCTCCCTTGCTTCCTTCCTAAATTCCTTTCTTCCTATCGTGACTGTTATTTGAAAAACTCATGAAATGGCAATAAAATTATATAAGGTGCTTCAAACAGTACTTCTACTATTTGTTGCTTATGCTTTATCATGGCAACCACTTTGGATATTTTAGCAGAAAAACTATACATGAATATTAATTTTTCAGGGGAGAGAACCATTACTTTCCAAATATCCTCATACTTCATGATACTGAATCTGATAGATAATGAAATTATCATGATGTTAAAGCCACCTGCGTACTTGCTATTTAAACACATTCTTTTATAAACTAATGACTACCTAGGTCTTTGTTATATCCATAATTCTGGGAGATTTTTGTTATTACTGACATTTAGAAATAATAAATATTACTAATTATGAGCTGAGCTATAAGACCTGGCATCTAGTTTTCATTATATTATAGAATAAAATTTAGAAGTTACATATGGCAGTGTAGAGATGAAAAATAGAAAAGCTTCTCCAGTGACTTTTATTCTTTCTATTAACATGACAAATATAGCTTGCATTAAAAAAAAAATAATTTGGAGCAACTGAGATAAATTACTTTTTTCACCCTTTGACATGCATGTTACTTAACAGACTTTGTCTGCAGGACAATCTTTCAAGTTAATAATGCATCTTTTATTTTGCACTCCCTATTTTCTTTTTTCAATTACATACCTCTAATTAAGGTTCCATAAGTAAATGTGAGGTTGGAGACATCAGGGGAAATGTCTGTATTAAATTCAGTTATGTAAAATGTATTGGCTTCTGCATGCTCTAGCTTCAGACAAACTGAACTGTGACAAAAAGAGGTCGTAGAAATCATTGAATAGCATTGAATTGTGGTTTCAGATTTGTCATTTCTGAACTTAGCTTTATGTTAAATGGGGAGAGTCAATATCTCACCCATATTTTCATTTACTTATTTATGAATGCAGTACTCCCCAAAATTTATTTATTACTCTGATCTCCTCTCCTCAAACCACATGTCAATATAAAATAAAAAAAATATGATACAGTGTCATGACAAATAACACAGTACATGGTCAAATCAACGTAAAATAAATTATATTTTTGTACTTGAAGGTCTAGGAAAATAAAAAAAACTGTGTGCCTCGCAGTGTGCTTGAATTATATCAGGAAAATCAACACAGCCCTTGAGCAAAGCCATAAACTCCCACCCCATCTCCAATTTGAGTCAAATTTGGCCCTGCTGGAAAAAAGTAGATGAGCCACAAGTATTAAAAAAATAAATAAAATGACTGTAAAATGACTGTTTCCTCTCCTGGAATTCCAGCACTTGATTGAATGAGTTGTGAAGTATATTTAGGATGGAGAACAGAAAATCTAGAGTGAGAGATTATAGTAGTCTTTAAATATCCAAACAATTGTTATACTAGACAAGGAGCCAACCGGTTCTCTGTTGCACAGAGTAGAACTAACTGGTGAAAATTTGCAGAGAAATAGATTTCAGCTAAGCTTTAGGTGAAATTTTGTAATGGTACAACCATCTTAGGATTCAGAGGGCTCACCTTTATCAAAGATATTTAAACAGAGGCTAGACAGCCATCTATCAGAAATGCTCACAGAGTTTTAGAGTTGGAAGAGACCCTAAGAACTGTTACTCAAACCAGTGACTCAGAGGCCCACCCGTAATGTCAATGTCTTCATGAAACAGCTCAAAGGGAAGGCCTGTGAAGTGGCGGTGGGAGGGGGAACCTTACAGGATATTTTACACCTATGTATACTGGTACTAATGCAAGGACACCAATTGAAGATACAAATAATGTTTTGTTTTATTGGATGAATTAACAGTCACACACACAAGATTCAAGCTATCTTACAGTCACACAAGGTTAACTGAAGGGAAAGGGAAGAAAAATTAGAGCAAAATGAGTAATATTTACCTATCCAACAAACAAGATATGAAGTGATATGACTGAGACTAAGGGTCCAAGGGTAATACAAGAATGGGAATTGAAGTAGCAGAATGATGGCCTATCTCCAGAGTACTATGAATTGTCTGGCTCAGATCCAGGGTTTAAATACCCTGTTTAGACCCTGAAGGAAAAAGTGTTAATGGCTCTCTGGCTGATTAAACAAAGGGGTATGGAAAAAGCTAATGGCTTTAGCATTAAGTGACAAAGGACTGATAGGAATAATGATAGTTTCTTAATGGCTGGGCAGGTGAGGAAACAAAAGAGAAGCTTGGCCAGAAATGAAAGCAGCTTGAAGGTAATCAGTTGCTCTGTGGAGGCAGTTTTGGGTGCTGTTGTTTCTAAAGGTTGAGTTATTGACGGACATTTGCAAGCTCATTGTCACAGAGTTTCCTTGACTATGACCTGGCCACACCCTGAAGTCTTATCTGACCTCCTTTTACATCACATATGTTCAGCCAGTCCTCTTCACCAGTACAGCTTTCCAGCCATAGCATTACATAATTTATATTTTATGTCAATTAAATTATATCTACCAATTATACCATATCATGGAGTGGGGGTGTATGGTCTGGTAACAGAACCATCTAGTCCAACCCTTGTGAGTGGAAGAAGCCATAGCTAAAGCATCCCTGAAAGGCAGTGTTGTCAGGTCTTCAAAACAGCAGTGACATACAGGAGTGACAATCAAGAAGTAGCTATTAATATGTCTTGCCACAATGGCCCTTTTCTTACAGCATTTGCCATGCGAAAGGGCGCCTGGAGCATCACACGATTGTGAGGAGTGATCTGCATGATGCACTCACAATCACGTGATGCTCCAGGGTGGGGCAAGCGCTGCTCACACACTTTTTCATTTTTGGCTTTCAGCCAAAAATGGTGCACGATCACTCATTGCTCCAGGGCTCCGCATGCACTTCCCGTGTGTGCGGAGACTCCGGAGCTGCAGCAGTCACACTTTCTGCCCCAGCACACCCTAGGAAACTCCCAGACTGCGTTTCAGAAGGAAGAGAGCAGGGAGCAGGCAGTTCATGTGGAGCTGAAGCAGCAGGGATGAGAGAGCCTCTTGCCGGAAGCTGCTTGCGTGATCCCCACACCTTAGTGCCAAAAAAAGGTAAGGTGTGGAAAGGGCCAATGAGATATAGCAGCAGGCCTACCTATAATTGATAAGAATAGTTTTCCTTTGCTTTGTTGCAAAATGTGAAAGGAAAAGCTCTATGTTGAATCAAAATGTAGAGATGGCAGATATTAGTAACTGAATCTTTGGAGATCACAGTTTGTAGGATTCATAGAGATGGTTGGCAGGGCTTCCCATACAGATCCAGAGGAAATAAAACACAAGGAGTATTTGAGGACTTAAAAACTGCAAAATTAGCATGGGTCAGCATTGAACTTTTTTATGGTAGCCTGCCTTGTCAGGAGGCACAACATTTCACACCCTGACAGCATAAATGCAGAGAAATGTGTGCTTGTCAAGTTGAGTTGTGCCAAGAATAGTTGGCAAAGGCTACTTTAATTAGTGAGTATGCAACAAAGGCTTGATAGTGGTGTAATTAAAAATATGATACTTTTCAGAAAAGCATTTCTTTCATCTTTTTTTTTTCATTACACAAAAAACCCTACAAACATTTTTTGCAATTCATGCTGAGAAACCCAAAGGAGATCTGAGAATGAATATGGCATGTCTATTTCTAGAAACAGGCAGGAGGAGGAAGGAATAGAGATGAAAAGGACAAAATAGGAATTAATGATGAATCATGCACTAATATTCTGATAAACTATGTTATTGCCCCCAATTTTCTCTTCTTTCTCATGTATTTTCAAATTTTCATGGCTATTGTACAGCATATAAAATATAATTAAGGAACCTACATCTTGGTAGAGAGTTGTTGACATCTTTTTACGCTATATGAGCAGAACTGATTCAATCTATTCTCTTCAGTGTCATAAAAAATTATCATTTAAGTAGCAGTAAAACCACATTCTAAGTCTGCAGTGGATTCAATGTATGACTGTTTGAAAGCCTATATTCCATGTAGAAGTCTTACAGTGAATTTTATTTTGTTGTTGTTATCAAAACAAATCCTCCTTTAACAACTAGTTACATGCACATAATATTATCTATGAGTCTTTCTGTACTTAGCTGTATCACCAATCTTTAAAGGCTTGCTGTCTTTTAGCCTTCTCAGTGTTAATATCCTTTTGATGTATAGTTCTGATTCAACTGTGTTTGAAAACCTTAGCAATGACCTTTCAAATGTATCTATTAATCCTTCCCAGTAGATGACTGTTTAATGCCAAAATTGTGTTATGCCTTTAGATGCCAATCCTTAGGGTATTCAAGGATTGAATAAAAACAAACAAACTGTCTAATAGTCAGGTTTGTATGTCTGAAAAGTGTACATTCCCCAGAAGTGAGAATGCCTAAAACCACTCCCTTTGTAAATTCAGAAGTACAACAACAACTTGTATATCTGAAAAGTCCTGAATTGTTTGGGCTAATTCTTGATATTAACAATCTGGACTCTGTTCACTGTTTGTTTTATATAGTTTTGAACTTTGTTTGCAAATTACTTTGAGTTTATTTCATAAAGAAAGGTGGGGTATGCATCTTTAAATAATGTTTCAAAAATGAATTAAATTAATGACAATAGAACATATCCCAGGAATATAAAATACAACATGCATAGCCCAAATCACTTGCTGAGTTGTATCCAGGAAAATTCAAATTCAAAATTCACATAAATTCAAATGTCTCAATTTCAGAAAGGTGGAAGAAATGGACAGCATGTACATGGGGATGCAGTCACACATCTCCGTATGTATGGCTGAGCAAATTAGCATTAAATCTCAACTACAATGATTTAATTTACCAAATAGTGTCTCTCCCCCCCTCTCTGTCTTTCAGACACACAAAAACACACACAGAGTTGTCTGTTCTTCCATGTTAAGGAGTTCCCTGTTTTCACTCCCAAACCTGCCATTCTAAAATGATAGAAAAACCAGAAGTTTTTGTAGGCAATCCATTAACTTTCATTAATTGGGTATCTTACTTTTTTTTTTTTTTATAAGTGAGGACACAATCTAAAGACACTCATTCTTATGTGGCTGACACAAGTTGAGTAAATTTGAATTCTAAAATGCTTCAAAATCTGAAACTTTTGTAAAGGAAATCCAGTTTCCTGCCTGTAGGGAACATGAACAAATTAACAGAAGCTTGCTTGCACGCACATGTGCACACATATGCTGCTTACAAAATTTCTCGATTAGCTTGGCACCTTTTCCCCCATCTCACCTCACTTTGAAAGCAAGACATGCATCCACACATGGTTCAAAGTGAGCTCAGAGTGGAAAAAAGGTGCCAAGCTGACTACAAGAATTTGCAAGCAGTAGGTGTGTGCATACTCAGTCTCAAGTGAGGTGAGAGGGGAGCAAAGGGGCACTTTGCAAACTAAGGCCCTTTCCGCACTGGCCTATTAAAACGGTGCAGAGCGACCTCCAACGGAAGTCTTCTGCACTGTGGAGTGGACTGGGGTGGACTACTTTTCGTAGTTCCGCACCTCAGTCCACTCCGGAGCAACCAGAACTGGTCATGCAGCGTGCTTTTTAAAAACCTCTTTTAAGAGGTTTTTAAAAAGTATGGAGTGCGCGAGCTCCGTTGCCGCGCTCCGGTGCAGATTTGCAGGTGCGCACTAGTGCGTGCCTGCAGATCTGCCAGGGGCGGGCTTCAGGCTGGCAAGCTTCTCTGGTTGGTGGAGAGCCTCCACCAACTGGAAGCTGCCATTTTGGACGCCAGAGCAGTGTACAACAACGAGCTTGCACTGCTCCTCATCAAGACGGACCCAAACGGACCCACCAAAAAGCCGGTGAGTAGCGGCAGAGAACATTTAACTCGCTGCGTGTGGAAAGGGCCTAAGAGACTTTATAAGCAGCATATACATGCAAGTTCCATCCCGAATGGACCTCCACAATTCTGTGATTTCCCTACAGAAAGAAGGGAAGAGAAGAAGAAGAAGTGGCAAATGAATGGACCCAATATCAAAATAAGGGCATATAATTTCATTACGTATATGCAAATGTTTCAAAACCTAGAAAAATTCCAAAATCCCAAACACCTCTGGTCTCAAGCATTTCAGATGCTTAACCTGTAAATACTTTATGGCCTGGAAAATTAACATTAAATTAAACTTTCTAATATATGAAAATGATTTCTAAAAATAAGCAAATTAGGTCTGAAATCTTTTTGGGGTCTTGAACAAGCTACATTTTGCCTATGGAAGCAGTGGGAGATTTTCCTCCTATGCATGACATCCACATTCAGTTCAAGATCAGAGAAAGAAAATTGTATACATGATGCCATTGTGCACACAGAAGTGCATTCTCAGCTAGTGCACATGTATTTGCCTCTGCTGAAATTTGGCAGTAGTGTTCCCCCGCTTGCTCACTCAGTTGTGCATTTGATTGTCATTTAACAAAAGGACTGTGGAACCCAATCAGTGCATAAGGCCATATGTGGAGCAGTATGCTGCACAACATTGATTCAGGACCTCAGCCAACATGCAGTATTTTAAAAATTTCTCCCCCTAATGAAAAAGAGAATCTGAAGTTCTATACACTTGCATGAATGAAACCCTTAGATAATAGGTGAGCTTGAGGTTATTCTGCTTTTAGAGTTCTTATTTTTCACACTGAAGAAGAAAGAACTTAAAATTGTATTAAAACAACATGCCACTCCCTAAGGTACTGTTCTGTAATACGTGGAGCAACCCAAGCTCTTCTAATTAGTTCAATCAGTTCTACCCTTTGTGATAGTAGCTCATGTGAGAGGGCTAGAAGATGAGGCAGGGACATTGGGTGCCAGGATTCTGTAAAGTTTAACTGAATAATAATACAGTTTTTATTTACTATATAAAAGTCAAAGCGTGTATGTTTGTCTGTCTTTGTCAGGCAAAGACCTCATATGGTTGGCTGCCTAAGAAGATTCTATGGAATCCTGGAGTTTGCAGTTCAGGGAGGGGCCTTTAGAATTCTCAGCCAGAGAGCTCTTCGGCCTCAGTCAACTGTGTCTCTCTTGAATAGGCCAGTTGCTACAGAAATGAGGCCTAGCAGCAAGAAGGATGGCAGTGGATTCCCTCAGGAACCCAATCTCTGTATGTTAATAACTCTGAATACAGAATAGATTGGGAAATATGGGGAAGAGTTACAGGTAGTGGACAAGACAATTTGGGGAATTAGAGACACAGCATCTCAAATCTTTCTAACAAGTATTACCTATGACAAAATAAAATCCTGGGAAATGGCAGGTATATACACTAGTTACATATAAAGATAATTTGTGAAACCTTGAAGAACAAGGAGCTCTGGATACCTTGAGAAATTATGTGAACACAGATGATCAGCTTAGCAAGTGTTTCTTCTCTGTGTGGCAAACAGACTACTTTGGCAACCTTTAACTCATTTGTGATGGTTGCTGTTCCATCCCAAGTTTTGTTGCTGCAAGGAAAGGACTTGCCTCTTCTTTAATTGATGCCGTGTTTTGTCATTACCTCCTAGTTCTTTATATAGAGAAGTGGATGTGTTCTCATGGTAGGAAGAAATTATTTATAGCAATAGCAATCTTATTTCGAAGAGGTTGGTAAACTCTTTTCTGCTCTCTTTTTCTCAGAAAAACTCTTTTTTTAAAAGAAAGAAAGAAGGAAAGAAAGAAAGAAAGAAAGGAAGGAAGGAAGGAAGGAAGGAAGGAAGGAAGGAAGGAAGGAAGAAAAGGGCATTGCTTTGACAGTACATCTGTAAAGATTTCCTTTCACGTGATGAACACACACAGAGGTCAAAAAGTCCTGTTCAGGTATTCTCTTTCAGCTTAAATAAACATACAAGGAGGGGAATATTCAAGCATTACTCTCCTTGTCATCTCTCTACTCATGTGAAAAGCAGTGAGTTTAAAGTGAAGATTTTGTATAATGCTGGAACATAAAGTAGAGGCTTTCTACTTGGTTCTGTTCTCTGGTTTTCCAGACTTCCGGTTGGCTTGGAGAGCCTCACTGAATAGGAGAAGCTGTCCATTTCAATCTGTAGGGAATAGTGATGAATCCATGGAGAACAGTAATGGCACACGGTGCAGGGAAAACATGTTCCCCACCAGATGTGTGTGTGTGTGTGTGTGTGTATCCCAAAAGAGTATGCCTGGTGCTTAATGTGTTCATCATAGAAAGAAATTCCATGAGAACTAGGACAACAAAATCCTGTCATAAGTGCTAGTCATCTTGTGGCTTCACTGCACTTATATAGCAGTGATGTATTTAAGTCTTTTACTCCTAAGTCTCAAGTCAAATCTCAAGTCTCTACCTTCAAGTCTCAAGTCAAATCTCAAGTCTCTACCTTCAAGTCTCAAGTCAAATCTCAAGTCCTTGAAGATACTTTCAAGTCAAATCTCAAGTCAAGTCTCAAGTCTGGAAGCCAACTTTATACCCCAACCAAAATTCTAGAATTATTGGATAGAGTGAAATAAATTCAGTTTTAACAATTTAAGTAGAGTAGGCTCCCCACATTTGCAATTTTGCCATCTGCAGCTTCAGAAGTAGGGAATAGGATTCTATCTTACTCTCCATTACTGAAGATTCAAAAGATTTAAAAAGAATGATCCTTCGTTCTCAAGCCGATTGCCTAACATGTTTGCTGTTCCCCTCTGAGGCCCTTTTCGCATGGCATCTGCCATGTGAAAGAGGACCTGGAGCCTCGCGCAATTGCGAGGAGTGATCTGCATGACGCCCTCACAATCGTGCAAGGCTCCAGGGGCCAACAGGCAACGATCGTGCACCTTTGCATTTTTGGCTTTCAGCTGAAAATGCTGCACGATTGCGCATTGCTCCCAGGTCTCGCACACACATACCTGGAGTGTGGAACCTTGGGAGCCAGGCTGGTCATGCTTCCTGTCCCAGGCTGCACTGCAAGAGGAAGAGGCGGGGTTCTCACATGAGCAGGAAGCTCTTGCGGAGCTGAAGAAGCAGAGAAGTGAGAGCCTCCCACAAGAGGCTGCTTGCACAATCACTGCACCCCAGCGCCGAGAAAAAGTAGGAGGCAGAAAGGGCCTGAGAACTGAACCCTGCACTCTGGGGAATGAGTCTTGTCTTTTGCTCTAAGGAAACATTTTAGAAGGCTCCTCCAATATGCAGCAGGGACAGGTTGCTGAACAGTCCTCAAGCCTGCCTCAAGCCCATTGCCTAACGGTACTAACCTGTTTGCTGTTGCCCTTTGAAAAATTTACCCACATTTTGGGCTTGAGAGAGGTTGTCATGTGACTAGTAGGGAAAAAAAAGATGGAGGCATTGTCCAAAGTTGTAAGGTTTCTGGATGAATGTGTTATGTTAACTGAACCAAGGGCATCAAATTATTAAAAATATACAAGTCTCGAGTCGAGTTGAGTCAATGCATCATTTATGGCCGAGTCAAGTCTGAGTCAAGTCACTGAAGCAACTTAAGTCCAACTTGAGTCCAAGTCTATTGACTCGAGTCTATATCACTACTATATAGTTGCTACCTACTTTGAGTATGTGTATTTATGTATGTGTGTGTATATATATATTCAGAATGGAAAGAATATTTGAAAATATTTAAAAAATGGTTGATAACTTGTTTTTCAAAGGATGAGAAACCATGGTGAGAAGAATCCTGGATTGATGAGAATTTTCACAGTTCAGGACTCACTCTGTACAAAGTTACCACAGGGTTGTTTCACATGGGCAACAACATTTTCTGCACAGGGAAAGAAGCAAACAAACAAAAAACAAATTCAGAAATATCAGTTCCTTTACAGAAAATGCTGTTTTCTGTACAAGAAACTGCATTTTTTCCCCTACAGGAATTAATATTTCTGCATTGAGATATTATTTTCCACACAGAAAATGTTATTTCTTTTGCAGAAAATGCTGTTTTCTGCATAAAGCAACCACTTGTGAGTTTTGTGCATAAGAATTCTCAAAACTCCCAAACTTCAAACTCTGGTTTTTGAAGACTTTCTTGCATCAAAAGGAAGATTCCTGAAATTACTCATTGCTACATTCGAGAAGAAATTTGGCGAATAATTACATCCCTAATATGTACTGCCTTTTCATTAAGAGCTGGCAAGAATTTTACATTCTCTGTTTCTAAAACAAATCTTTCTTAAAACTTATTGGAATACTGTTGTGCAAAATGTTCCTTGCCAGAAGGAGATATGATACAACTTTTTTTTCAGCTTAACATTTTGGAAATGCATGGGGAAGATGCAGAAAAATGAAAAATCTGATTTGGTTTTCATTGGAATCATAATGAGCTGACAGAAGCTTATTTTTGTAAAACTTGACTGATAGATTGGGTGCAGTCAGCAATGAAAAGACTTATTTTTTGATGAATGTACTAGAAGTATGTGTATTAAATTAAATGTCAAGGGAAAATATGGTGACCCACTATAACTTTCCATTAAGTAAGCAGGACTGTCTGTTATGGTAATATAATTGGAACAATGCTTAACGCAATACTGCTTAATAGTGTACTTTCACAATCTACATAACATATGTCTATATATACTTAGTCACAACTGGAAGAATAACTTAGCCTAGTCTACATGCAGTACAGAATGCGGTGAGATGGTAGAGAGATCTAGGTTGCTAGTTCTTCAGATATGGACAATAAGTTCGGGGATTTTTTAAATGTTCTTCTTTCTTACTAACTTCCCTCACCAAGAAAAAACTAGAACTGTGGAGAAATGCTTAGGAGATCATCTTTTCTTCCTGGCATGCCACTTTTGAGGTTGAAGGGAAGTTATTACAGGGGAAAAACTTTCCGAAGTGTAAAAATCATAGTGTTCATTTGTTAGAAAAATTCAAAAATCACACTGTTGGGAAATACCATTATTTCAATCAAGCATGTTATGAAATAATGGCCAAGCTGTTAGGCTGTATAAGACTGTTAACGATAGGGAGGCTGCCAGAAGGGAAGGGCAAAATAAAGTTGTTATACTCATTAGGTCTACACTAAAGAGATGTCTAGGAACACTTTGAGCAAAAAAGTAAGGGGTCAGTCAGGGCTGTAAGTGGACCTTGGGACAAAAATCATCATCATCATCATCATCATCATCATCATCATCATCATCATCATCATCAGGGGACCCTTGGAAGCCATAAACGGCCCACAGGTCACACTTTCACCAGCCCTACTCTAAAATGTTCAGACACTTGAGGGCTAAAAGCATATAAAACAGCATCAAGCAAAACTGTTCTCAGTTCTTTTATATGATACTAGCATATATACCTGGTATTGCCCAGGTTTTTATTTTCCCATCTAATTTCCCCAAACTTTCTTGTCCATTACCAGAAACTTTCCCCATATTCCCCAATCCAATCTGTATTCAGAGTTATTAACATACAGAGGCTAGGTTCCTAAGGGAATACACTGCCCCCCTCCTTGCTGCTAGGCCTCATTTCCATAGCAACCGGCTGACCTGTTCAAGGCAGATACAGTTGACTGAGGCTCAAGAGCTCTCTGGATGAGAATTCTAAAGGCCCCTCCCTAAACTCCCAGGACTCCATAGAATCTTCTCAGGCAGCTAATCATAAGAGGTCTTCGCCTGACACAGACAAACGAATATACAAACTTTAACTTTTGTATAGTAGATGGATACACAGAAGTAGTATGAAATGAGAGGTCCTTTTCTGCTGTGCATCCCAGTTATGGAATACCTTCCCCTTAAAGCCCAAGTGACATTGACGTTGCTCTCATTGCATTACCAAATGCATATAGGGTCACTTCCTAAAGCCTTTGGGCCTAATTAGTTTTAAATAAAGCCCTTTATGTGCATGGTTTTACATCATTTTTAACTATTTCAACCAGTTTCAATCTATCGTCTTTTAACTTATTCAACTGTTTAATATCTTTTTGCTTTTAAAAATTATTTCTATCATTTAAATTGGCCAAGTTGATACTATTGTGCACCACCCTGAGACCTTTAGATAGAGGTCAGGGTAAAAATGTTTTAATACAGAAAAGAAAATAAATAAATGATGACACTGTTATGGAGATAGCAGATCTTGAAAGAATATTGGCAAAGCAAGCAATGCAGACTATGAATGGAGTTTAAATGGGCCAGATGGAAGAATGCGACAGAACCAAAGCCATTTTCACGGTGCAACTTCACTTAATCATTTTATGACAAAGAACATTATAATGATGGATAAAGCTACGGTTATTCCTAATTTTCAACTGAAATTTGAGGAAGAAACAACTTGTTTCAGGTATGTCCCACATTTTAGCTAATATGGTCGAAAAGAAGGGAGCAGAATGATTTTCACAAAAGGAGAGCATATTACTGAACGGTGAATTACTTTATGATTAATGAGTCTGCATGATTTCATGAGAATCAGGGAGGCTGGCAAAAATTAGGCACAGAATGAAATAATGTTCTGCTAATTATAATAAATTACCAATGTAGGTAAACTGTGTAAATTAATTTTCAAATGGAGGAAAAAATAAATGGAAAAAATTGCAACTACTGAAAGAAGGAAGTTGTTTACATAAAAAGGCTTAAAGCAGGGAACCAGGAGTGGAAAAGAAAGCAGCCATCAGAAATTTAATGGGTGACTTCACTGTCTGGTATCTCCTACCGCCCTGCCCCCCCCAAGAAAACTAGGGCCCTTTCCACATGGCATTTGCCATGAGAAAGGGCACCTGGAGTGTAGCGCAATTGTGAGGAGCAATCTGCACGATGCACTCACAATCGTGCAATTCTTGAGGGGCCAGCAGGTGCCCATCGTGCACCTTTTCATTTTCGGCTGGAAGCAGAAAATGGTGCATGATCGTGCATTTCTCCCGGGCCCCACACACATTTACCTGGCCTGCAGAGTCTTCGGAGCCATGCTGGTTGCACTTCCTGCCCCAGCACAGACTGGGAAACTCTCAGGCTGCACTGCTGAAGGAAGAGGCAGGGCTCTCGTGTGAGCAGGTAGCTCGTACAGAGCTGAAGCAGCAGGGACGTGAAAGCCTCTCGCTGGAGGCTGCTCACATGATCCCTGCACCCCAGAGCCGCAAAAAAGTAAGGTGCGGAAAGGGCCTAGGTGATGTACAATATAGGTTACCAGCAACTAATATTATTTAAACGAGTTGCCACAGCATCCCTCCAGTTCCCCTCTGCTCATTAGAAAAGAGTGAGATTTAGGACTGATACATGTATTTCTCTCACATACACAGTAAGCTGGTACAAATATGACATTTACAGTTCCACAGCTTCTTAAATTTCTTAAATGATAATTTCACTATTATTGAAACATCTTGTCTTTCTTTCTTTCTTTCTTTCTTTCTTTCTTTCTTTCTTTCTTTCTTTCTTTCTTGATCACTCTCAGCCAATGAGAACCTTACACATTATCTTCCAAATTATGCTTTAGTTGAAATACTGTGGTATAGTGTCTCAGAGAAGATCTCTTAGTGTTACCTCCATTTTCTTCATAATAAATCTTAGGTTATGGACTTATCCATCCCAAAACTTTCTCTTGAAATATAGAGAATGTGGGTCTTCACTAATTTTGTTCTCAAAGGAAATAAGTAATTTTAGCATTTTTCTTTTTGCCATGAGAAAAGTTTCAAAAGCTGCAGTTTTCATCAACTATCCGTAATTCAGGACTTACTCTGTACAAAATTCACATGTGGCATTTTTGTGTGGAAAACATATGTTTTCTGCATAAGAAATAGCATTTTCTTTAGTGAGAAATATAATTTCATAGACATGCCATCCACTTATTAGCAGCATCTTAACTGGAATTCCAGATAATAGCCTAAATCTTTTTGTTACTTTTGACTACCGTAGATCCATTAAATTGATGGAATTTACTAACAGGTTGACTCATCATGCAATAACTGATTCACTGGGCTTCTTCAAGCTGGGACTAACCAACAATATTCCAGCCAACATTTCCTGACAGTTTTTTTTAAAGATATTTAAAAGTAAAGAGAAAAAGTTAACCTCTTGAGGCACCTGAAAAAGCCAATGGCCACGGTGTGAAACAGTAAGCCTCCAACATTATCTTCTGGCTTCTCTCCTCTACAAAGGAACAGAGTCACATTATTTCAAAGGATGCCTTAAAGCTTTGCCCAAATTAACTAAGCCAAGCTGAGATTTTGCTCCAGGCTAAATTTAGTAGCATTCTCCTATGCAGAGTGCTATTTATTCATCCCTAACCAAGATTGTAGGGTGTAGGCGGGGAGGGAGGCAAACCTGTTTCATTTGGATTTTTTCCCCCTTTTCATATGACAACACTGTAGTGCTTAGCATCCAGAGCTTGTTTACAAGATTAATAGAAAGACATTAATACTACTTTGAATGTTTTCTATATTATAATGGCAGTATCAGTTGACTTAATCCTGCAGTGTGTTATGTATGGAAAACCATTAATTGTGCTTTTTGGGCATTTCCACCTTATACTGTTATAGTGCCATTATACCACTTTCAACATCCTATGGAATTTTGGAGTTTATAGTTTACTGAGGCCAAAGAGCTCTCTGACTGAGAATTCTAAATGTCCCTCCCTAAACTGCAAACCCCAGGATTTCATAGGATGTTGAAAGTGGAATAAAAGCACTATAACAGTGTAGTGTATAAATGACCTTTCGCAAAAGGACATTGAGAATTTACTCATGAATACATTTTTTTTTTAACCTGATGCCAGAAGGAAAAGTAAAATCTCTGCATGAGGAGAACAGAGTAATAATTTAGAAGTTTCCTGATTTATAGCCTAAGCGCAATTATTTGACATTTGCATTGTGAGTAAATCATAACAGAATTTGTTCCTAACAATCTGGAATTCTAGAATAAATTCATGTTAGAGAAATTAACAGATGGTGGGAAACCACAGGTCATCTCATTAAACTTATATCATTTCAGCTGTTTAGAACCTTGGAATCATCTCCAAGAAAGGTAGTTCATGAAAAACTGTTTTCTTTTCCATTTTCCTTGAAGCTAATATTCACTGGAGTTTGTGCCTACCGAATGGCAGAAAATAAAAGAGATGTGTCTCTTAACACCCTATTGGGAGCAATTAATGATTTATTTATTCATTTGTTGTCTGCAGTATAAAACAAGATTTCCACAGTATAATGTGGCAGTTGATATTCCACAGCATCTGATAAGGATCTAGAATGAAATGTTTCATATTTTATATTAACATAACTCCTGCATTAACTCAAAATTGTCATGTGTCACATTTTTATAACTTATTTCAGATCAGAAGGCCAGGTTTTAATTTGTAAACATCTGATTTTGAAAACTTGCAACTGATAAACATGTATCTCTGACCCACTTCATATACGGTTGCACATCTCAAGATTCTGCTACATTGTTTCTTCTTGTTATGCAACAAAATAAATTGATGGACTCCACCCCAAAATATTTGCCAGTATTCTACACACATGCAACTAAGAAATGTTTCCTGGCCTAACCCCCCTACACCTCAAGTCCATCTTAACAGCCTGCAATCAGGAGCACTGCTTAGCTGCTCATTGGAGCACAAGGAGGATAGGGAACTAATTCTTCACTAGGACCAGTTCCTTACAATGTCTCTATCCCACAATAGGAGCAGGTTGTTTTTGATTCAGGAATTGTGCTGCCGCATGACATCATTGTCTAGTTGCTATCCTGTCCCCGAACATCACCAAACCACCGTATTCTATTTCCAGAAAAAATCCATTAACAGCCTCCCTTAACACTTCAATCCCATCCACCAGCTCAGTGCAGAACCATAATAGCACTTGGTAGTGCTTCCTGTTGTCACTGATCTTCTGTTCTTCTCCTGGTGGGCAATCATTTGGAAAGCATTTTGTTTTGCAAAGGAAGTCATTAACAGATCAATACATTAATGAGCCTCTTTGTAAAAAAAATACTTTCCAAATGGTCTCCAACCAGAAGAACAACAGTAGAGGAAAGAGGTCATGTGATAACCCCTAGCCAAAGACACTATTATCCTATTGCAAGTGTGATTTACCTGCCTCATGTGAAAAAGCCCTTTATGTAAGAGATCTATTCATCTCAACTGTGTCCTTGTTAGCCTGTTTAATACTGAAATATATTTTCTTGCATTTCCTTTTTCTATTCCTTCTCCCTCTTTTTGCTTTGGTATTCATGAGGAATTTTCATTTACTGAAAAGTGCAATATATACATTGTGATATTTGATACAAGAAGCAAAGAACATCAAGCATGTAATGTATTTTATTGAATGCATTACTGTTCAATTAACCAAGCATACTGGCTGGCTGCTGATTTTAACTGGCTTGATATCAAACTGTTACAGGTGATGTTTTTTGAAGCATGCATATTGGGAGATTCAATCCCAAATGTGCCTACATTTTAACAGAAAGAGATGAGCAGACACCTGGATTTTGTACTGTTCAAGCTGTTGGTTCTCCAAAGGTACATTCTCCAGATGGAAACAAATGCTCGTATACATCAGCTGAAGATTAGCAGGGTGAAACAAAGAACAGATAACCTGCTAACAATTTGTTCAGGCTGTTGGTCATCAGCTGCTGTAGGGTAGTCAGCTGTCTGTGTCTTCATAGGCAGGAATTTCTCTCATTAACATCCAACTGGCCTGACATTTGATTATAATCTTCACAAAATAGGAAGCTATATGCAATGTAGGGGCTGGTTATTGTGCTTTCTCTTTGTTATCACAAGGACTTTCAACACCCTGTGAAGTACTCTTATATTTGATGCTATATTACCAATGGTGTACATCACTGATGCCATATAACAAGTGGCAACTAATGTTAGTAGTGGCAGTGAGTCTACTCTGCATCTTCTGGCATTCTTCATTATTGGTTAGGACTGCTGGAAAATGCAATCCAACAAATTTGAACGTAACAGGTTTGCTGGTGCTTTTCTATGTCACACTCCACCCTGACAGCCCTATTCCTGCAGTGAGGGCGTAATACAATGACTGGCATCCTCTTAATGAGTTGCAATAGCATAAGCCCATCTATGCTACCGTAACTCACTTTTATCAGAGGTGAGAATTCTTTACCAAAGACGCAGTGACCAAAATCCCATCCCCCATAAAACCCATCTTCTAAATGATGCAGCCCATCTGCACATTTTCATGTCTTTGGGAACAGGAGGAGCATCAGATATGTGACCAGCCATTTTCCAGTGTCTCTACCCTTCTACTTATATTCCTCATTTCCCTTCCTGCTCCGCAGTCTGCATTCATACTAGAAAAATCTTTCATCCTTCCCCCCTCTTTGCTTTCTAGCGCTACCAATCAAAAGGCAAAAGGAGGAGTTAGGCTTAAATGACAGATCAAATACCCAACCAGAAAACAACAGACTAGGTGGTAAAAATTCCCCTCTCTTGCCACCAATCAAAAGACATTATGCAGCAATGCTCTCTTTCCACCTTAGTGACTTTTTTAAAAGGAAGGCTGAAACTAAATCATGTAGTTATTAACTATTAACTATATAACATATTCTGTATTCTAGATGAATACCCAATAAAGCGGTCACTTCAAAAGATGCATTCACAGCTCCTGCTTTTTCCTTTCTAGGTTAAATTCTTCTCCTGGATTACCAGAGTCCTGGCCAAAAATAATAACTTCCCAAGAATGAACCACAAAAAATGTTGTCCCATGCCGGATTGTATTCAACTGTGCTTGAAATACAAGACACAGAAGAGACTGCCAAAAGCAAATAGGTCTTTGCTGTGATTATGACAGGCTTCTTCTGAATGATCTCAAGAAACACTCTCAATACAATGTTATTTTGGGGTAAACATTTTCTTTTGATTTACACAATGGATTTTTTTTGCTGAGAGGAGGAATACTCCGGCAGTCTGGCAAACCTTTATCTACATGCTGGCTTTGCCACTGTCTTCAGGCAATAAAAGAAAAAGAAAGTATTTCTTTTACTGTAATAACTAGCTTTGTGTAAATACTTGAATTATCAAAGAGAGTTTGTTTTCCTCAGCACCTTACCACAGTGCACCATGTGCACTATTGCTCTCTGTATACAGCCTGATGTGGTGTACAAAACAAGGGATGCTTACATTTGAAAGATTTTGCCCTTGGGAAGGTTTGTTATACTTGATAAAGGTTCTGGTCCCTTGGAGACATAGAAGTGCATTAATTCATGGATGTTTGGATTAGGCAGACAGTGGTCCCATTCCATCTCTTCTGTTCAGGTTGGAGATTTGAATGAACCTTTGGGATACATTTTCACAGATAAGGACTTACTTAGCAACCCATTCTGCAGCTGCCCAATGTCAATATCTTTTTCATTCACTAGATCCACTGTTTAATACAAAAATATTATCTGTCTACTTTTTTAAAAAACTACTTTTTTAGCTGCTTGAGGGGATTTTCAGCAGTAAAGAGAAATAATAGGGCACATTCTTATAAAGAAAATAGACTAATAAGGAAAAAAATTACAGCAATAATAACAGTAACAATATAAATTAATAGTTTCCACAGCTACTGCAAAAAGAAAAGGAACAAGAGAAAGTGGATTGATAAAAGAAAATCACTGACAGTACTCTGCCAACCTTTTCAGGAAGAATGCTCCATAATTCTGTGTTGTCACAAAAGGCTTGACTTCTTAATTTCATCATTTTAACCTGCCTTAAGTAAAGAACAGACCACAAAGCATGTTGACTAGACACTTATTGGCAAGTGAGCTTGTTTGTGGAAAGGTGATTCTTAAATGTATGATAACCTCAATTAAGGCTCTAAAGTCTGAGAAACAGCAACTTGAAATTATTTTCAAAGTAATTAGCTAACTAGTGAAATTGGCACCAAACCATTTTAATATATGCACAACTTTCCACACCTGATCTAAGGCCCTTTTTGGACAGCATTTGCCATGCAAAAGGGCGCCTGGAGCATTGCACGATTGTGAGGAGTGATCTGCACAATGCACTCACAATCACATGACGCTCCACGGTAGGACAGGTGCCGCTCGGCACTTTTTCATTTTCAGCTTTCACCCGAAAATGGTGCATTATCATGCATTGCTCCAGGGCCCCGCGTGCACTTGCCATGCGTGCAGAGCCTCCAGAGCCATGGCAGTCATGCTTCCTGCCCCAGTGCAGCCTGGGAAACTCCCAGGCCACACTGAAGAAGGAAGAGGCAGGGCTCTTGCCCTGCCTGCTCAGGAGCAGGCAGCTTGTGTGCAGCTTAAGCAGCGGGGATGTGAGAGCCTCTTGCCGGAGGCTGCTCGTGCAATCCCCACACCCCAGTGCTGAAAAAAGGTAAGGTGCAGAAAGGGCCTAAGATATGCCAGAGCTGAAGCCATCCACATCTGAACATATCTTCAAGGGCAGCCTGATTTTGTGCACATTGTAGAAATCAACCCTGAAAATTACAGAAGCAAGGTCAATTTAGCAATGTAAGACTAAAGTGGGGAAGGTCTAGGATTGCTTTATTATTGTTCAAATCCACTTATACCAGTCACCATAACTGTATTACATGAACTGAATTACCTTAGTTCATACTAGCATATATACCTGGCATTGCCCTGGATTTTATTTTCTCACAGGTAATACTTGTTAGAAAGATTTGAGATCCTGTGTCTCTAATTCCCCAAACTGTCTTGTTCAGTACCTGTAACTTTTCCCCATATTCCCCAAACTAATCAGTTTTCAGAGTTATTAACATACAAAGATTTGGTTCGTAAGCGAATATACTGCCCTCCTCCTTCTTACTGCTAGTACTTGTCTCCATAGCAACTGACCCGAGGCCCAAGAGCTCTCTGGGTGAGAATTCTAAAGGCCCCTCCCTAAACTGCAAACCTTAGGTTTCCATAGAATCTTTACAGGCAGCCAATCATATGACGTCCTCTCACCTCACACAGCCAGCCAGATGAGGCCTTCTCCTGCCTGACACAGACAAACTTACAAACTTTGACTTTTATATATTAATATAACAAGTGAATCCATTGGTCCATTTAGGCCAAAACTGTTTTTTTGATTCTAACTAGAATCAGTTTTATATAAGAAGTATGCTACTTTGGATAGTTACGTCATGTCCTTTTAACTTCAGACTTCCTGAATACATAGTATATGTTCTAAATATAGACCTCGGAATGCAGGTAGGAGTAGGGTTTACTCAAGTCCATCCAGGTTGATGCTGAGAAGGCTGACCCACATGATTGATGAGCCTATCCTTCCTCCTTAACCATTTTGTGAGCTGCATCTGGAAACAGTTCAGAAACATTAGCAGGTCCAAAATGCTGAAGCCAGGCTGCTGACCAGGGCTAGTTACAAGGATCATATGACTGCCCTGTAGAAACAGTTGTGGGAGGGATAGTGGATGTTGGGAGCTATGCAAAACCACGATAGCATTTCCCTCCTGACCACTGAGCTCTGGTCAAAAAGCTGTACCAGAGTCAAGTACGCAAAAAGCCCAAATAGCAGAGATTGCTTGCACAGCTTGGAAGCATGCCCAGCAGAGATTATATTAGCAGCAATGCACTGAAGCCACAAAAATTCACCCACACCACTGTTATCTTCCAATGAGGAAGAAATTTATCCTTGAGTTACGATATATACATATTTACAAGAATCTTCAGATGGAGTTCCAGCATTCCTCAGCATGTTGTCTGATAGCTCCTCCGGCAAGACACAATCAGGCACCATGTGCACTGTTGGCTAGGACTCAGCTATACACACCTAGCTGATGCAATCTTCTCCCCTGATTACACATCAGCATGACACAGCTAGAATCACATGGTATCATTCACTGTCTTTTCACAGGTGCAATTAACAAGGTACATCACAAATATTTTTTCTGGACTATAGTTTATGTCCTACCTTTCCTCACAACAGTTTCACTGGCATCAGATCAATTTCTGGGCAGAATTCAAAGTAAACCCATTGTAGTTTAACATATTTATTAATTACTTTGATGATGGAATAGGGAGCATGCTTATTGAATTTGCAGGTGACATCAAATTAGGATGATAGCTAATACTCTAGAGGACAGGATCAGAATTTAAATAGAGTGGAAAGCTGGGCAAAATCTAACAGAATAAATTTCAACATGGATAAATGTAGAGTATTACATCTAGGCAGGAAAATGAGAAGCAATGTGGCATAGTGGTTTGAACATTGGACTACAACTCTGGAGACAATGATTTGGTTCCTTGCTTGGGTCATGGGAACCCACTGCACGATCTTGCATGTATCCCATGCTCTCAACCCGAGAAAACCCTGTGATAAATTCATCTTAGGGTAACCATAAGTCAGAAAGGACTTGAAGGCATACAACAACATGAAAAATGAAATGCACAAATATGAGATGGATAACACTTGGCTTGACAATGGTACATGTGAAAAAAAATCTAGGAGTCTTATTAGTCCATAAGCTTAATATGTATGAACAATGTGATAAAGCTGTCATATAGGTCATGCAATTCTGGGCTGCAACAACAGGAGTATAGTCTCCAGATTAAAAGATGTAATAGTACCACTCTATTCAACTTTGGTCAGACCTCACCAGGAATACTGTGTCCAGTTTTGGGCACCTCAGTTCAAAAAGAATGTTGACAAACTAGAACATGTTCAGAGGAAAGTGACCAAGATGTTAAGGATACCATGTCCTATGAAGAATAGCTTAGTGAAATGAGAATGTTTAGCCTGGAGAAGACTGAGAGGTGATAATGATAGTCATTTTTTTAAAAAAAAATATTTGAAGGGAGGCCATGTTAAAGATGGAGCAAGCTTTTTTTCTGCTACTCTGGGGACTAGAACATGAATGGATTCAAATTACAAGAAAGGAGACACTGTCTACACATTAAGAAGAACTTTCTAAGAGCTGCTTCACAGTGAAGCAGTCTGCCTTGGATGGTGGTGAATTTTTTGGAGGTCTTTAAACAGAGGTTGGATGACTGTCTCTTGGGAGTACTTTGACAGTGTGCCTACTAATTTGCAGCCATAATGCAGATTCTTGAACTACGTTGTGGCCTTATTTCATCCAATTCTTGTATCTGGCATTTTCATTTGGGTGAGAGAGCAATTGGAACTTGGTGTGGTGGGTTGCTGGTTTTGAATTCTATTGAACTTCCATTGACATTAATATTGCTATATGAATAACAAGCATGCTTGAAATTGACTTTTCTCTTTTGAAATCATTTACAACTTCATAGCCTTCATATACTTTGGCCCATAAGGGTATTAATAGTTCAATTTGTTTTTCATTGTGTGTAGAACTGAAAAACAAAACACGAAGCATTCCAGTGAAACAGCTGGTATGTCACAAGTCTAGTCAGCTATGGTCAGTTTGATAGGCCACAAGGTCTGCCATCTAACTATAACTTGCATTGTGGAAGTATGCCATGTGTTTTCCCCAGTACTTCTTTCCTTTATCATTTCTTCCCTTGCCAAGAAATATTTTTCTTTTGTTCCACTGGTGATGAGTTTCTGATTTACCTTCTCCCAAGTTCATCTGGAACAGCATTGGCAATATCACATTCTCCCTCAGAGCTTTCCTTGAGCTGCCTCTGACAATCTATTTTGACATCAGTCCAAGTGCTAAGGCATTAAAAGATTTGAGCTTTTTTCTGTTTTAGCTTTTGACTATTTTTGTCATCCACCGAGGTCTCCCTCCCTCTCTCCTTCTTTCCAGCAGGCAAATGTGCTTTTGGGAAGCAGAAACACAGAGTACAAGTTTCTCAGTAAACGTTAACATGCACTTTGTCAGATCCTTTGTATTGTAAATTGTATCCTTGAAAATGTTTTATTAGCAGCATTCCCTTGTCTCTTGCAGTCAGTAATTGTCTGAAAGGCCTCAGACAGCATCATGGACATTATTTTTGTGAGCATCTTCTCCCCAGTCCACTCTTTCCTGTCAGCTAATGGTTTATGATTTACAACATCTGTGTATGTGTCACTCTCTGTCTTTGCTGCTGGCCACTCCACATCGATCAGATCTCTCTTTCTTGAAGTCCTGTGGTAGCCCATGATTTAAATTTACTGTCCTGAGAAATCAATTTATTTAACCTAAGCCTTGTCTTTTGCTCCCTCTGACAGTACCAGAAAATATTTGACTCTTTCTTCTGTTCCTTGGTCATCTGCTGTCAAGAAGGCCTGTTGCAATGAAAGCTGTGCTGAAATCATCCCTCCTGTTTTTCAGGATTACTTGCAATATGCTGTCGATATTGTCTCATCTGTTGGGCTTGACTGCGTTTTGACTGCCTATCTTTCTATGCAGCTCAACAAATTGAGCTCAACAAAGACATGGGTGTAATTGAGTTTGTAGCCTTCAATTCCCTTTAAAGCAAAAGTAGACGTATTAGGGAAAACAAAGGACTGGACCAAACTAAGACATTATAGCTTTTCACTTTCTTTCTTTTGGAAAAAATAAAACTAAGAAATTACTTCCCAACTTGGGGCAACTTGTTGTAACGACACTTAAATAAAGATGTCCATCTGTGCACTATAGTTCAACAGGTGATATGACCTATTATTTTATTTTTATTTATTTATTTATTTGTATCCCGCCTCTCCATATGGATCGAGGCAGCGAACAACTTACAAATAGCATGTATCTCGAAACATTTCTATACATGCCCCCAACAAGCTGGGTACTCATTTTACAGACCTGCGAAAGGATGGAAGGCTGAGTCAACCTTGGAGCCTGGCAGGATCGAACTCACAACCTTGTGGCTTGCAGTACTGGCATTTAACCACTGCACCACCAGGGCTCCATTTTTTTCCACCTCTTTCTTCATGAGGTATCAAACTTAAGATTTTTATCAGCTATGGGTACTGAAAATGGGTGGTCAAGAAGACTGGTGTTCATTTCGTATTAGACGTAATCACACTTCGCCACAGGAAACAGGTCTGTGGCTTGGGCAAACTGCTTGATCCACCTGCATCATGGATGCAGAAGTTGCTTCTGTGGTACAGAGGGCTTTTTCTTGCTTATAATTCTACTGAGAGAGAGAGAGAGAGAGAAAGAGAAAGAGAAAGAGAAAGAGAAAGAGAAAGAGAAAGAGAAAGAGAAAGAGATTGCTTTGCTTTAGGGATTCATCATGTTCTGACAATCTCTTAAGTAAACTATGCAATGTATGGGGTTTTGCATGGGGTTGCCTTTGAAGAAGGCTAAAACCCTGCAGCTTGTTCAGAGTTCAGAATACTGACTAGGATTGAGTATTATGATCATATTAGGCCACTGTCATGTCAGTTACACTGAATCTGAGACCATTTTCAGGCCCAGTTCAAATATGTAATTGTGACCTTTAAATTCCTTCAGTATTTAGGCCAGGTACAAGAAGAACCAGGTCTTTTGCTATATGCCTAATAAGGCATTAAGAATTACTAACAACTGCATGAGTGTGTTGGTTGTGTGGTGGTTTGAATGATGGACTGGGATTCAAGGAGACAAGAGTTTGAATCCCTGCTCAGTCATGATCTTGGGAAAGGTGCATTCTCTCAGCCTTAATAAAAGCAATGGCAAACAATATGGCTGAGAAAATCCCATTATAGGTTCACCCTAAGTCAGAAATGACTTGAAGGCATGCAACATCAAAGCCACTGACTAGAGTTTCTGGGAGTTTCAGGCCCACAACATCCGGAAGATGCCTACATGTACATTAAGATCTTTGGTGCTGGACCCTCTGTGAATGTCCCTCCCCCACTGTGTAAGATAAGAGATTGGTTGCACAGAAGACTTTCTTCTCAGGTTGGTTACCAATCATGGAATCTTCTCACCAGAGAGGTCCACCTTGCACATATTTTGTTCTTTTGGAGCCAAGTGAAGCCTTTTAAAATAATCTTCCCAGCCCTTTGCAACTTTATCTTATCCTCAATGACATTTTTTTTTTAAAAAAAATTGACTTTTAATACCTTGTTGCTTTATAGTATTTTTCTCTTTGTGGGTGTTTTGATTTGAGGTGGTTGGTACTAGGAGCTGTCAAATGGTCCTAGCTTTCACCACTGTTCCTCTCACAGCTGTTCCAAATTGTATAAGCATGCTTCTGATATGGAGCTCATCCCTGCAGAGGTCCAGCACTGGCAGAACTCTCATACAACTCAGAACAAGTGCAAGAGAAGATTTCTTGGTTTCTTTCAGGAATCTTAGATCTTTCTTGTGCTTCAGTGTTACATTAAGAAGAAGCCCATGTTCTTCTTCCTGTGGGATCGATGAGCTTTTTAAAACATAGTGCCCTCTTGGCTGTCTCCCATTGATAGGGTTGCCATAAATTAAAGTTGCCTTGATGGCAGGTAACAACATCCCTCTTTAGAAAGGCACCCCACAGGAGGAATATACTCTTTTCTGTTTTGCCTATATTATACTACAAATTTCATGAATACACATTAATTACCTGTCAATTGTAGGATCAAATAGGAATGTGAATGTGGGAATCAGATTATATTAACTCAAGCAGGACTTTCAGGTAACTTCATATCACCTGAAGATTGAAGTTTCATTGAATATGGGGATAGCAAATATTCAAAGGTCTATCACTCCCTTTCAGATAGCTAGAAAACAGATGGTGATGGTATCTATTTAAAGACTGCGTTTTTCTCAGTTCAGACTGAAAAAAGGTGTAGTCAAAAATTCACATACTACAGAAGTTAAAAAGTGATTAAACTATAAAATCAATTCAAAACATAAACCATTTAAAAGAAGCTAGCACAACAAAAAAATCCAGCACATCATTTACACAAGACGGGCTTTGTATGCTCAGTCCTCAAAGGCCTATCAAAACAGAAAGGAATTCACTTGTCTGCAGGAAGAGAGCAGTGAAGGTCTAACTTCTAGTCTAGTATCTCTGAGAATGGAGTTCCAGAGCCTGGGGGTAGCTATTGTGAAATCTCTCCCCCATGTTTCCACCAGATGTACCTGTGATGGTAGTGGGACAGAGAGGATGGCCTCCCCAACAGATCTCAAAACATGGCCAGGTTTGTAAGGGAGAATAAAGACCTTCAAATAACCAGGACCTGAGCTGTCTTGGGCTTTATAGGTCAAAAACAGCCCTTTGGATCACTTCCAGAAATAGATGTGCAGCCAGTCTTGCCATTGGTACAAGGCAGTTGTTTACTTCCTGTAGCCAGGACCAGTTAGTAATCTGGCTACAACAAGTTGGACCAGCTGAATTTTCCAAATACTCTTGAAAGGCAGCCCCAAGGAGACCATGTTACAGTAATCCAACTGGGGTGTAACTAAAGCTTGTGTCATTGTGATCATCTCAAGGAATGGGAACAGTTGGAACACAATTGTGCAAACACAATTTGCCAAATTGCCAAATCCAGAGCTTCCAAACATTCAGAAGAAGAGAAGTAGTGTCCCATTGTTTCCATCAAATCTCCACTAGCATACGAACTGTGGGTCCATATGTAAATGTATATATGTAAAACTTTTATACACATAGGTTCTGTAGTATAGCCTTTGAACACATGGGAGTTGAGAGGAGGACACACAGGAATAATCCTTCTGCTTCCATGTAATCAGTCTACTTAGTTTCTTCTCTTGTCTGAATTTTCTATTAGTTTGTACATATTTCCATAGCAAACACACACATGCACACACACTTATGCATGCACACACACACGCACGCACACACACACACACAATAAACAAATATAATATCAAATAATTATTTGTGTACACATTATTTTCCTCAATTTTTTACTTCCAGTACATGTTCCTGACTGAGCTTATTCAGACCATAACAGATCCCCACCTTCCATGTGAAAGGGACTATTAGATATTGATGAATCAAGTAATACATGAATACTTGAATTAGTCTTTAAAGAAAATGAGGCCAGTTCATCAGCAAGACATGTTCAGTGAATGAAGTTGAATTCTTGTAACAACCAGTAGCTTCTGATATCTAGCAATTCTGCAAGCATTTATACATAGGCTAGACTGAATCCTGATAACATACGAAAGTATGCAGATATTATAAATGATGCAATAGGCAGAAGACCAGTACAGATTTTGCACAAGCTCACATGCTTACACATGGATATCATGGCTAATATCCTACACTGGAGTTGTATTGAGTCTACATGTAGAATGATATATTGTGTTGAAATTCAGCATTATCCAATAGAATGTACCACAGAGCGTACAGCCAAACACACACTTGAAGAAGCATTTCTAATAATTTCAGAATGGGCAGGTAGATAAACAACAGTTGTGATTCATATCCACATGAGCAATGGGACTGCATATGCAAGTCAGCTACCATGACCATGAACTGAATGTGGATGTTGCACATTAACTTCTTCAGTAGAAGAAAATACACATGTGCAAGACACCAACAGTACTCCAACTCATATATGTGTCTGCACAAGGCTTTATAGCTCTCATGCCAAAGATGTTTATAATAATTTTGAGCACTTGTAGCTAATAACTGATAGATCCCAAAAGCTTTTGGAAGGGGGCATTTGGAACCTGTTGTGCTGCCCACAAATGTTTGATATTGTTGTGTGTCTTCAAGTCATTTTTCAATTAATGATGTTCCTAAGGCAAACCTATTACAGGGATTTCTTAGCAAGATTTCTTCAGAGGGGATTTCTCTTTGTCTCCTTCTGAGACTGAGAGAGTGTGATTTGCCCAGGGGATTTCCATGACTGAATGTGGAATCAAAGCTTGGTCTCAACAGCCATCATACAAG
Organism: Ctenosaura bakeri; assembly: GCA_948474755.1. Taxonomy (NCBI): domain Eukaryota; kingdom Metazoa; phylum Chordata; class Lepidosauria; order Squamata; family Iguanidae; genus Ctenosaura; species Ctenosaura bakeri. The sequence goes on along the minus strand of CAOLHI010001041.1, from coordinate 409,025 downwards.
ATTCAAACCACTGCACCATGTTGGATCTCCATCACTGGGAATGTAGTGAGGCCCAAATTGAGGAAATGGGCTGGGCAAAAACCTCCAATCTTTTTTTTTTTCTTATGGAATGCTGGTTGGTTTAATACAACTCTGACTGGGAAAGAATTCTTACTCATCACTAGCAAGTTCACGATCTCACATTATTGACAAAAAGGGGCCTAAAGTAGCATCTGAATTAGTCTTGAGTCTGTTGTAAGAGAAAATACCAAACTGTAATAAAAATCATGTTTTCTCCTTCTCCCAGAACAGAATAGAAACTTACAAGATACCATGTAATCCAATTATTATTGTCCTAGCACTGTGAAATGGAGGATTAATGAAATCTTTATCATTTAAGAGGCATGCTTGGTGCCTTGGGAATCCATGTGAGTCCATCTGTTGACTAAGGATCATTTTCAGTCAGTAGAGACAGTGAGGCATTGTGCTTTGCAGTTTTCCACTCCAAAAAGGGGTGCATTCCATGGAGTGTGTGCTTTTATATTCAAAAAAAAAAAAAAACTTGAAAAACTCAACTCTGCATTTTTTCTTATTCATTACTTCTCCCTTTCTTCCTGTGCTGTATCGAAATGATTAACTCCATGAGATTTGTGCCAAGCAAATTAAAAAAAAAAAAAAGGAGGGTAAAAATACAAATAAAAATAAAAATAGAAGGAAAGGAACTAATGCCAAAACAAATACAACCTTCTACCATTTTTATCTGAAAATCGAAGAGGAGTTATTAATCTCTTTATATGGATACAAAGAGACACAGAACAAATTCTGCTCTTTATTGCCAAGCACACATATTTCTTCAAAAGAAAGCTGTGCACATTCCGCTGAGAGCAGCAACTGGAAAGTTCAGAAAGTAAATCTCCTCTCAGAATGCTGTATAATGTATACATTGTCTAAGTAGATAAAGTTTTTAATGATTCTTCATTAGCATTACTATATCTGACTACACTGAACCATAGCAATAACATCTTGCCTATCATTTTACACCGCTTATTTATGTCAAGATGGCAGTGTTTCAGAATTTAATACACGTCTTACACATCTTTATTGAACATCTCCTACTGAAGTGTTTATTTCACTAACATTCACAGGGTATAATGCCTCAATTTGGATTATAGTGTGGATGGTGTTGCTGCTGGTGGTTGTGCATTTACAAGATGATGTTAAGGTAGACTACAAATCATGGACCTCTTTCACAGAATGGCATGAGCCTCTTTACATGTTTATACATAGTCCATCAAATGGAGCTGTATGATTGGACTCCCTTACAGCAGCCCCTGTGCCTGACTCCCGGTCTCCATATGTGAAGGTCTCAAGAAACTCTATCATGGGACATGGAAGATAATTCCCAAACACACAGGAGTGAGACCTGGATACTTTGTTCCTTGAAAGAAAGGTCAAAACAGTGACCCTTTCCTAGTCCATGCATAAAAAACAGCTAGATGGGCAGCTGAATCTTAAATGAGCCCTGGTAGTGCAGTGGTTAAATGCCAGTACTGCAGCCACAATGTTGTGAATTCGATTCTGCAGGGTTCCAGGTTAACTCAGCCTTCCATCCTTCTGTAGGCTGGTAAAATGACTACCTAGCTTGTTGGGGGTAATTAGCTTACAACATTGTAAACTGCTTAGGGAGTGCCTAGCACTGATAAGTGGTATAGAAATGTAACTACTATTGCTATTGAATTTTTCTTCAACACAAGCAACAATGATTTCCACTGCATCTGAAGGGAAGGGGCCAACATAGGATGCAGAAGAGGACTGTAAGACATTTGTGTCTCTCTGCCAACACCCTTCTGCCATCTCTCAGAATCTGCTATCCTTGATGATTGGATCACTCTGCCCATCTGTTTTAGAGGCAGTCCTAGGTTTCAATTATATTGAGCAGCTTTTATGAGTACAGCTGGTAAGGGAAAGCAGGAGCAGGCCCATTACACATGCTTCTGCCATAACTTTATTCTGAATTGCCTCAGCTACTGCTGTTTTCAGTACCTGATGACTTTCAAGATTTCCACAACTAGCTTAACTGGGTAGAAATTGAGTTAAGAAATGGATAATTCTCTTACATAGAATGTGACCACTTTGAAGGCTCTGAACAAAGTGAGAATGTAGATGAATTGGTAAGTTAGCTTCTGTCAATCATGGAGCCTTCCAAAGCTGCCTGTTCTGACCCCACTTTGATCCTGACCCTGCCTTCAGTAAGGCAGCAGGTGCAAAATGATATGAAGGCTTAAAAAAAAAATCTAGTCTAATATGTACAGAGTAGACATGACTGTTCTACAAGTTTCATTGTGTGATATCCTTTAAAACTTGAACAGCTTTCTAAATGTTTAGAATCAATCATTTCTTTTAACATTGGTGTAAAAAAGTAATGCAATTTGCACATTACCTTTCCAAGCAGTAAGAAGTTCCAGAGGTGTTCATTGAGAACTGGTTTCCTTTAGAACAGGCTGATAATTTTATAACTCATGGGGTGTATGTGGCCCAGGAGGGGTTCTGTGTAGTCCTCAGCTCACAAGACTTTTGGATTATAAAAAAATAAAATAAAAAATTAAATATGGGGAGTTAAAAATGAAGAATCTTGTCTCCATAACCTTCCGTGAGGTTTGGTTCTCTGGTTAGAAACTCTTTTGGGAGAGCTCAGCACCTTAGCAAATTCCAAAATGATATGTGACTTGCATGGCCCTGGGAAGCCCCAAAACATGATGGGTGCTGTCCTTGGACCCTTGGCAGGTGTCTATCAAGTTTTCCCAGGGTTTGGAAATGGTACTATTTTTGAGTTCAGACTCCCTAAATCCTCAAGAGAGTATGGTCACTGGACATACCTCTTGGAACATTCTGGCAATCATATTCCAAAAAAGGTAAGATTTCCAAGCTGCACAATAGGATACGTGAAAAGGTAGCAACAACAAGGCAGACAGTCATACAGGTCTCAGCAGCTGCCGATTTCTGATGCTAACCCTGGCCAAAATGGTGGAGGGTCTGGAAGCCATGCTCTACACAGAGCAGCTTAGGGAACTGGGTGTTTAGACTGCAGAAGAGAAGGTTAAGAGGGGACATAACAGCCATATTCAAATATTTGAAAGGATGTCATATCAAAGAGGGAACAGGCTTGTTTTCCACTGCTCCAGAGACCAGGACAAGGAGCAACTGATTCAAGACTCAGGAAAAGAGACTCCACCTGAACCTCAGGAAGAACTTCCTGACAGTCAGAGCTGTTCAGCAGTGGAATATGCTGCCTCGGAGTGTAGTGGAGTCTCCTTCTTTGGAGGTTTTTAAGCAGAGGCTGGACGGCTTTGATGTGTGTTCCTGTATAGCAGGGGATTGGACTGGATGGCCCCTGAGGTCTCTTCCACCTCTATTATTCTCTGATTCTATGTCATGGTTCCTCCCAATATTGCGATCATCCCTCCTGTAAATTATGGCAATGTTGATACAGAGGGGAGCTATAAAAGAAGATCCTCTGATATATTCAGTCTTGTGGCTTTATCTGACTGGCACAGGAAAAAAAAAAACTACAGTGAAGTTGTCTCAGTCCTCCATATGTATATTTGAGAAGGAGCATGTACAGCTCCAAAATTTATGTAGCTGAAGAACATTTTGTGGGGGAAAGGTGGAACCATAGCAGGACTGAATCTCAAAGTTAAGAATTTGGGGAATGATCTTTTAGGTTTCTTAGTAAACAAAATAGATGATATAGTTGTTAAAAAATCTTTACACAATAAAGGAAATGAATAGTTTAATTTCAAGGGGATGCATAGGACTAACTATTTAAGTATTAGAACATATTGAAAATCAAAAGAAAATAGTAATTTGTCTGTGAATCAACTTGGCACTTATTTAATTGCAACATTAAGGTTTGTTTATTGCTTCGGCAAAAGATACAATTAAACCAAAGGAGTAAGTTTCTTTGTTTTGTTTCATTTTTAAGCAGTGTGTTGTAGATGCCAGCCAACAATACAGATGATCTCACTTATGGTGACTGAGAAGCACAAAGAGAACGGAAAGCTTTTACAGTTATGGCAGAGGTATACATTGATGTAATTAAATTGTCCTTATTTGGGAAATGCGGCGGGGGGGGGTGAAATGCAGAGAGTAAAACAAAGTAGTAATAAAGAGGTGATGGAACATTTTCTCTTTTTTACCTCCACTTCAAAATACATTAAAATATTCAATAACTGGTGTTGCTTGTACGGCCAAAAGAGCTGAAAACTAGAAAGGAAATACTCCCTTAAATAAGAGGGAAAAATACTGCAGTATTTTAATGCTTCAAGATGCAAGATCCATTTAAAATTCCTACAGCCTTTTCTGTTTTATTCCTCTCACTTCCTGCTCCTTGATCCTCCTCCATTTGCATCACAGCTCTCAAAAATACAGCATTTCATTTTGTTCTAGGAACATTTTTGTCTCCTGCTGAGAAAATCACTGAGAAAGTCATACAACTTATACTTCTTTTTGCCATTCCTACTGTAATATTTGGAGTGAGCTTATGGTTTACTAACACAGAGCTCCTCTATGAAAATTATCTGTGACTCAAAATTCTAACTACAAAGGAAACTACTAAGCCTCACTAAGGCCATTTCTGCACTACACTGTTATAGTGCTGTTATTCCACTTTCAACATCCTATGGAATCCCAGAGTTTGCTGTTTAGGGAGGGGCATTTAGAATTCTCAGCCAGACTACAAACCTGAGATTTCCACAGGATGTTGAAAGTGGAATAATAGCGCTATAACAGTATAGTGTGGAAATGGCCTATGTCCAATAGAAGTATGTAAGTAGAAACCAATGATATCAAGGTATATGATGGAACAACTTCACAGAAATTAAGTAGGTATCATCTGATCTGGTAAATATCTATACAGAAGACTAACTTGGAACACTATGTTAAAAAATGTGTTCTTTTTATCACTCATTTTTTCTACTTCAGTTAGTTTATGGAGAAGCCACACTGAGAATAAAATGTATTGAAAGGCCAGATAAGATTGTTGAAAAGCAAAAGGTATTCATAAATTCATAAAAGCTGTGATCATACAAAACACATCGGTTTAAAAATAATGGTAATAATAATAATGATTAGAGTTTAACAACTAAAGCAGTGATAATATGACTTGAGCATGTTGTGTGTCTTCAGTTCTTTTATGACTCATGATGACCCTAAGGCTTACTTACCTTATAGTTTTCTTAGCAAGATTTGTTTAAAGGGGGTTTGTCTTTGAGTTCTTCTGAGGGTGAGGCAGTGTAACTTTCTCAAGGTCACACAGGGAGTTTCCATGGTCAAATGGGGATTTGAACCCTGGTCTCCAGAACTGTAATCCAGGACTCAGACCAGTACATCCCACTGGCTCTCGCTTACAACTTGAACACCAGCAAAGATAAACAGTAAATGAAATACAATATATTAAACAGAGAGGATAAATATAGAGCATAATTAAAGAAATGAAGAGCAACGAAAAAATCTAATACATACTCTAGCCCCAGTACCAAATGATCAAAAGCTTTGGATACATGCCATTAATTGATAAAGACTAGATTGTTGTTATTGTGCACCCTTCAAGTAATTTCCAATTTATGCCAAACCCAAGGCAAACCTATCATGGGGTTTTCTGGAGCTGATAGTAGGTAACATGCCTAAGGTCACCCCTTGGTTTCCATGGCCAAGTAAAGAATTAAATGCTGATCTCCAGGGCCATAGTCTAACACTGAAACCACTACACCATACAGGCTTTCTAGAAGACTAGACAGTGTGCTAAAAATAGTATGGAATATAATTAGTATATCTATATATTGAAACCTCAGAATAGATCCACCTCTAAAGGTAAGAAACAGCATTAACAAATTAACCCTTCTAGAAACTGGCTTAGCAGAACTCAATTCTAATATCTAGTTTATCTTTAGAGCAATACCAAACAATCCTATCTAGAGGCAGAAGTTTGCAGAACTGTAAACCAAAGACTCTCAATACAAAATTTCTGAACTACCAAGCTTCAAGGCTGGATGGTTTTTTGATGCAATTCAGCCACAAAAGTTTAAAAATCTTCACATGTGTGCACATGCACAAACAATCCTATTCCAGTAACTCTTGTAGAAAAGACATTTCAAAGATAAAAATAGAAACTTAAGCACTGCTCTCCTATCCTAATAAAAGCAACCCCTAACTTCTCTTATAGCACACATTAGAAACTTCATCAACCAAACAAGGGGATGTAAGGAAGTAGAATTTGTATATTTGGAATATTGATTAGGGTATATTAAAGAACTTGAACTTAAAAAAAGAGAAAAGAAAGAAACTTCACACTTCTCCCAGATGTTTAGATCATAAAAGTTCACTTGGCTTTTAGAGAAACAACCAAGCAGCCTCTCATCATTCAATGCCTCCTCCCACTTCTCATCGTCCCTCCTAACATCTCTCTCCAGTGCCAAAACAGAAACCAATCACTTTTCTTCTAGCACACACTGGCAATACCACACCTTTTCCAGATTTTCAGATCAGAAAACCCCAACTGAGTTCTAACAAAGCAATCAGCAGCCTGACATCATCCAGTGTACCATTTTCACTTCTCTTCTCCGCCTCCTCACACCCGTTTCCAGTTCCAACAACAGCAACCCCTCACTTGTCTTCCTGCACACAGTGGCAACATCGCACTTCTTCCAGATTCTCAGAATAGGAAAACAAAACTGGGTTTTAACCAAATGACCAGCAGCCTCTCATCATGCAGTACCTCCCCCATTTCTCTTCCCCACCTCCTCACACCTCTCTTCCATCCCAACAATAGCAACTCCTCACTTCTCTTCCTGGACACTCTGGAAACTTCACTCCTCTTCCAGATTTTCAGACCTGGGAAACTTAAATTGGTTTTAGTGGCACTACCACCAGTCTTCTTTCATCCAATGTCACTTTCCAGTTCTCCCTGCAACCTCTTCCCCATTTCCTGTCCCGGCAAAAAATATGAGCCCCATGTTTTCTTACAGAACACTTGACACATGTTGGGTATCCTACCTCTTTTAGCAAACTCAAGCCTATTTTGGAAACAGCCTGCAAAAGCATCAGAAGCACTAAGTTCCTCTTCCTTTCCCTCATTTTCCCACCAACATAATGTATGAAGGAGGTTGTCTACTGTCATGCCCTGCTTCCAGAACATGGAGTCGCAGGCCCTTTTCACACGACATTTGCCATGCGAAAGGACCCTTCAAGTGTCACACGAATGTGAGGAGTGATCCACATGATGCACTCACAATCATGCGACGTTCCAGGGGCTGGCAGGTGCTGACCACACACTTTTTCATTTTTGGCTGTGAGCTGAAAATGGTGTGCGATCATGCATCACTTCAGGGCCCCTCGCACACTTGCCATGAGTGTGGAACTCTGGAGCCACGGCGCTCATGCTTCCTGCCCTAGCACAGCCTGGGAAACTCCCAGGCTGCACTGCAGAAGGAAGAGGCGGGGCTATCACACAAGCAGGTGGCAGCTGCAGAGCTGAAGAAATTGGAACACAAGAGCCTCTTGCTAGAGGCTGCTCGTGCGATCCCCGCACCCCAGATCCGTGAAAAGGTGTGTTGCAGAAAGAGCCTGACTTAGAGTCTGAAACAGGGGACATGCCAGGAACTGCTGTACAAGAAGAGGTTATAGTGCTACAACAGAACAGGGGGCAGTGCCAGCTCCAGCAGAAAATCCTGCCCCTTCAGATACAGAAGATAATTTACCAGCACCTCCCTTTGCTGAGTGCCAACAATAAAAAGAGAGCCTATGTCATTCCCAGATGAATTATAACTGGCAACAATTACTCAGGCAACAGCTACGTTTGGTGGCTGATCTATATAGCTGCCACTCTTCGCTTCCAGGAGTTGTCAGCGCTTACTTGACCTCTCTGTTTGCTGTGTGTCTTGCTGAACTCTGTGCTTGTCTCTGGATTACCTTGACTGACTTTGAATTTGTTTGCATTGTTGGACTTTATTTTTGACCTTGTGCTTACTGAATGAAGTAAGCAACGAGCTGGGAACTATTCAGTTTGTTTTGTTTGAATTATCAGCTGTGTTGTAAGGACTGAGATAGGACACCTAGTATTGAAAGAACTTCATTCACATGATTTGTTTCTCAAGGTGCTGTGTGCAGTATTTCTTATTTGTCTGAATGTAGGAGACTAGTAATAATGAGTCCAAACCTTGGTGCTTCTACTGCTTCTGAAAGTGCTCCCAACAGGCAAAAGACAGTGAACACATTACAAGAAAAGGTTGAATATTAGATATGCTTCATACAATGAAGTCAGCTTCTGCAGTTGCTCATCATTATGGCCTCAATGAATCAACAGCAAGGTATGTCAAGAAAAAAAGAAAAAGAAAATTGTACAGCTGTTGCTACAGATGTACCACGGGGTGCAAAGACAGTACATCAGGTATGAGGTCCTTATATCTCTTGAGTTGAAAGTGCTACTTTTATAGAGGTGCAGGATTGCTATAGAGGGGGCATTTCCATAGATTCCCATATGATAAGAGGGAAGACAAAGTCCTTATATGTTTCCATAAAGGAAAGGGAAGGTGAAGGCTCTACCTCTACAGAGTTTCATGCCAGAAAGAGCTGGTTTGATAATTTTAGGAAAAGGTTTGGCCTACATAATGCGAAAACTACCAGAGAACAGGTCTCTGCTGACAATGAGACAGCTAGTAAATTTTCTGATACTTAAGGGAAGTTACTGAAGAGAAAATATATGAACCTGAGTAGATATTCAATGCAGACAAAACTGTTCTGCCTTGGAAAAGAATGCCACAGAGGACACTCATTAGCCAAGAAGAGAGGCAAGCACCAGGTTTGAAGGCAACAAGGGACAGACTAACCATGCTGTTTTCTGCAAGCACAGCCAGACATATATAAAACCTTCCCCAATTTATAAAGTGTCCAATCCCCAAGCCTTGAAGGGAAGGGAAAAATTCTAGTTGCCAGTTTTCTGGATACATAATAAGAAGACTTGGTTGACAAGAACACTTTTCCTAGAGTGGTTTAATTAGAGCTTTGTGCCAGAGGTAAGAAAATACCTTGTCAAAAAGGGAAAGGATTTTTAGGTCTATGTAAAGCACACTCCTCTTATAACTCAATGGGTAAGTTTGTGCAGTCTATGGAAGAAGACCCCAACCACAGACAACATAATGAAAATTTGGAAGGGATACACCGTTGCTGATGCCATGTCTTTTATTGAAAAAGCCACAAAAGCTATCAAGCCAGAGACAATAAACTTGTGCAAGAGAAACTTTGGCCAGAATGTGTGAACAAGGTAATTGGCTTAACTACAGACCCAATCCAAGACATTATGGAAGACATTTTGGAGTTGGTAAAGAAGGTGGGTGGGGAAGGCTTTAAGGATATGCGTCTTGGGGAAACTGAACAGTTAATCCACACCAGCCTTGGTGAGCTAATAGAAGATAACCTAATGGAGTTGGGTGGGGAAGGCTTTAAGGATATTAAGGAAGGCTTTAAGGATATGGGTCTTGGGGAAACTGAACAGTTAATCCACACCAGCCTTGGTGAGCTAATAGAAGATAACCTAATGGAGTTGACTCTTTCAGAGGCAGAGGTGATACCTGATGATGAAGAAGAAGATGAAAAAGAAGTGGTGGAAGACAAGTTTATACTGGGAAATATTGCAGAGAGTCTGTGTATGTTCAAGACTGCCACAGACTATTTTTATGACATTGACCCATCCATGGTACATTCTTTGAAGGTGAAAAAATTGGTAGAAGAGACACTGTCAACATACACCACCGTTTTTAAAGAAATGAAGCAGGAAAAAAGTCAAATTGAAATCAAGAAGATAATACCAAGTATCCCTGATTTACCTTCCAGGCCTTCCACCTCTGCTGCTCATGCCATCCCTGAGGCACCTTCTTTTCCTTTTCTTCCACCTAAAGATCGTATAGAAGATGACAAGGATTAAGTCCCTGATGATCCAGTTCCACTGATCCATTAAATTATACAATAATACTCTACTATGCAATTACAATAAACAATGGTTTAATGTCTGTGTCTTTGTATTTACTGCAGGTCTTAACTTTCTGGCAAGCACTGTGTGTCAGGAATATGGTCAACTGGAGACACCACACTGCCTATGTGGGGAACCTCCTTGAGGTTCTCTAGAAATACCCACAATTCAGTGTAAAAATGGGGAATTAATTGGTTCTAATTTAGAAGGCTGCAAGGCTGCTGATTCAGAAGATGGGGTAACTGGCAGGTTCTTCCCACCCATGTTTATGGGGTCCTTGCAGGAAAACTAGCCCAAAGCCATTTTGGCACAATGGTGCTATCCCACAACAGTAGTGTTTTTGTTTTTTCTGGTCCAGGAGTTTTGATACTGCACAATGTTTCACTATCTAGCTGCTATCCCATCCCCAAGCATTGCAAAACCTCCCTATATCATTTCCAGAAAGAAGCCATTAAAAGCCTCCTTTAGTGCTACAATCCTGTTATCCATGTCAGTGTGCTTCTGTAATAGCACTTGATAATGTTTCCTGTCATTGTAGATCCAGGAGTGGGTGGGGTGTGGGCATTCCCAGTTTGTCCCTCCCTCAGCAAACCCCATGGCATGGTAAGTTTGGAATCTACCACCTCTCCATGTTTATTTTAAATTTCTCCTTTGAGTTTTTTTTTATTTTTTAACTAAATTTTCTAGTACAGTCAGTTTTATGGAAGTAGAAGATCAATGCCATTGCCCATGCTTTCTCCATGGGCAATGTGAGGTCTAAATGTTATGTGTGAGAAATAACATTTCATTCTCTCACATTGGCAGATGATCTACAGAAACTTTGGCTGGATTGTGCCCACCATGAAAAGGAACATAGCAAAACTCATCCTAGCCAAATCTAAATCAATTGAAGTTGTTACTTGAATATTTTGCATGAAGTTTTAAAAGTACAAACTGGCCTTTCTTCCATCTCTTCTAAAGACATTGGATTGGGCTTCATTTCATTCTTGGCCTTCAGGACCTTCAAGAAGTAATTCAATTTAGCACCGAATCATTGCACCAAGGATCTGATGAATTACCATACTTTCCAAGTATTACCAGACGGGGGATGGGAGTGTTTTTAAAAGAGGATGAAGTAAGCAATTCAGAATTTCAAGGACTGAATCATCAAGGTAATGACTTGGAAACTTCTTATTCCCAGATAACTATGACCCTGATGAAGGGCAATATTGCTTCCAAAATTATCAGCTCACTTTAGGAGAACAATATCTTTCTATTAATAATTAAAGGATTGAGTAGTAGCTCTTTTCTAATGACTTGGCAGATTTTGAGAGTTTCAACAAATGTTCATTGGTAAGTTTGAGGCACATCAAACTTACAGACCTGTCTAGGAAAATAGGAGGAAGAGAAATCCCCACAGCTGTTGTTCCCATGCCACCATCATCCTTTTCAACCATATCCACACCCTGTTTCTAGTCCTTGAGTACATTGCTTCCTTCAAATCTCCACTTAGAAGCTGTTACATCTGCATGCAGCTCTCCCATGAAGTGGCATACTTTTGAGTAAGCCAACCCCTAAGGAACAGTTGAGGCAGCGGGGTATTTTTAACTGCAGAACAAAACAATGAAGGGTAATATGATGACCATTTTTAAATATCTGAAGGGCTGTCACATGTAAAATGCAGCAACCTTGTATTATGCTGCTTCATAGTATAAAGCCCATACAAGTAGGTTCAAATTACTTGAAAAGATACTCCAACTAACATTAGGACAAACTTTCTGACAGGAAGCCATATTTCACACTGGAACAAAGAATAGTAGTCTCTTTTTCGTTGTGGGTCTCTGTCTTATCTCAGTCCTGGCACAGCTGATAAACAAAACAAACTGATTATCTCCCAGCTTGTTACTTACTTCCAGGCATTAAGCAAAGAGTCATAAATAAAGTCCAGCATAAACGAAGTCCAGCAGAGTTTCATGGCAAGGGAGTGTCCTAGGTCAATCTGAGCATTTGTTAAGGCATCCAGCAAGGTAGCAGGTCAAACTCTGACAACTCCTGGAGGGGAAGGACACCAGCTAAATAGCTCTTGAGCCTAGCAAAGCTGAGGCATGATTGATTGTTTCAGGTTATAAATCCTGAGAGAATGACACTGGGTCTCTCTTTGCTGCCTGTACACTGTAAAGCTGGATTGAGGTAAGTGTTCCTCTGTCTCTGAAAAGGCAGGGCTCTCTATTGGAGCTGGTACTGTCCCCTGTTCTGTTTCCAGCACTGTAACCTCTCTCTGTGCAGCAGGCCCTGGCATGCCTTCTGTTTCAGCCTCTGGCTTGCACTCTGCTTCAGACTCTGAGTCAGAGTCCATGCTCTTGAAGCAGAGCATGACAGTCCTTAAAGAGAGGTTGGATGGCCCTGTGTCAGGAAAGCTTAGTTGTGGATTCCTGCATTGTTACTGATTTGGTCTAGATTCATCTCTGAGGTATCTTCCAGCTCCAAAAATTCTTTTATTCTCAGTGAAGCATTTTTCCACCAGCTAGGAATGACTCCGTGCATGAGAACCAGGTGTCGGAGACTTCTGAGCAGGAAAGAATGAGAGAATCTGTTTTATATGTCACCTTTCATCCAATTTGGGATCCAAGGCAGCCTGTAACATAAATTTTGAAAGCACAGCTAAAAATCTAATGATAAAAAGTTAAAAGGTAATTAAATATGCTCTTCTAATAAAAAACCACTAATTTAAAACACGATAAAAGCATTTTGAACACATAACAAATATTGGTTTGGCTCAACAGAAGGAGGACCCAAAGAAAGGGACTGTACTTACTAGATGAGTTCAGAAAGAGAAAGAGTGCTGGAACTGGAGAGGAGTTGCTGCTTCCTGGGTTTTTTCACTTTGAATAGAGTAGTGGTATCTTCAGTTAAACAGAAAAAAAAAAGGATAAACTTTTTGTAGTGGGATTTCTACATTGTGTTTGTACTTATTTTATATATATTTTTTAAAATTTAGGGCTTTAAGATTGCATCCAAATTTTATGAAGCACCGCAGATGGAAGAGTCATGCAAATTGTGTCCTTCACTCATACCTTATGGGATGCATGGCACTTTTGGGACAATGCATGTGTGATAAATTTAATATTTAAATTGTTGTACTGTTGTTAAAATATGTTATTACATTTGCAATATACAATTATGGTCAGACCCACAGAAAGTGGCACAAGTACCTAACACATCCCATAAAAAAAACCCGTGTGCATAACCAGTAAATTTCCAAATTCCTGCTTAAATAAAAAGATATTTACCGGTCAGGGAAGAAAGAACAGCAAGGGAACCAGCCTAGTCTCTTGTAGAAGAGAATTCTACAGCTTGAGATAAGTCCTTTTTTTTTTTAATCCTTATTATTTGGCTGTGAATTGTCCTTTCATCTTGACTTGCTTGCTTTTGTTCAAACATCTGGTTTGTCCCATGATTTCTGGTTCCTGGCTGCCCACAGTCAACTCTCACATCAACAACATGCAGAAGACTTTATGGCAACATAGACCATTTCTTCACTAGCCTGTTATAGTGCTATTATTCCATTTTGAACACGCTATGAAATCTTAGAGTTTGCAGTTTAGGGAGGGACCTTTGAGGTCTTGTAAACCCAGGACTCTATAGGATGTTGAAAGTGGAATAATAGCATTATACCAGGCTAGTGTGGAAATTGCCATAAGCAATGTTTTGTCAAGTATCTCTAATTCCACCAGAATGGCAACTTAGAGTTAAATGTCATTATTATACACATATTCAGACTGGGGTGGGGGCTGGAGGATGTGAGAGGTAGGTTCTCTAAAGTTGGTCTAGAGAGATCATGGAAGAGAAGGCCCAGAATCATATCCTTCATTACAAATCTAACCACAGTCTATGTCTAGATTCTGGAAAAAGGGTAGCTATGCTCTTTATATTAACACTTTGTAGATCATGAGCTACAATTAGACAAGTTTGTATAAAATTCATGCACCAGATGTTTCCATACCTTGAGAGGTCTGATCTGGCTACAGTGACACATACCTTGATTACATCCTGGGAGATTGGTGTAATATACTTTATGCAGGGCTGCCTTTGGAAACTGTTTGGAAACTTCAGTGCTACAAAACACTGCAGCCAAGTCCAAGCTATCTAAAAGACCCGGTCTCCCTGTAAGAGCCAGCCTGAATGTTAAGATCTTTGCAGAAGGGCTTTCGTTTCAACACCATCATAGCCATGGTTGGTGAGGACTGTTCCTAGACTGTGAGAAATCCTTTCCACGGGAGATCTGGTTGCTTCTCTTTTCACTGTCTTTACATAGGCTAAGTTTTTATTATTATTACTATTAGGGAAGACTTTGAATTTCAAAGCATGTGGTAGAACAAAGTTCTGAAAACAGTGTTGTGTTTTTATATTCTTATCTTACATTTTGTTTATTTTTAAAATGTGTTTTAGACTGCTTTTAATTGGATGGCTGTTTATGTTTTAAGTTTTGGAATATAAGATTTTTAGCAGAACTTTGTTTTAAATTATTGTAATGTTACTGCGGTCTAGGCCTACCTGGAGATAGCACTCGATATCGCTTTGATATCAAACAATTCATCTTTCCTCTGCCACCCCGCTCCACATGTTTGTGAGGCCTCTGGACAAGCACGTAAACAGGCACGGCCGATAATTGCTGGACATTCCATTCTCCACCCAGGCAGGTCAGGTAAAGCTGGTTTGTCGCTTCAGGGACCTCTCTGGCAAACACCTCATTGCATATGCACGATACTAACAAAGGCTCCCTGCCCCGAGCAGGCAACCTGACAAAGCTGTACTAAGCACTCTGCATTTGCATACTCGCTACACTATTGTTATTTTGGCTCTAATTCAATCATGCTAAATTCTGACCTTTTCAAAGCTTTGTTCTGCTCCTAAAACACATTGTTCTCACAGAGTAAGGAATGGCCTGCAGTCACAATTCACCCTATAAGAACCCCTGATTCTGAGGCCATCCTCAGACTGCGCAGATCGCTCCTGAGTTCCATCCAGCCTTGCTGCCATTTTGTTTGGCGAGCTGTCCCCTCAGTCCCACGTGCTGAGACTCCATACCAACGAACTCAATCTTCAGACCTCTCCAGGACTATGAGACAAGTGTTGTATCACCCATTTCCCTCTGAAAATCCCTATTCCAAGTCAATCTCTGATTCCTTAGTTATCTGTGTGACTGTGGTGTCTTTAATATTTGTCTGTACCCAATAAAACATCCTTTTTATTACTGTAAACCATCTGACTGCTTGACTGACCTGACCCCGTAGACACTGGGTTGCAAGATCTGACGGAGGTCGTCTGCACCGTGGAGTGGATTGAGGCGGACTACTTTAGTATAGTTCTGCACCTCAATCCACTCCAAAGTGACCAGAAGTGGTGATGCTCCGTGTTTTTAAAAAACCTCTTTTCAGAGGTTTTTAAAAAGCATGGAGCGTGCAGCCCCGTGCAGCTCCGTCACCACGCTCCGGTGCAGATTTGCAGACACGCACTAGTGCGTTCCTGCAGATCTGCTGGGGGTGGGCTTTTGGCTGGCGAGCTTCTCCGATTGATGGAGAGCCTCCGCCAGCCAGAAGTCACCATTTTGGATGCCAGAGTCACCATTTTGGATGCCGGAGACTGCAGAGCAGCGAACTCGTGCTGCTCCACATGGTGATGGACTTACCCGGCTGCTGGCAAGCTCCGTTTCAGCGCGTTTTCCCCCATTTCTCCCTCCACATGCAGAAAGGGTCCATGTTAACTTAAATAAATAAACTCTCTGATACCACCAATGAGGCTTTTAGTTAACATGTCACTTTATATAGTCATATCAGCTAATAAATATGAGTGTGTTTAGGCTACATGGCATATGCACAAACTAACACAAGGCAATTTAGGAAACATCATTCAGCTATAATCAAACACTACAATGCCCTGATCTTTCTGTTCTGATGCCTGCTTAGTGCTCTCTGTGTTTAAAAATGACGAGCACGTCTGCTTGAGTACGCAAGGCTATAGTTAATTATCTAAACATTTAGCAGTACATTTCTGAGCAGCTGTGTCAACTGAAAGCTTTAGATATGGACCAGCTATTGCATCAAGATGAATGAGGTTTGTCAGACTGTCACTGATATCTCTCAGGAGGTAAATGCCCAGATCAGCACAAGGTTTCTAATAATGACTGTGTTGTACACCAGTGTATTGCTTCTTCCAAAAAAGCTTTCAGTTAATTCTTGCTAGAAAAATCCTGGGTGTCCCTAATGTATGGGTATGAGATGGGTGTCAGAAGAAGGAAAAAGAGTTAGGAATGTGAGGTAGCCATGTGCCTTTCAGCAATTTTAATGTAGAAGAACCATGTCTAGCCTTACATCATGGATATTTCTTGACTGGTCCTCTCACATGTCTTACTGGATGCTAGGAAACCACAGCTTTAGATATAAACATCTTGCAGCTGTCTGTTGTCTCCTACTTACTTCATACTTCAAGAAGACTTGCTTCAGCTAGTCAACAGAAAAACTGTTGTTTTCTTTCACTTTTTCACTGTTCTCTTTGGTTCTTTCTGCAGTACCCTGCCATCCTGGCATTGGGATGGAGAAGGATGAGACCACAACATTGCTTCTGCATGGTTTTATTGCAGTCCCACTCCACTCCCATCCCCAGGTGGTGTGATTGTGGGTTAAATCATTGATGGGTTTTTCCCATCAATGACATGTGATCACGCCACCATCCCATACTTACCAGTCCTGTGGAACGGTAGGAAGCACAATGGCAGTGCTTCCTGCCCCAATGCAGCCTGGGAAAGTACCTGGCTGCTCAGCAGAAGGAAGTGGCATGT
The DNA here is from genome assembly GCA_948474755.1 of Ctenosaura bakeri. Lineage (NCBI taxonomy): Eukaryota > Metazoa > Chordata > Lepidosauria > Squamata > Iguanidae > Ctenosaura > Ctenosaura bakeri. Next base: position 392,208 of record CAOLHI010001041.1, on the reverse strand, counting down.
CCATCACACTCCTTTCCACAGGGAGCTGGTCCCATCCCAGAGAAACTGCCAGGATCACCCCCAGATGCTGCCAGAAGAAAGTAAGCTGAGGAAAGGACCTTTCTGTTACAGAAAGCAATTTGTTTTCCTTCATGACAGCTCTGAGTGTACTGGGAGAGCTCACAGACTTGAAAGATATCCAAAGGACTATCTAGTCCAACCACCTGCCAGTGCAGAAATCTTCAGCCAAAGTAACAGTGACATCTGGCTATACAACCTCTGTTTAAAAACACACAACAAAGGAGAGTCCATCACCTTTTGAGATAATCTGTTCCTCTGTTCAACGGCTCATATTGTCAGGAACTCATGATTTACTTAGAATCTCCTTTCTAGTAATTTGGTTTGGCTCTTGTCTTCTAAAGCAGAAGAAACTAAACTACTTCCTTCACCTGGTATCTTTTTCATATATTTACACATGACTATCAGATCAACTCTCATTCTTCTTTTTTTCAAACATCCTCATCTCCTTCACCCATTCATCACAGAACTATTTCCAGATTCTCTACCAGCTTAGTTGCCTGTTCCTAAACACATTCCACATTGTCAATAACCTTCTTAAACTGCAGTGTTCAGACCCAGGTCACAGTATTCCTGGTGGGGTGTGGCAAAAGCAATATACAGTGGTTTTGTTACTTCTCTCAGTCCTGACACATTAATTTTCTTGATGCACTTTTTCACTACACTGGCAGCACACTGCTGACTCATGGTTAGCTTGGAGTTTACTAAGATCCGTAAGTCCTTCTGACATATACTACTGTCAGCCTTGGTGTCAGCTATCCTATATTTGTGTATCTGAATTTTCCTGTCTAAGCTGATCCCAGTTGAAATTTGTTTTGTTTGTCTTGGCTGAGTTCTCCAAACATGAAGGTCAAACTGAGTCCTAATTCTGTCTTCTGAAGTATTAGCAGCCTCTCTCAAATTGTTTTTTCTCCCCCTGCAAATTCAATGACCATATCCTTCATTCAAATCATTCAGAAAGAACTTGAACAGCATTATTCGACGGGCTGCTTGGAAACTCATTATACAGACAAATAAGGCAAATGGTCCAAATGTGTTTCAATTGTTATTTTGCTTTAAGATTAGAAAGAAAATTCAAAAATATAGAAAATAGACGTGGATAGACAGGAGTGTTCAGAGACTGGGACTTTTAATGAGAAAAAACTTTTTTTTTTTTTGCCCAGAAAATGGTAATAACATTTTTTAATTGAAAAAAAATTCCCAAAAAAATTGCAGGAAAAAAAAATGCAAACTATGAATGTTCCTCAAAAATGCATATTTTTTTTTCTGCAGGAAAAATATGTAATTATTCACTATTTCTTTAAAGAATGAAATTTATGAAGAATTGCATCCATATCTTGCTCTTGAGCTAATATGGTTATACAAGGATTAGAGAAAGTGTAGTTCCCCTGAAAATACTTGCTTTAGACATAGAAGGTCCTAGGTTTACTCCAGCGTTAAATGAACATCCTTCAGTTAATTTCAGATTTAATTTTTCAAAGCTTTCCATCGGAGGGCATCTGGGAAGATCTTTGCAATTCAAATCTTTTGACATCCTTTAGGAAAACATAGAAAAATAGATAAAGTTTGTTCCCAATTCCTGTTCAGTCTGCAGACAAATATATACTTGAGGATGGCAACAGAGTAAAAGGGAAAGAGTAAGATCTTGCAAAATATTCTGAGAATGAATTTCCTGCTTCCACTTAGGTCTTCCATATCATCTTTAATTTACTGCCTCTTCTTAAGGACAGGTGCTGTACTGATATGTGTATTTGTGTGCTTTAAAGTGTTACTGAGTATCAACAGCATAAGAGTTTGGATTATCAGGCCTCCTAAACTTTGAACTCATCTTGAGAATGTTGGTTCCTGTTTAAACGAGATGGAAGCAGTGACACACAAATCTGAAACTGAGTGCCTTTCTGTGCTACACTGTTATAGTGCTATTATTCCACTTTCAACATCCTGCGGAATTCTGGGGTTTGTAGTTTACCGAGGCCCAAGAGCTCTCTGGCTGAGAATTATAAAGGCTTCTCCTTAAAGTGCAAACCCCAGGATTCCATAGGATGTTGAAAGTGGAATATTAGCACTATCATAGTGTAGTGAGAAAAGCTTCTGAGTTTTACCAAATCTCATTTTGCTGAGACTACTAGCATCACTTTGCAAATCTGGCAGCTCTGGAGGGATGTGAACAGGATCACAACATTTCAAAAAGTTTGTATTTTGACAAGTGAATGCATTCTAGTTTGGTACTGAGCTCAGCAGGTTGGAATTTCTTAGGTTCATACACAGCTTCAGATCTGAAAAATTCTTCCTACATCCATAGGCACAAGGCCTGCTCAAGAGCTTCATTTTGGTAGCAACTATTATGTGAAAACTACAGTCAGCAATGCTAGTTCAACTTTCATGAACTATCCAGTTCAATAATATTGCCAAGACTCATAATATAGCAAACACCTTCTATATTTCATCCATATAATTATTTGCCATTTTATGCTTGCTGACATGCCATTGATTCTGCTCTGTACCATAAAGTTAGGAGAGGAATTGTTCTTAGGTGTTTTGTAGCTCAGTCCCCAAACAATTCTGTTTGCACGTATTTATTGCTGGAGGCAAAATTAAGTCCTTGACAAATATACAAGTCTTTTCCCCCTTATACTGTGCGGTGTATCCAGATATGAGACTCTAGAGTATAAACTTAGGCAGTCAACTCACATGATGAAATTGGTGTCCAGTTCATTTTTTTTAATTTACCCTTTTCACAGATTTCCACAGATTTCTCTGGAGTTTAGAGACATTGAGTTTCGTTCCACTAATGTTAATCATGCTACTGTTTTAAATGTTATTCTTTTATTGGAAGCCGGAAGTCCATACCTTGTTCCATTCGGCCAATCACAGAACATGTGTATGTTATTACATTTGTTTTGGCTGGTTTCAGAAATGTCTTCAGTGACAAACAGTAGGAATGGTGTTACTGCAATGTCTGTACTGCACTTAAGGTGACATAGATATCATTTTGATATCAATAATTTGGCTTCCTTTCACCCCCCTCTCCATGTGTTTGTGAGGCCCCCGGACAAGCACGGAACTAGGGTCGGCCACTAAAAACTGCAATATCCCAACACAATACAGGCAAGCCAGAAATAGCCAGATCAGCGCTTTAGGAGACCTCCCTGCAAACAATGTATTATGTATGCACACTACTTACAAAGAGATCCCTGGCCGGAGCAGGCAACTTGACAAGCTGGACATTCAACTGTCAAGCATCGCACATTTGCATACAGGCTACTCCATTGTGAATTCAGATCTTAAAGCAATCATGTTAAATTTTGACCTTTCCAAAGCTTTGTCTCACGTTCGAAACTCATTGTTTTCCCCAAGTACGGAATAGCCTGCGATTACATTTCTCCCTATAAAAAACCCCCAATTCCGAGACCATCCTTGGATCGCTCCTGAGTTCCATCCCGTCTTGCCACGGCTCTGCTTGGCGAGCCTTCCCCTCAGTCATATTGGCTGAGACTGAGCAACTTCGGACCTTCGCAGTGATCTATCTGGGCTTCAGGACAGGTGTCATATCACCCAATTCAACAATCCATCTGAAAAATCCCTCTGTCCCACTCCAACCTTTATTTTCTATAGTTATCTGAGTGCGTGTGTTGCATACACTGTTTGTCTGCATTTAATAAAGATCTCAATTATTCTTATAACTTGGTGTGCTCCTTGGCTTGGCCTGACCCTGTAGACTTTGGGTAAAAGATTCCGCTGTGTTGCCCTGCCTCTCACATTGCTAGCTTGTGCTCTTGACTAATTTCCCCAACTTGTTTAATTGTGAGCGCATTTAGGTGTCCTTCCTGGGACCCCCAGTAAACAGGGTAACAATGTGACTGCACTGCAACCTGACAAGTGCCTTTCTGATGAAGGACCTATCTTCTCCATCATTTTGCTTCCAAGCCAAATGCTCTGGAAAGCTAAATAAGCAACAGAATCAGTCAACATCCTTCCACCATTCTTTGCATTTTCAGGGATATCCCTATGCATCAAGGTTTTATTTAGCTGTGATGACTAATAGTCATTATTGGGTACATTCTCTGTGCTGTTTCTCATTCATAGAATCCTGCTTGGCAAATCTACCATCCTACTATCCAACCAAGTTTCCCAGGATAACCTAAAGTATTTGTATTTGGAGGGGTGTCAAGTCATCCGTGGACTTATGGGGACCCTATGAATTGCATAGGGCTTTCTTTGGCAAGGAATATTCGGTGGTGGTTTTGCCTGTGAAATATAGCCTACGGAACCTGGTATTTGTTGACAGTCTCACATCCAAGTACTAACCAGGGCTGAGCCTGGTGAGTTTCCAAGATCAGATGTGATTTGGTGCCTTTAGGGTATTTAGGCAGGCATACCCTCAAATATTTCCCAGATGAAAACTGGGACACATGTGTCCATGCAATCTCAGAGTGTGATGAAAATTCCAGAAGTTATTAAGAGAGAAGATAAAAACTAGGAGAGGTTATAGCAGTTTGTGTTTGGCCGAGGTAACTGGGAAATGCAAGACTCTGCCTCCCCCTAGCTGAATTAATTGAGTGTAAACTACTTTTTGCACTTTGAACTTAGTTTGCAGCATTTGAAGTAAACTGGAGAGATGGGGAAAAGTGGCAAGGAGACAAATTGTGGCATTTAAAAGTATCTGTAAATGTGGAACAACAGAAAATTCATTAGGACTGTCTGTACCAAATCAGGACATTTGGGGGGCATGTTGAAGGTACATCTCCACATGCTCTGACTTCATAAGAATCTTTTCTGAAATACTAGAGTGTCATATAGAAAGGTGCTCAGGACTTTTCATAGAAGACCCCTAAGTTCTCCCTTCTTGAACTATGTATCTGTGAAGATGGCATCATTGTAAAATGATGCCAAATGTTGTCAAAAATCACACTTTTCCTGATTTTTAAAAGAGATATCCCATTGTGGTGTTTCCTATGATCCTTACTCACTGCACATAAATTACCATCGTGCAAACAAGCTGTCAGATTCAAGCTGAGTTAAACTACATCTGTGAAAAATACAACAACAGCCATGGTTGTAGTACAGGAAAAAAAAAATCAAATGGCAGTTTAATATTGACATCACAGAAGAACTGAAAATAGCTTTAGAATACTGAAAATAGGCACCCGTATATTTTGAGATTGTGACATATTTAGGCAATTCTCCATGTCTTAAAGAGTTCTTTCTTTGAGGGTTAAAAATGCACTACAATGGGCTGCAATCCAGGAAACCTTCTATCAAATAGCCCTAGTTCATTTTTTTTAAGGTGCCACAAGATGTTTTATTGTTTTTGACGATTAGCATGACAACCTTGTCTTCTTGTCTTTAACTTATCATTTAAATAGAGTGCCTTTGTGATATGAACAGAATACAGAGAATGTATGATAGTTTCTATTTTGGGGAGCACCTTTCTGGAGCATCCATCATGATACTTCACTGAGGAAGGGAAGGGAAGTTCCCAGTGATAGAGAATTAAATTATCCTTCTTCCCTCCATTTTATATCTGAGGTGTGGAAATTCAACCCACCTGAGGGCTATTCCTGCATAATGTAACAAAAAATATATAAATACAGTTTAGAACCTGGGGAACTTAGAAACATCAAAATGCTAATCTAACTGCACCAGAAAATATAAATGGGCATGGAAAAGCAATTATAAATAGGAGTGGGCCAATTGAATCCTCGAATCTTCAAATCCCAGGTAAGGATTCAAGATTCCTGAATCAGAATCCCTGTGCCAAAATAGGCAAACAGAATCTTCTGAATCCGCCAACTAAATAGATTGTTGGAGACCAGGATGCCTGAAAACCTGGGGGACCATACATACAAGGGAAGATAGTAAGTAGGTGAGCTTTTCCCTTAGAGTAATAATGGCCTTTGCTAGCAATTTCACAAATTACAGCTGGGCTTGTATTCTAAGATATTTAAATTGAACATTTCATATTTAAGTTCAGTACTTGACTGGAAGCTACAGGGTTGAGATTTCAAGGACAGCTGAAACATTCCTTTGCAGAGCTCCCTTGCAAACCTCTTTCAGACACAATTCTGGGCTTTGGAATTTTACAAGGTGTCACAGCTTTCTCTGCCAAAGTCTACTGGTGCATCATCAAACAACAAACCCCAGGATGCCAGAAGGAGCTATGCAAAGAAAAGCCAGTTTTTACCCAGATTCTCTCTCTACTGTAGTATGTGGCCCTGTTTACACAGGCAGGAAAATGTGGGATTAATCCACATTTTCCTACCTGTGTAGAAAGGGCCTTCATCTCATTTTCAATCTGGGGAGATCCTGAGGCAAAACTAGGACAATTGTCTTGGCCAGATTTCTTCAGAGGGAGGTTTGCCTTTGCCTAGGCTTTTGCTAAGGCCGAGAGAGTGTGTCTTGCCCAAGATTATCCTTCTTTCCCTTGATTTTTAAACTCTTTTTAAAAAAAGGATTTGAAAGATTCAAGATTCATGAGATTCATGGATTCCCAGAAACTTCCAGGAATTCGGATCTGGATTCAGAAAATTCTGGATTCGTTCTATCCCTAACTATAATATACTCTCCCACATTTCACAGCTGAAAACTTTGATTCTCATAGGAAGAGATGGGGCCCAAATTTGGGAAACATTATAGAGAGAGAAGAGACTTTCAGTGACTTTTTCTTGAGTTCTAAGTATGTAATCCATTGGACCTGTTGGTAACAACTGATGGCGAAGCAGGTGAAATCTGTTCTTTTCTGAAAGTTAAATCCAGTGCCCATAAATTAAGGAAGAGGGTTGTAGGGGTTTAACTGAGCCTCTGTCAGAGTGTAGCATAATGGTTTGAGTATTGGCCTATGACTCTGAAGACCGGGGTTTGAATCCCTGTGCTACCGTGGATACCTACAGGGAACCTGGGCAACATACACTGTATAAGCCTCTGAAGAAGGCAAAGGCAAATCTTCTTAGAACAAATCTTGTGATGGGTTCATCTCCGGTTCACCATAAGTCAGAAGCAACTTGACGGCACACAAAACAATAATAACATCATCCTATACAGACAATATGGTGTATCCTCCAGCATTTCAAAGATGAAAACTGGAACACATATAGCCAAGTAACATCTGAATGTGATCAAGATGGCAAAATGAAGAAGGACATACAAGCTAGGAGAGGTTGAAGCGGTTTGCTTTTCCTTCAGCTGTCTGTAAACTTCTTTTGCACTTTGAACCCAGTTTGCAGCAACGGAAGTAAGCCAGGGGGAAAAAGAGGAGGAAAGATAAATGTGAACATTTCAAAAGCAGCCAAAAAAGTTAGATGTCAGATGATTAATTGTGACTGACCCTGCTAAATTGTGATAAATGGAAAGTATAAGATAATAGACCAGTGGCCTTATTAACATGCCAAAAAAATAAAGTGGCGATGTCACAGAGAGGAGGGGGGAAAGGCAGAAAGACTGAGCAGAAAGAGTGGAAGACCAAATGACCAAGAATGCATTTTAAAAGGATACAAAACTATTTGTAATACTACTTACTATATAGCATTTTTGTGACACAAACACTATCATTATTTACTCAGAAGTAGATTTATTTATTTATGTAGGTATTTATCCTCTCTCTCTCTCTCTCTCTCTTTTTTTTTACTTTGTTCAAGGAGGGTGATAAAAATAATGAAGGCAATCTACATGAAAAAGTAACAATAAAAACGAGTTAACAAAACAGCATAAACAATGACCACAGTCAGAAATTCCATATACAATAGAGCTCACTTCTTAATCAGTGTGCTTGGGATTGTATCCTGAATTACTCAACTTTATTTAATTTTTACTATATTTTGTAAAATTATTTATTTTCTGAGAAAAGATAATTGCATAGCATCATTTATAACCAAAGATGGGGAAAAGTGTCAAGGATAAAGATTGCAAACCTTGAAAATAAAACCTCCTTATTTCTCCTCCAGAAAACAAGAAACTGGTGAATGATAATGGGAATGTGGTAAATGAAAGAGAACATTCAGAGAAAGCATAATCCCAAATAAGAATTAGATACAGGATGGGGTGAAAAGTAAATGACACATGATTTGCAAAGTGATTTGGCACATATATTTACACAGCCTCACTTTAAAATGCTCCATTTTCTTGGAATAATTAAACTATGGCCGTTTCCGTACCTTACCGTTTTCCGACACTGGGGTGCGGGGATCGCGTGAGCAGCCTCCAACGAGATGCTCTTGTGTCCGGGGTCCTTTGACTCTGCACGAGCTGCCTGCTCGCACGAGAGCCCCACCTCTTCCTTCCGCAGCCCAACCTGAGACTTTCCCAGGCTGTGCTGGGGCAGGAAGTGTGACCAGCATGGCTCCGGAGGGTGCGCACGCCAGGTAAGTGCGCACGGGGCCTGGGAGCAATGTGCAATCGCACATTGTGCACCAATTGTGCACCAATTTTGGCTTCTAGCTGAAAATGAAAAGATGTGCGATTGGTGCTTGCCGGTCCCCGGAGCGTCACGCGATTGTGAGTGTGTCATGCAGATTGCTCCTCACAATCACCCAATGCTCCAGGCCCTCTTTCGCATGGAAAATGTAGTGCAAAAAGGGCCTATAATTTATTTTATGCAAAGAAGTCAGACTTTAACTTTAAAGAATGAAATTCTATACTCTTGCCTTCCTATGAGAAAATCCTATTGCAATCCAATTAAATAGATGTTTTGTTTTGTTCGGGAGGATGAATTTACACTACTTCATGCTACACAGTGAGATGACAGCAAGTAATGCAAATCCCCCACCCAAACTGCACATTGCTACTTGACAAATGGAGTACATGGGGCAAACATACAAATTAACACCAAAGTACAGGCAGGTTATGGTAGACAGCTGACTTGGATCTTGATGGTTAACACTGTTAGGGCTGGAAGAAAGGTTACTGTTACCCAAATGTTGTCTCTAATTAAATAAAGGGCAGCTCTACCATCCATTTAATTCATGTATTCTTTCTTTGGTATATTCAAGGGTTAATATCATAAAAAGGGAGGCAAGAGAGGGAAAAGGAAATAATCCATAGAAATAAATTTAGAGAAAATGTAGGAAGTGAACTGAGGAAATTAACATGGAAACCCTCCTCCTCCTTTTTCTTGGCTGGTTTGTGAAGAGGAAAAGGGGCATGGTTGCTAGAGTTTTTCAATGATCACAGTTAGGTCAAAATAATATGAGGCTATTTTCATTCAAGGAAGCATGGAAAGCTGAACATTTGAATAGGTTTGAGTAATTAGGATCTCCAGCTCAACTGCAATGTCCTTTTGATTAACAGTTGTGTTTTACTTTCTGTAATTATAGTGTAATGCCCAAGGAAGTGGTGCTTTGTGATAGCATATTGGATTGTTGCTAGGATTCCATGTTATATTGCTCAGTCCAGTGTATATTCCTTTTAAAAACCAAATAATCCTGTTTTAATCCTAGGATAAGTCTCGTGTCCGACATAAGATAAATTTTGTAGTTTGTAAGCCTAAAATTGCAAAGCCAAATACCAAAGGAATCCATGTTCGGGGGAATTTCAGCTGAACTGAGCAGCTGGAAAATACAGTTACTCTCAATGAGGAAGAGTTGGTAACAGAGACTATTTCCACACTACACTGTTACAGTGCTATTATTTCATTTTCAACATCCTGTGTAATTCTGAGGCTTGTAGTTTACTGAGGCCAAAGAGCATTCTGACTGAGAATTCTAAATTTCCCTCCTTAAACTGCAAACCCCAGAGTTCCACACGCTGTTGAAAGTGGAATAATAGCACTAGAACAGTGTAGTGTGGAAGTGGCCAGAGTTTGGAAGATATCTTTTTGAGAAAAGAGGCCCTCCAGGTTCTCCTTAACTTCCAAGTGCTCAGTTAATTGGAGCTGTTGGTAACAACTGGTTGGAAACCAGAGTGAGTCTGTTCCTTCCAGGAAGTTATACACAACACCCAGAAATTAAGGAAATGGTCTGTAGGAATTTCTGTGGACTGTCACCTCCTGGACAGACAGCATGAAGGAAGAGTCCTGAAATGTCCCTGAAAACACTTTCCTTTATATAAGTAAACAGGTTCTTCATAGATATGAATGTGAAAGAAATCATGGCAAATCTAGACACTGCTCTATACTGAAGGCAACAGAAGCAACATTGTATGTGGATAGATATTTAGAAATATCCCCCCCTCCTAAATTTTCCTGGTTCTTATTCTTTCCTTCCCCATCTGCTTTGAGGAACATGAATTCTCTTTCCTTTATCTTTCTGGAGCTAATATTGCATGCATATTTGTTCATTAGAACCAGACTGAAAATCTAGTTTTAATCATGATAACTATCTATTGCTGTTACCATCAAAGTGAGGATCACAATTAGCAGACAGCTGATTGTTGGCTCCAGAAAAAGAAAAGTGAAGGAACTGTACATAAAATTTTGAAAGAAAGAGAAGAGAAAGAGAAGAAAGAGAAGAGAATGGTAAAGACCATATGGAACTGTATACTATAGTATGTACGGATCTGTATAGTGCTTTAGTGCTACTGGAGCTACAGACAGGATTATGTCTCTGTGTCTCTCATGACAGAAACCCACTATGTTCAGTATAGACAACTTTCCTCTATCTATTTTACTCATTAATCTGGATGCACATTTTCTTAGGCCCTTATTGCACTATGCCATGATCCTGCACCGTTTCATCATGATCCCAGCAATGCCATTGCTGGGATTGGATCAGGATCTGAATGCTCCCCATTGCACTGGTTGATTACTGGTGGATGGGCAGCATTTGGGACATGGTCCTTCCTTCCACAGTACAGTGACCTATTCTTGGCTTTCCACAGCTGATGTGATCGTAGTGTGAAGAGAGGCTATTACCAATTTTTTTCTGGTAATGGTATATGGCACGATCACCATGGCTGGGGATGCAACAGCAGTGGGACTGTAATGACATTGTGTGATGGCAAAGCCCATGCCAGGTTGGCACCATTGTGTTATAAGGGTTTTAATATTGGATGAAGGCCAACAAAAAATACATTCACATACCCTCTAACTTCACAGATGAAAACTGTAACATGTGTGGCAGCATCAGAATATGGTCAAGATGACAAACATTATAATTGAAGAAGAATGCACAAGCTAGAGGAGGCTGCAGCAGTTTGCTTTTGCTTGTGTCTAAACAGAAGGCCAAGATTTTGCTCGCCCCCACTTCATTTGCTGAAGTAATTGAGTGCAAACTACTTTTGCCCTTTAAACTCAGTTTGCAGCAATGGAAATAAGCTGAAGATGGTGGGGAAAAGTGGCTTGAAGTGGGAGAAACAGATATTTTAAAAACAGCTGAAAAAAGTGGAACAGAAAATCAACCAGAAATATCTTTGCCAAATCAGGACAGCTGGAGGATTGCATTCAAAGAGATTTTCATATCTTCATGGAAAATCAAAGAAAACAACTGAAAAAGTGGGTTCCATTCATGGATTTGGTAAAGTATGAGCACTTTCAAGTGTATAGGATAACGAAGTGGTTTTCTCATAAACTTTTCCTATTCTTTTCAGTTCTGGTTTTTGTTTTTTGTTTTTTTTTACCTTAATGCTAGATGCTTCAGGCTAAAAGGGAGGAAGGGAACAGCTCAAAGTATGTGTGCAGTTTTGCAAGCACCCACTAGATAGAGCTAACATAATTCCATCACCATAAAAACAGCACAGCCATAAACTATACATAAAAACTCTCTAGTCTCTTCTGCTTACACATGCATAGTATAGTTTAAATCTCTTATCATATCTGTGTCATGGTAGCTATCTCCATTCAAAGTGTAAATTACATTTTTTTAAAAGTAAAGGCCATTTCCGCACTACACTGCTATAGTGCTATTATTCCACTTTCAACATCCTATGGAATCCTGGGATTTACAATTTAGGGAGAGGCATTTAGAATTCTCAGCCAGAGAACTCTTTGGCCTTAGTAAACTACTAACCCCAGCATTCCACAGGATGTTGAAAGTGGAATAATAGGACTATAACACTGTATTGCAGAAATAGCCAAAGACACATTTCATTGATAATATACTCTATCATAAAACTGGAGACCTACAGCCAAACACATGAAACCTAGTTCAAACCCCCCAAGCTGGAAGCATGTGCTCTCTGCCACATGACTACACATTCTACTGTGTAAAGGCCACTGATCAGTCAGGTGGTCTCTTTGCTCCTACCTCTCTCCTCTGGGAGGAATCTCCTTTCTCAAGATGGCGACCAGAAGTAGCTAGAACACCAGAACTCAGTGCTTTAGTCTTATCTTCTCTCTCTGAGGGAAAAGTACCAGTAAGGTACTTGTCTTTTATCCCCCCCCCCCGAGTGTTTTGTGGTCAGAGACAAGGGAATAGGAATGGGATGGGGGAGCTCCAGAGAGGATTGGTAGGGGGATTGCAGCAGGTGGGGGGAGGGGGCACTGTGTTCATTCCTTTGATCTGGACAATATAATCCTGTTGATGCAGCTGAGAATTACACTTTTCCTTTTTCTTTTTTGTCTGTTGCATCACATTGTTGACTAACTTGTGGTCTACTAAAACCCCTAGATCCTTTTCTCGTGTAGTGCTGCCAAGCCAGATGTCATCTATCCATCTGGACTACAGCCTTTCCATAAATATAAGGTATTTGTAGGGAAAGATTTGTCCTGCAAAATGCCTATAGCATCACTTACACAGAGCAAGCTGAGACTGCAGTATGAGCACTTAAAAGTAAGTTCTTCCAAAGATAAACTGAATTTACTGCTAAGCATTGTTGCAAATAGGAGGAAAATGAGATAATGTTACAAGGAAGCCCACTTTATCTTAAGTCTTAGCTGACAGGAATCAAGATAGTGCTGTATTTATATTGAACCATAATTTAGAAATGGAAACAATGTCCCACTCAGCCTCATCAAATTCTCAGGACTGAATGACCCTTTGACTGAGATATGATATGAAAAGCAATGGCAAAACAAACAACTTTGTGCCCTTAGCAGCATATCTGCTCAATAATGTAGCATTTGTATCCACAAGAAATAAATGGAATTTATTTTTTAAAACCATGCAATTAATGTACTTGTTTTCTTCCCACAAACAATTGGGACAATTTTCATTCTTTCATGTCTTACTGTTTATGTGTGAAGCTTTGCATCTGTCATAGTATGTATGATGAGATAGTTCTGCTTTGGAATGTAATGGTCAGGAAAGGTGAAACTTTACATTGGACATTCTGTTTTATTTATTTATTTTTTTCTCCTTTTGATGGCTTTTATCTCACAGTTTGATTACACTCTACTGTCTCTTCTTTTCTACCGTAGTGTATCCATGCCATTTTTTATTAGCAGAAGTGTTGCATTTATTCAGTGTTATCTCATTGGAAAAACCCTATTCGGGGGTCTACAATTTTGATATTAAAATATGATTCAATGTGCCTGAGAGGTCACCCGGATGGACACGTGGGCAGCAATGGTCAAAGATTGAAAACCAGGTCAGGCCAGTAAAATCCCCAGTCACATAGCCCCAGAAGACCTCAAGATATGTAAACCCACAATAAACAAAGGGTCCTGAGCCCCGAGACGCCAACTTGAGTGGATTAGCGTGTCTGCCCCATGTTGAGCAAATATTCCATCAGGCAAGGACCATTTACATGAAGTCACACCACAAACTAACACAGCAGAAGATCCTGAGACTTTGGCAACACCTTGCAATCTCATCACACAAAAGAAATTACCATGGTGGAGCTTCGTTATCGCTCCAACATCCATTGTTCTCCCCGGGAAAGGATTAGTTCTCCAGGTACTTTTTCCCCTACAAATAGTTCCAGTTTTTGAGCGGTTCTTTGGATCACTCCCGGTCACCCCAGCAGACCGTTGCTACATCCATTAAGTGATCCCCTCAGCCCTCTCCATGCTGAGCCCCACTTCTCCGCTGCCTTCCCAGACCCAGGACTTCAGGAAAAGGTGCAATATTACCCCAACTGTACCCCTCCAATTCTCCTTTATCCATTTTCCTCTCTTTTGTTTCTTAATAGCTCTTGGGTGCATGTGTGCATGATTTCATTGGTGCATGAGACTTGCATTCAATAAAATCATGTATTGGACATTATTGTTTGGTTTTTGGCTTGGCCTGACCCCATAAAAACTGGGTAAAAAGACTCCGCTAGGTTACCCTGCCTCTCACATTACTATTGCTCATGCTCTGGCTAGTTTCCATTTCCTATCATGTGGAGCACATTGAGGTGTCCCCCATAGGACCCCAGAAATCAGGGTAACATCAGGAGAATAATTACATTACTTTGGACAGTTTTGACATATTACAAAGTATGCCATTTAATTGCATATCAAAGAGAGTTCAAGGCTAGAAAACCAAAATTTCACTATTCATGAAAATGCAGAAACTGTCTTTCATCTTATTATTGGAACTATAAGAACTGAAACATAGGTTTAACAGCTCATCTTCTAATGCTGGGATGTACAGAGCTTGGAAAAGATGTATTTGGGTATACAACTTCCAAACCCCACAGATAATCATGGTCACACAGGCCAGTATATTATAGGAGTTTTAGTAAAAACAAACAAACCAAGTTTGGTAATATCTGACACAGAGGAAGGTATATATTAAGGATGTGTTAAATACCTGCTGATTTCTCCTGATGCTTCACGATGAATGATTTAATGTACATTATTATGATACAATATCCTCTATCTCCCATTTTTGAGTTTTTGTTCACCCACTCCCTTCTCAGATTTGAGTTCATTCCTGCTTTACATGAAGATAATACGACTAAGTTTAACCAGGATTGCCCCCAAATCTGCTTTAAATAGTTTCAAGGTAATTATGCAGATGTTGTTTGTAGTAGATTCATGTGAGGGATTCTACAATGCTTTGTAAGTATATCATCTGCATTTACTCTACACACTTTATAACGGTTGTTACTCCCTTTTAAAACAACATTGGGGCCAGAGATGTTTGAGTCAAGCATAATCCACATAGGAAATGTCAGGTATGCTTATCCAGTATATAATTCACAAAATGCTGCTTCATGCTAGTCTTGTTTGTTTGTGTATTGCTGTTTGCTGAAAATAATACACAAAAATAGGCATTTTCTACAAGAAATAATATGAAGCCATTTTTATGCATGAGTAGACACATTTCTTTCTTCTCTTTTATTTGTGTTTCTCTTTTTTTTCTCCCTTCTCTCTCTCTCTCTTTCTATTTGCATCTCTTTCACCATCCTACATCACTTTCAAAAGGAATGCAGTATTTTCCACATGGATGTATGTAGATATATCTCTAGATGTTCCTGTAAAATCTTAGGGCAATGGATCCTTTCTGCCAAGAGGTAGATTTGGCTGAGACAAAAGGCACTCTGGCATCACAAGGATGCTATCCCATTGGGACAGAGAAAACAAAACAGAACAATGAATAAGCAAAAACATTTTGACTCTTCTGAAGACAGCACAAAATCTTGTTCCAAAATGCATCCAGGGACTACTTTTTTCTTTCACCAGCTTCCATTTTTCTTACAATTTCCATTTTGTGGTCAAACTTAGCTCTGTGTCTTTTTACAAATTTGCTGTGGTTGGTGGTGGTGGGGAGGGCTTATCTGCTCTCCTCCTTTCCTTCTGTTTTGTTGTTCATACATGTTCTGAGATCCTGGAAGACATCTTGGAGACATCTTTTTTAAAAAAACTTTGCCAGGTGTAAGCAGGCACACATAGTTACAATAGGATTGCTTAGAACAGATTCCTGTTCTTTTCCAGGCATACTGCTGCAACCTGACACCAACAGTTAGTGTTTCTCCAGCCCTCCTTCACCTCCTTTTCAAAGCTTATCCTTCTTAAAAACATCTAGCTAGACAGGATGAGGATGAACAAGGAGGATTGGTTTGGCATAAAATGCCTTGTAAACAAATAGTTTAACTCTCAGAGGCATTGTTAACTGAGACATGACAATACCAACTTTTCTTAATGGGGGCCCCACCACATTTGAAGAGGGTCACAGGCTGAAAACTGAGAGAAGGGGAGCCCCAAAGGTTTATGGGGTCCTTGGTGATTACCAATGAAATGCCCAAGCAGCAATCTTAACTGGAGTTACCAGTTGCCCTCCTATTTATAATATTTTTCCAACACACTTTTTGACAGTTTCCTTGACAAAATATAAGAACAGAATTGATATCATGACAAGAGATGATCTCTGATTGTCATTGTCTAATTTGGAGCCCAATATGAAACTTACAGAAGTGCACGAAGCTCAAGGGTCACATTAGGTCTAAGAGATATTTAATTTCATACAGTATTTTTAAAGGTTGTCTCTGATATGTCAGAATTTTCAGATTTTCTTGGTGTTCAGTAATAAATTGTTTTCTATCTATCTTTTCATGTTGTATCCCTGTTGGACTGGTGTTGGTGGGGAGTAGCTGGAACCTGAGAAGAGGTTGTGAAGAGACTGTGGACAAAAAAAGCAGTTGAGAATGGCTGGTCTATACTGTTAGAACACATTAGAAGTAGGTCTGTAGGATTTTTGAAAGCTAGTGTGGTGCAGTGGTTTGACCACTGAACTCTGGAGATTGGAGTCCAAATCCCTGCTGGACCATGGAAACCCACTCAATGACCTTGGGAAAGTCACATTCTGTCAGCCTCAGAGAAGAGCAAAAACAAACCACCTCTGAACAAATCTTGCCAAGAAAAACACATTATGGGTTTGCTTTAGGGTTGCTATAAATATCACCCAGTTGTATCCAGGTATGGTAACAGCTGACATACTTGCTTTAAGGAAGCAAAAGCAATCTTGGCCATCCAGGTTCACGGCTGAGTTCAGGAATACACCCAAATTGAGTGTGTGTGTTTTCAGAGGGAGTATAATCCCATCCCACACTGGCTCAGTCCCTGTTCCCTATCTGCCTTTTGAGTGACCAGGATCATCTCAGTATTTTCTAGATTATCCTTCAGTATTCAAAATTGCCAAATCCAATCATGGATGTGAATGCTAGCATCTGTGAAGCAGAACCTTGGGCAATGACATTTATCTAGATTGCTGATTGTTGAACAATTTCACATATGCAAATTTTAACTTTAAAATTTAACTTCAGCTTCATAGCATATTTGTGCATATGATTGTATGTTCACAGATAATATGTTTCTCAGATCCTTACCATCACATTTTATGCTGTTGAAGAAAAAAAACACAGTGCAGTAATAATTCTTATTTGCCAGATTTCTTATTTCAAGAATCATGCATTTCTCCGTATGTGGAAAAAAAATATTAGAAACCTTTAAGACTTATACACTCAAAAATCAACTATGTTTTCCATTAGAACAGAAAGGTTCACTAGTCATCATAACTGTTATTTTGTAACTTTTCTTGAGCAACTTAGATGTTAGTGTGAGTTCAAAGTTAGTCATGAAATCTGATGACTACCTTAGGCTGCACTGAATTCAATAGTTCTAAGTATAGCTAAGACTGTATCCAACCAGGTATTTTTGTATTTACTATTTATAAAATGTACAACCCTCCTTTTAATGCCCTACTTTCTGGACAGCTAATATTTTCTGTTAATTGCAGGCATCATTCATTCCACTCTGTTTTGAAACTGAGCCTAAATCACAAACTTCATGGCCCAAATACTTTGCTTGATTTTTAGATTTTTAGACCCATTCTATTTTTGTACCATTTAGCCAGAGCTTTTAAAGTTATTTTAAAAAATGGATATAATAATGTTCTCCAATAATCCATAAATGAGCAGTTATGAGGCTCTGGAATCAAATACTGCTTAGTTTCAGAGGTGAACACCATATAATTATATTAATTCTTTTTAAGGTAACTTTTCCAAATTCTTGCTCTAGCCTATTGCAAGATCCTGGAGCTTACAAACTTTTCTCTAACATTTTCATTGCTCCTGCAAAAGTATGGCCTAAGTATGGGTTTGGGATTTTTTTTTTTTTTGGTTCCTCATGGACCAGTGCTGCTTATCTTTGTTTTGTATAAAAATATTATTAGGCATGAACTAAACTTCCTAACAGACTGAGTCTAATTCAGTCTGTATTTCTGAAACTTGATGTCATACATCTGTAACTTAAGAACCTATGATGGATCAGATTAAGCAGCTATTTAATCTGTCTCTTTTCAAGGGTGGTCCATGAGATGGTTCTGGGACGGTCAGTACCTGCAGAAAATTTCTGTTGCTTCCTCCTGGCATCTTATATTCAGAAGTCTACTGCCTTAGAAAATGGAGGTTGCACTTCACTCTCATGCCTGATGGCCACTGATGAGTCAATCCTCTGTGGATATCTCTAATATTTCTTTTGAGGCATTGTACCACATGTTGTCATGCTGAATTCTACAGTTTATCTGTGGTATGGATGATGTAGTATTTCTTGTGTCAGCTCTGAGTATGTTAGCAATTTCATTGAATGATCCTAAATTTACTTTGATGGGAAGGAAAAATTCTTCTCTCCTTCTAGAAGAGTTTCATTAAGAAGAATTAATATAATGATATGCTTCTGGCATTTTCTGCCAGGAGTAGAAGCTCTAGGAACACCTGCCCAGGAATGCTAATAAAAGGCAAGAACCCTCCATTCTGCTGCTGCTGCCTGGTCTTGCTCCTCCTGTGGAATTGTGAAGGTAAGATCTACCTCTACTTCTTCACAGACTAAGTCCAACCATCAGCTGTCACTCAGCAGACTACCAGCAATGTCCATCAACCCCGGCTGTAGAACTGAGAAATCTGGCAGATAAAAGAAGGAGTCTAGCAGGCATTGTTGGCAGGGTCACCACTGATGGGGATGATACACCCCTTTGAGGGAGCCACTTCAGGGGAACACAAGGGCAAGGTCCTGTTGTGCTTCTTCAAAGAAGAGGGATGACTGCATTCTGGTGGTCTGCACTTTATCATTACAGTTTTATCATCTATAAGTGAACAGCTATTCTATAGTAGGAAGGATATGTTGTGAAAAGAGGAGGATGGATACTGGATCTGAGCCATTACAGTTGTACAGGGCAGAGGGAGATGGGGAAATGGGAGATGTCTATACTTTAATCAAAGGGGCAAGGATAGGGGGCTAGCTGTCCATGAACTGTCCCACAGTTCAAACAACGTGAATAGTCTTGGCAACAGAACCTTTAAGTTGGAAATGCTGCTGGTAAATTCCTGGTCAGTGAATGCAAAGACAGCTACCATTCAGGACTTGATGAGCATCATGATCTAGCATATATTATGGACAGCTGGTTGGATGGGGGGTTAATATCTCTCAACTTTACCCACCAGGATTCTCTGTTCAGCATCAGGTAACACTTCGAGTGGGGAGAGTGAGTTGCAGTAGTCAATCAAAATGTCATCCTCCTGACCATGTGCCCTGTCCTGCAGTTTCCTGGGTTCAGTTGTGTTTACCTGAAGCTGGGTGGCCAGAACAGATTACGGATTCTTTTGGTGTACTGTCCACTCCATTGACCTTCCTGAGCTAGCTGTTGTGGTGTAAGGGTTGGTGCTGGAATCCCCTCATCTTGTAGTGCTAAAAGAGGTTCAAGATGTTGTATTTACCATGGATCTGTTCCAAGTTGTATCTGGCCTTACTCAGGACCTTGTTTTGTGTAGTGCTTAGGGTAAATGTGATCAGGGAGGGGAGAAATTGTCTATAGTTCTGTTTTCATGGAAAGATCACCACCTTGGGAAGGTGTAGATCTGCTGGGAACCAAAACCTCTGTAGAGGTGGGGGACCCATCAAAATGTTCTGCCTAGGAGGCTAATGGATTCCTGTAGATTCCTAATGGCTCTTGAAGGGTTCCTGTTACCTTGGCAGGAAATCCTGAAGTCCTGTATGAGCTCTGGAATGGAAAAATGGCCAGGACAGTGGACTCAATCACTCCCAATGGTATTCTCTCACGGTGTGGAGCCAAAACACACCCCTGGTTTTCCAGGAAACTGAGAGTGATGAAACAAATGAGAAAGCAACTAGGGTGACATTGGAACAAGTTTAGCCAGTTGAATAGGCTAAAGTTTATCTTATCTTTGGCAGCAAAGGCCAAAGAGTTGCAGCGATTGCTTACTGGGGCTGACTAAAGGGAACATACAATTCCTTTGCTGTAACAACTTCACTGGCTGCTGGTCCATTTCTGGACACAGTTCAAAGTGGTATTTTTGATCTATAAATCTCTATGCGGGTCAGGTCCAAGTTATTTGAAGAACCATATTCTCCCTTCTAAATGAGCCAGTGCTTTGAGATCTCTGTGCCCCACTACCCTTACACATACATCTGGTGGGAACACATGAGCGGATACCCCAGTGTCAGCCTCCAGACTGTGGAACTTTCTGTGGACTGGCAGCCTCCCTACTTTCTTTTTTTCAGACAAGTAAAGTGTTTTCTGTTCAGACTAACATTTGATTATTGACTTATTTAAGGCCTGTCCTACCAAAATAACATGCTAGATCTTGCTATTTGCTGTGCTGAGGCGTGTGTGCTTAATGACATATATTTTAATCATTTTTTTACTGGTTTAATTTCATTTTTTATATGTTGTAGATATTTAGTGATGCATTTTTGACTTTATTTAAGTTGCTTGAAGCCCCACATTGGGAAAAAAGCAAGATGCTACTACTACTACTACTACTACTAGTAGTAGTAGTAGTAGTAGTTGTTGTTATTATTATTATTATTTTGATCTAAAAATATACAGCTTCCTAAAACTCTTCATAAAGATAGGTAATATTTTTAAAAAAATAGAGAAAAATGAGAAATGAGGAAGAAAAAGAAGGAAAAAAAAGCCCCAAGAACTGTTCTGTTGATGCAACTGTGAGTTAAACCCAATTGCAAGATGGAGACAAAATGCTGAATGATTCTGTAGTGGTTGTATAAGCTTCAGGATATATCCTACTAGCGAAGACCTTTCTATTCAGACAAGCCACCAGCAACAGACTGTCTCTTACAGTCAGAGGTTTCTAAATGGATGTGCTGGCGTTTTTAATATTTTACTGTTCATTTATTATTAGTGAGGAGTTTTAGAAATGTTTGAATTGGTGGTTTAATAGTGTAATCAATTCAATTCATATCTTAACATGTATAATTCATTGCCTTTTTATTGGAACCTTTCTTAATTGTGTTGGAAGCCACATTGAAACCCACACTTTGGCAGAAAAGCAGAATTAACACTGAATTAATTAATTTACTACATTTATTTAATTCCATAATTAATTAATTAATATTCCACTATCACCTGCCCACCGTCATTCCTTACATAGACTGGAGGGGTGTGACATTTTGTACTTTGCCTCAAGTAACAAATTCAGATTCAGCTGGTCATGGAACATATGCCGATAACCAACCCATCAGGTTCACATCTGGGTTACAGCATGTAGCTGCTCAGCCAGTTCCTGGTTCACTTCCAATTTTTTTCTTATCAATCAGTTTCAATGGCACAAACTCTACACAGCTTTAAAAGATGATGGTTTGCTCTAAAATGGGTAGGATTTTTATTAGACCACTTGTTGCTGTTTTCTTATCTTTCAGCGTGTCAGTGATTTTAAGGAAACTATTTTTCCCTACAGAAGAAATGCAAGCAGAGTATCAATAAATCTTCTGCTATCAGTCATCACACTTTTTTCAAGACAATAAAAAAGGAGGGAGTCCAGTGCCGGAAACGACAGAAAACAAATTCAGCTATGATATGCATATGCTTTAGATCAACATGGGATATCAAGTCTAGTTAAAAAGTGAAGGAAAGGAGATCTATAGTTGACAAGAAATTAGAGTTTTGCTGGCTAATTTATCTGGTGTCACACAGCCTAGGAAATTCAGATTTATATTTTTCAATGAAAGATTTAAATGCTAGAAACAGCTGTTCTTTACCTGACAAACTTTGGACTTTTGAAATAAGATCCCAGCAAATGGAACCTTCCTAGGAATCGAATCCTTAAAGTACTCCAGAATTAAACTATGGTATGGTTGATAAAGGACACAAAGAAAAACAAACAGACAAACAATGAGGTTTGCTTTATACTCTCCCACCTTTTCTTTAGTAACTTCCTCACATCTTATGAAATTAGCTGAGGAATTCCTGTGATAAACTCAACAATACTTAACAGGTCACAATGTCCATGACTAAAAATGGTTGTAATTAGCAAATGAAATCATGTTACTCTTTGTCAAAGAGAGGGTTTTATTTAGGGGGCAAAAACATCATCAGAAATCAACTGCCATTGATCTGACCTTCTGGATATCAAGTTGAAGTAGAGTCAGTTGTCATCTCAACACTTTCCATTCTGCTGTGAGGCAGATGACTTATGAGTACTTATTCACTTAATACCTCAAGGGTGAACAAACATTCTCCAATAGTTTTCTAAAGTGGTAGAGGGAAATGGCAACCACCACATGCACCTACTTTAATCACTTCATTAGCTCAGGCATTCTGAGTACTGGGTCATGTTTCTTAGGCCCTTTTCACATGGGCTTTCTCTCGCGAAATAGCCCTGTGAGCCTCGCGGGAGTGGAAGTGTCACTCTGCACGACGCACTCCCACTTCCGCGGCGCTCACGGGGCTGAAGTGGCGCGAGAGTGGATTTTTTTATTTTTGGCTTGAAGCGAAAATAAACGGTGCTTGCACAAGGCTCCCGGCAGCGTCCCGCACTTACCGGAGTGCGGAGCGCCGTCGCAGGCGGGCCTGTCGTGCTTCCTCCCCACTTCCGCCCCCCGCAGTGCCTACAGCTCTCAGGGGGCGCTGTGGAAGCCAGGGGCGTGGCTGAAGAGTGCCTGTCACACAAGAAGACTCCACGAGTGGTAAGGAGGTGGGGGAAAGCAGTGCCATTGCAGGAGAGGGTTCTCGCGTGAGCCCCCCTCCTCCATCGTGCAAGCGCCAGCGCTGCAAAAAGGGCCTTAGACTTTGAAGGAATTGAGAATGGGACTGAATCTTATTTTTAGTCTCAACTAAAGTAGACTGATTGAAGCAAGAAGATTTACACACACGTTGACTGGCTGTTTAGCAAATGATTAATGGGTGTCCTCAAGTTGATACCAAACAGTTGGATTCAGGTCCATATTCCAGATACTGGCTCCACAAACTTGTACATAGCTTGTCCGTAGGCAATTTTACTAGGTCTGGGGGCCATTTTTGTTGTCTCTTGGGTCGTAGTGGCCCACATCTGTACAAAAGCTACTCTCTACACTCCCAACAGCACCTCACCAAAAAAAAAAACAAAGAACAAAAAAAAAACACCCTATATGAAAATGGCAAATTGTCTTTCCAAAAACCTCTGGGTAATTTTAGCTATTAACAAACGGAGACACTAAAATCAATAGGGATTGCTTTCTTTTTCTGTTATATTATTCCTGCAGGATTTTTATATTTATCACATATGACCTTGAGAAACAACTGTGGGCTCATGAAGAAGTCATCAGAATACCTAGACACTTAACAATGAGTTAGATCCAAATTCAGTCATCCTTACAGCTTAATTGGTGTTGCATTAAGCATGGCTAAATCTGGATGCAGTCCTTCTAATTTAACCAAGGTGATCATCAATATCTTGGGAATAGTTCTACTTATAATTTAAGAAACAAAATTTCTTTTTAGAAAGGCTTAAGGGTTTTTTCATCAGTTATTACTTGCATGCAAATCAAATGTGATATTTTGAGGTTGCTGGCAAGTCTGAAGTTTTTTTGAAATGAGGTGGATTTTTCTCTTCTTCGTTGCACGTCTGCTATGAGTAATACTACTGTATTCAATATATAAATTGTATCAAATCATTTGAAAACAATTTAGTAATTCTAATTCATAATTATTATTTTTCTTTCAAAACCAAATATCAGCATAATGAAGTAACACAGTGCCTCATTCCTATTGTTGGATAAGGCTGAAGCTTTGAACTTAAACCTGTAGATCTGTATTTACCAAAGGTTTTTATTGTCTACTTTTTGGCTCACTTGACCTTGCCTGATTGCACACAACAGCATAGTTTGGGTAGACTAGTCAACAAAGAACTCTTCTTCAAATATTTTTTAGTATTAGGATTCAGGAAAATTACAGTAGAGTTCTGGAGCAGTTACATTTACTTAGCTTAGACTTAAGGCCTTTCTGCGCTACACTGTTATAGTGCTATTCTTCCACATTCAACATCCTGTGGAATCCTGGGTTTTGCTGTTTAGGGATGGGCATTTAGAATTCTCAGCTGGAGAGCTCTTTGGCCTCAGTGAACTACAAACCCCAGAATTCCACAGGATGTTGGAAGTGGAAGAATAGCACTATAACAGTGTAATACACAAATGCCTTTAGACTTATGAGGGTTAATATTTTTATTCATTAAGTATGGAAAGAAGTTTTTTTTAAAAAAAATTGTTGACAAACTTGTTTGTCTAGTGTCAGGAGAATGTGATAAGAAGAATCCTTGACTGAAGGAAATCTTTACCTTTTGGGACTTACTATGTCCACAGATCACACATATTTCCTGTTGTTTCCTGCACAGAAAATGCTGTTCCCTGAACAAAAAGTGCACATTTTGCGCAGTGTAAATCCTCAACTATAAGTCCCCTGCACAGAACATGCAAAAATACCATGTGCAGATTTTGTGCAGAATAGGTCCTGAAGTCTGAACAGACATCAAAAAACTGCCTACTTTTTGAAGATATCCTTGCAGTGGGAAGAAAACTGCCAAAATTACTCATTGCTTCCTTTGAGAAAGAAATGAGTAAAGAAGTACAAGCAAAATGTTGATAATCTGCATGGATACGTGTCATTCACAATATATTGGAATCCTTCCATTTTGTATGTGTACATAGTTTTAACTGTTGTAACTTGTCTTAAGTTGTTAGATAGCTCGATATGTTTTTAGACATTTTTCTTTTACTTTTTTAACTGGTTTAACTGTTTCACATTTTAAATTGTTTTAAATTGATTTTATCCTATGCTGCCTTAAAGACCTCAGATATTGTGGAGGAAAAATTATTTGAATAACTGGAATAAAGACAGAAGATTCCTTTAAAGCAACAGAGTAATCCAGTTATTACATTGAGCAGAAGCTCTATTTCCATGTTATTTAGCATTTATCAGCAGCAAAACACATTTATGCTCCCCCAGTCATTGGTTTATCACAGCATCTGCAGCTCTGCTTTCTAAAGGATAAGGACTTCCTTGGCATGTCTCAGCCCCAGATGTCTGAACTGTGGGCTTCATACACACTACCCTATCTCTTGCATTTTGGTGGAAACCTCATTGGCCCTTGGCCCAGATGCACTTTCTAGATCCTCCTGTGTGGCTTCTCTTCATTACTTTTCTTTACAGATCCCCTCTATATACCTCTCTGCAGTAGATCTAATTATCTATATATAGATTTCCTCCTTCTGAACACTTATTTGTTTCTTTTCTTTTCTTTTTTTCTGGCTGACTTCCCAGTTCTGGTGGGCTTCTCAGACTTAGCTATCTTACTTTAAGCAATGCATAATAGAATATACTACGTTACTAAAATAAATGTACGTAATCTTTATTAGTTCAAAGCACAAATGCAGCCAAATTATGCACTTGTGTTGAATTTTCCATTGCTATTATCTTTTGTTCCACTTTCTTTTCTTGTTAAAGTTGGCTTTCACCTGCCAGATCAACTTATTTTCTTCTTTTTTATCCAATAACCTCAGTTCCTTTCAAGGTATATGTAGCACGTTGAAATGCTGCTTGATTTACAGTAGTATACATATACCACCACCATCCCATTCCATGTAAAATTTCAGATCAATGTGTCAATATCAGGTTAGGGTCAAGTCTGGTAACAGAGCGCTGTCATTCTGTTTGGGTTATTTGTTACAAGTATAGAAAGTCCCTACTGGTTTCAGTCACAGATAACCACACTTAACTTTATCTTGATTACACCAACTTGGTGCAAATATTTTCCACTGAAGTTAAAAATAATTGTCTTTAATGGTGTTAGATTTCCTTTATGTCCTGTCCTGTATTTTATCAAAAGAGTTCAGAAAATGAGCACTTGACCTCTTGTTCCCAGTGGTTTTCTGAGGGAGTATACAGGAACCAATCTTCTTTGCCTTCAGCACTACAACTGTATTATGTGGCTTTCAGCTATTTTCCTAATGTGTTTAGGGTCAAGAAGTTGCAAGGCTTAGGAAACCCTTCCCCAGCAAGGGCACCAATATTTTCTTCAACATTTTTTTTTAAATACCACCCACTTTGTAAGATTCATTATCCTCTGTTCTGTTTAAAGGCCTCCTCAGATTTATTCAGAAATGCTGTTTTGAAAATAATCTCCCAGGCACAAATGTTGCCGGCATCTTAATTACTCCATACTTCCACTTAACACCATCCTATTATCTTACTGCAGAATCAACACCCACCATGTTTCTAATGTAAAAGGAGGAAGGGAGGGGAAATGGGAAAAAGAAGAAATGTAGAAGCATCTTTAAGACTAACTGGTTTTTATTTTAGCATGTTTCTAATGATATCCTTGTCATCCAGGCTATGCACAAATGCACTTAAGATTCTCACTGCCCTTGCTGCTCAGAAAGTATGGCATGATCATCTGTCATAATTTTTTTTAAGCCACCTATTTTCTTCCCTGACATACCTTTAAAAGAAGCCATGTATTTTTTGCATCCCCAAACTCTCCATCAGATCACAGCAAGGCAGGTGGTGATTTATGGTTGTTGTAGCTAATGGTCTAAAGTTTCACACTATTGCTCTGTGTTCAAATATTTTGTTACTCCTGTCACCTGCTGCCATTTTCTTTTGTATTTGCTTATTAGGTCTTGTCTTTCAAACTACGAAAGCTTTGTCATTAACTATTTGCTTACGCTTTGTTAACTGTCATAGTTGACTCTGCCATTACATTCCATATATGTGACAATGTTTGCAAGCAGCCATTTGCTACCTAAGCTCTTGAACAGGGGGAGCTCTCTTTGATGCTATTTATGTATCCTAAAGGCTAACAAAACAGTGTTCAACAAAGTTACATTTTGGACTACAACTTTTAGAACCTCTAGCCAGCATGGACAGTGTCCATGTTAGCTATGAATTCTGGACGTTGTGGTCCAAACAACTATTGACAGAGTCTGGTCTTCACAACTCTGAGAGCTTCAGTGGACAAAATGCTCCTGTTCCAGAAAACAAACAAGCAAACAAAAACAGCCAGCAGGTAGGTGAGTTAAATACTTGTGCAAACTTAGCAAAACAGAGAGGAGACTAGAGGTCAGTCTGCAACCTGCTTCAACAGTACAATCTTTTGTACAGTCACTCAGACATATATAACAATGAGTTGCAAGAAAACTTATTTCCAAGTAAGTGTAACTGTGCATAGCAGGAGTGGGGATCAAGTGAGTCTCCATACTATTGAATTGCAACAGTTCATAATCTTAACCACTATAGCCACTGGTGAGAGATAGTGGAAATTGGGGTTCAGCAACATTTAGAATCGTTCAACAACACATGTTGCCCATCTCTGATGTTGTATT
Organism: Ctenosaura bakeri; assembly: GCA_948474755.1. NCBI lineage: Eukaryota > Metazoa > Chordata > Lepidosauria > Squamata > Iguanidae > Ctenosaura > Ctenosaura bakeri. The sequence continues at coordinate 364,748 of CAOLHI010001041.1, read as the reverse complement.
CTGAACCTGCAATCTGCCTTAGTCTTACTTGGTATTAGACAGGACATTGAATTCAATAGGATTTATTCTTAAATCAATGTGGTATAAGTTTATGGCTTATGTCTACATGACAGAACAAAGCTCAGCTTGCACAGGCAAATCAGCAAAGGGGAATGCAGTTGAGAGATCTGTTGGTAACAGCATATTGAACTTAACAGAGGCATAAATTCAGGATGGTCAGCCAGTTGGATGTTCCTGAACAGCCCATTTTCCATTTGCTAATCTGTGTAGCGCTCTTGGTTGTCAAAATATGCATCCTTCCATCAGCGTGGTATTATTCCTATTCATAAGATACAATTTCCATTTAGCTCAATATTTGTCAGGTTCCATAAGATTTGAAAGCCTCCCTGCATAATAGTTCAGAGCCTATCTCACAAACATCCAACTTAGTTCTGTCTGTGATTTGACATTGCTTACACATTTGGATTGGGAGCTGTTTGTTTTTAATTACGTGGTCTAAAGGAGGCAAGAAAGACTTCTTCTACATAGTTGATATGTCTGCCAATAAGACAGAAGGTATTCTGGTGGGTGCATGGGAAACCTATTAAGAGCAGTTGTTGTGTCAGAATGCATATAGCTCAAAAAAGCACTCATGAGTTATTTGTTACTGGCGTGTCTCAGATTAAAAACACAGAAAGGTTTATCTTGAATACATAGAAATCAGTTCAGGAGACACCTAATGAAACTTGCTTGCCTAAGCATATCTACCATTATACAAAAATGCATGTTGGTTACCTGTCATATAAAAGCCCAAAATTTATTAAAGAATTAATCAAAATATATATGTATGTTGCTGTAATTTGTGGTGTTAATGGTTTTTAGATTTTGCAGTTTTAAATCACAGCACCATCATGAGCTGAACTGAAATCTCTTTTGAAGGCCTTAAGTGTTGCTAAGTGGAACATTTTTGCAATGTACTAAGTCCTTTGAGGAAATAAGAAATAGAGGTATGAAATACACTCCCAGTGAAGAAGGAACTGGAATTTTACAATTGTTGCTATCTCAAAACTGTCATTTACCTAGGCCTTTTTATTGGTTGGATTTTTTCCTCTGTTCTGTTGTGTTTGCAGCATTTTCTGTTTTTATTGTGTTTTGTCTCTTTTTAAAAAGGTGGTTTAAGTGTTTTTGGGCTATTGTCTGCTACTTTGTTCCTGCTAGTAAATTGCCTTGATATCCATAAAGCTGTGTCAAACCAAACAAACAGACAAGCAGACAGGGCTCACCCATCACTATTCAGAAACTAAACTCTTTGAAAAGGGAAATTGTTGTTCAATTGTTGTTTCTGTTTCATTCTAAGATAAAATCTAGGCTTTCTGTATCTTGGAGTTGTAGAAACCCATCCTGGGAACTGAATGACAGCCTGTTGATGAGGCTGCAAAAGTAGAACAGTCTATACCTTAGCCTTAAACAGTGGGCAGTCCTTACTTGTGACCTCTGCATGTATAATTTCCAGATCACCTCTCTATACCTAAAGTACATGCATGCACTGAAGCATCTGCATGCACTTTGCCACCATTGACTATAATGGGACATAACTGTTCACAAATTTTGCTATTTGTGGTGGTTCTACAGAGAACCCACTGTACGATGCTTCAGTTGTGTGAGGAAGAAATTGACGGGAGATTGATTTACAGCACCAGCACAAAATTCTCCCAGGAACCGCTGATCTCTGGACAAAAAGTATCACAGAGGCAAGCATAAAGCATAGCAGAGTGTCAAACCAGCAACAAGCGTGTGCAGCATCACACTTACAGCATCAACGCTGACCCCTCTACCCACTGATTAGTAACTCATAGACACAGAGTTTGTCATCTAAAATACCTGGAGGCTTTAATCTTCACTGTTGCAGTATATACATTTGTACACAGGATACATAGATCCACAGTCATAGGCCCTTTTCGCAGCGCCGGCGCTCGCGTGACGGAGGAGGGCGGCTCGCGCAAGAAGCCTTCTCCGGGAGGCTGCCGCTTCCCCCTCCTTCCTTCCGCAGGCGAAGGAACGAGCGGGGAAGCGGCAGCCTCCCGGAGGTGGTGGCAGCTCGCGCGTCCGTCCATTCCCCCCCCCGCGCACGTGAGAAAGGAACTTGTCCCCTCCATCCCCCCTGCGCTCGCGAGAAAGGAGCCTGTCCCCTCCATCCCCCCCGCGCGTGCGAGAAAGGAGCTTGTCGCGTCCGCCCCCCGCGCGCGTGCGCATGCGCAAAGCAGGACGTGTCGCGCCCGTCGCGCTAGCACCCCCGCCCCGTCCCTTCCTTCCGCAGGGGCGGAGGGAAGGAAGCATGACCCGGCCGGCTCCCCGACACTCCGCATGAGAGGTAAGTGCGCGTGGGCGCCGAGAGCGTTGCGTGAGCGCGGGTGATTTTCACTTCGAAGCGAAAATCAAAAAACCCGCACTCGCTCCGCTTCAACCCCGTGAGCCCGGCGGAAGTTGGAGTGCGTCATGCGGAGCGATGCTCCCATTCCCGCGAGGCTCACGGGGCTGTCGCGCGAGAAAAGGCCCGTGCGAAAAGGGCCATAGATTCAGCATCATAGACACATCAAGCAGAGGTTCACTCAGACAGAGGTTCAGAGTCAGAGAGTTTTCCCATTCCTCTTTTATACACATCTGCTGATGGGTCATCAGCCAGGAACAATGGCTGATGCAACTCCTTGCCATGATTTCACATTATCATGACTCAGCCCTTACTACATGTCCCCTAGGGATTACACCATGACTTGCCAAGTCATTCCCCAAGTGTTTCCACATGCTCATAAAATGTATTTTCAACTGGGGCAAAAGTCACAGCATTTCGATCCAACAGAAATGGAGATCCACTGTCTTCCTTTGATTGGTTTCAGAAGATCCAGCATGACAATTGCAGCAGTGGCTGTTTTCTTCTGTGCTCAGGCATAGAAGGACCAAAACTGGGCATTTCAGATGTGAATCAAAAGTGTTTGATATGCCCCATCCAGAGTCTCCATTTTCCCTAATTCATGTGAACATGAACTGAACAGGATTTAGGAGGGAATGCTTCATCTACCTCAGACTTTCCTTGTCTAGGATTTCTCTGTAAATCTGCCTGTTGATTATACTGTTGTTATTTTTGTTGTTGTTGTTTTAAATACAACTCTCAGCATCCCCTAGCCAAAAATTCACAATTGGCAGCTGCCCCTAACATTTGTCAGAATGAAGTGGCCACCTGAGGAAGCAGATTTTTGGGCATCAAGAAATCTGCATGATAAGTGAATGAGTTGTTAGTTATTTTATTGCTATTATAGTGGTTATAGTGTACAATAAGAGAGATAGTTGTTGCATCTTCTGCCCTATACACTTATTTGGTACCAAGCATTGTGCATTTTGACATGGGTTCAGCATATGGGACGTGTAACTGGTTGTTCTGATTCAGGCACTCCATTCCCTTGTGCTGTCTCTGCTATATAACAGGGTCTGATGTAATCAATTGTGTTCACAAAAGTTTGTGCCATAATATATGTGTTAATCTTGAAGGTGTCACAAGACTATTTGTGTTTCCTGCAACTGGTTAACACTATGTCTCTGGAAATGTTTAGAACCTTTTTACAACTTATTTTTTTTAACAACAGGAAGGCTTCCAATTTTAAAAACAAAACAAAAAAAATGAAATATAGAAAAAATATAAAAATATATAAATTCATATAAATTTATAAAAAATATAAAAAATGAAATATAGAAGCTCAAAGAACATTTGTTTTCTCTACTTCATTAGCTGCAATGGGCATGCCTTTGCTACAGCTAAACAAAAAGGAAGATGTTTACAACCATGCAAGCCAAATTTCTGGTTAGTAGATAATTTGAAAAGGCCTTTTTACTTATATCTAATGGATAGTGAATTGTAAGGATGGCTGTGGTCCACAAAGAAAAGGAGAACATGTGTCAGGATGCTAAAAAGGTAGTCTTTATTTGCTTAAAAGCCCAACACATTTCATCCTGTCAGTGCTTCTAAAGCCTTCTTCAGAGGATCATTTCTAATCAATGCAGAAAAATTTTGGAGCCAGGAAATCCAAATCCACATAATGGCATCCTAAGACATGTCTCCTTTTTCTTCATGAATTCTGTAGGATGCCTTCCATTTTTTACTTTTTGCTTTTTAATGGTCTTTTCTCAGGTGGCCGTGAGACAGCTACAATAGCAATGTTAACAGCAGCCTGCTTTGACTCATACCACCACCTTCATTTTAAATATCCTAGATTCTAGGAGAAGACAGAACCCAAGTAGATTTTTCAGTAGAAACAGAGCTGCTTTCAGCTGAAGTGTGTACAAATATTCTTTCTTTTCTCTAAGATTCTGTTCTTCAGATTCATAGCTTAGAATTTTTTGGAGTGTAGGTTCCTGAGCAACCCACCCACCCCCAGCCAGGATGGCCATTAGGGAATTTCTTTTTCATCCAAAGAAATGCTTAAGTTTAAGATTGTGCTGGCCTTTTTCTTTCATACTGTTCTTCATGCTCTTCTCTCTTTTATCTGTGTCATTACCGGTGAGAGAGATGCTACAATGGTCTTTGAATAATGAAGTATAAATTATAGCAAATAGTACTTTAGTCAGTGTACCACATAACTAAATTGGGTCCTGTGTCCTCCATTTTATCAGACTGCCCAACTATTTCCTAGAAGAATATTTAGCTCCAAGATACCTATCTATCTTTATCTATGACCCTTTCCACACGGGGTTAAAAAAACGGTGTAGAGAGACCTCTGACGGAGGTCGTCTACACTGTAACGCAGATTGGGGCGGACTACTTTTGTGTAGTTCCACACCCCAATCCGCATAGGGGCAACCGGAAGTGGGGCGCTGTGTGCTTTTTGAAAACCACTTGTCTTGTGGTTTTTAAAAAGCACAGGGCGTGCAGCCCCGTGCAGCCCCACCGCAGCGCCTGGTGTGGATCTGCAAGTGCATGCAAGTGCACGCCTGCAGACCAGCCAGGGGGCGGACTTCCGGCTGGCGAGCTTCTTCGGTTGGTGGAGAGCCTCCGCCAGCTGGAAGCCGTCATTTTGGATGCCGCGGGACACCGCAGGTCGCCGACGTGTGTGGAGTGGTGAACTCATGCTGCTCCACGTGGCAATGGATGTACCTGGCTGCAGGTAAGCTCCGTTTCAGCGTGTTTCCGGGCGTTGCTTCCTCCGCGTGTGGAAAGGGCCATATATCTGTATCTATAGCTAATCTATGTATTTCTAAATCTATATCAATTTCTTTAAGATAATGATTTATGAGAAGGAAATGATATTTCATTTGCCAGACTGGCATATAGAAGAATAAAATTGTTTCCACGTAGGCAAGAAAACCCTTGGTTTTATTAAGATCATGTACATTTTCAAAATGAGGTGAGTCCCTTTGTGGAGCAAGGGATAGATCCTGAACCCCAAGAGAACATTCAGTATTATGACTGCCAGGACAATGCCAGAAAAAAGGGAGAATAATATCTTCCTTCCTCTTCCTTCCTTCTTATCTTCTTTTTTCTTGACAGAGGGAAGATTTTGTTTTTGTTTTTGCTTTTTAACCTTTTCTGAATGTGGAAAAGAGGATAGCTAGAAGACAGTCTTTGCTTTTTCCATTTGCCTTTGCAGCCTCCTTTGTCACCTCTCACACTGCAGCAGAGGGTTCAAAAACCTCCAGAACAGCTTTTGAGCAATCATAATGTATTGTAGGGGGAAGGATGGACAATGACTGAAAATATGCCATAAACAGACATTGATCAAATGCATGTAGAGCAGATAAGGCCTCCTAATCTGAGGCCTGATATACTAGTGCCTCGCAGACCAGATTTTTGTTTTTTTAAATCAAAGATTAGAATTAAGGATGTAATTTGACCCGAATTTTCTCCTAATAGCAAAGAATGTATAATTTTAGCCTTTTTCTTCCTGTTGTGAGAACAGCTTTGAAAACCATTAGTCTTTGAAACCTATTCATAATGCTGGACTTATTTTGCACAAAGTTGTTTTGCACATAAAACAGCATTTTTGGAAAATGCTATGCAGGAAATAATATTTCTGTGTAGTATTATTTATTTTCTGTCCAGAAAAAGTTGTTTCCTCTTCAGAACATGCTATTATATATGCAAAACAATCACATGTGAATATTGTGCAGAATAAATCTTGAACTGCAAGAAGTCTCATCAGCCCAGGATTTCTCTCAACACGGTTTCTCAATACTCAAAAAATATGTTTTGAAATCATTTTTTTTTAATATTTTCAAATATTCTTTCCATCTCTAGTTAGAATAAGTATTACAAGTTCTCTTGGTTCTCTTGGTGATTAATTGGTAGATACGATGGTTAACTACAAAGAAAAGTTAGCATTCCTAAGTGGGAACCACAGATCAACCATAGAAAAGCATCTCTCAAAGAAACCACAACATATAAGACCTGGTTGGGAAGTTTCAATGAAGTTTCTAGCTATATGTGTGTGTACTGTGTTATCTCTGGAATATTCAGGTGCAGTGTGAAGAGTTCATCTCAGCTTCCAACTATTCTGCAGTAATATAACTATTTCCTCTCTATTACAGAATGCCAATGCAAGTTATCTTAAATAGCTTGTAGATTCGTCTTTTTACACAACAGTCTCTCCTGTATGCATAGCCACTACAATAAGACAATTCCTAAGCTTTTGTTTAAACTAGATATGCACATACTAAGGAATAAGTTTTATGACATTTGTTCTAGAAAACAACTGTTCAGTTTTACAAATAGGATTCACTGCCATAGACTGACTAATCTGTTCACTTGGTCTTAAAATATATTTAATCAGAAGAAATTCCAGTATATTTGGTTGGACTTGGATATCTGTGCTTATTTAATATTTGAAATTGTGAAATCCATTTTAATCCATTTTTAAATACAGAAGTCTAATGCACAGAAAAGATCTAGTTTGGTCATTCCATTAGTGGAAGGGTGTCCCCCTTCCATCCTCCAATAAAAGCATTGGGATCCAATAAAGGTTTTCCACTGGAGAAAAGAGGACAAGTGGAGGATAATCTTTGTTAATCTCTCATGCTATATCACAGGATCCACTCGACCTTCATAACAGTCTTTCAGAAAGGATGGGGTCTGTACAGGTAAGGAAGGATCATGAAGTTCATCTTCATCTCCTTTCTTTCAGCATGTGTGGAATTCTCCTAAGTAGCACTTCAATTCCAGCCCAAGATCCTGAACCCATGTACATATCCCCAACTCATGTTTTTCATTCCCAACAGTTTTCAACAACCAACTTATTTCCATCAACAACAAATAATGTATTACTTATTTTCATAATTTCCATTACAACCATCAGCAAATTCTTAAGATCACATAAAATCAAATAATATAATTAGTAATATAATTTTAAAAAATAATCATACCCAGCTCCCTAAACCACTCCTCATAGGCATGGATTCCAGACCTTTCACCATTTTGGTCGCCCTCCTCTGGATAAGCTCCAGCTTGTTGATATCCTTCTTGAATTGAGGTGCCCAGAACTGGACACAGACCTCATTTGGAATACTGTATCCAGTTCTGGACACCTCAATTCAAGAAGGATATCAACAAGCTGGAGCATGTCCAGAGGAGGGCAACCAAAATGGTGAACGGTCTGGAAGCCATGCCGTATGAGAATCGGCTTAGGGAGCTGGGTACGCTTAGTCTGCAGAAAAGAAGGTTAAGAGGGGATATGGTAGCCATGTTTAAATATTTAAAGGGATTTCATGTTGAGGAGAGAGTGGGCTTGTTTTCTGCTGCTCCAGAGACTAGGACAAGGAGCAATGAATTCAAGTTGCAGGAAAGGAGATTCCACCTGAAGCTCAGGAAGAACTTTCTGATGGTCAGAGCTGTCCAGCAGTGCAGTATGCTGCCTTGGAGTGTGGTTGAGTCTACTTCTCTGGAGGTTTTTAAGCAGAAGCTGGATGGCCATATGTTGGGAATGCTTTGATGGGTGTTCCTGCCTTGCAAGGAGTTGGACTTGATGGCCCTTGTGGTCTCTTCCAACTCTATGATTCTATGGTTCTATGATTCTAAGACAATAATATAGGAGCAAATAAAACATTCCTCTTTCCATGGGAAGATATGCTAGATTCTATTAAATAACAACATCTCCTATATTTTCTTCTTTGAACTAAACACCACATCTAAACAGACAGAACCTGTCCAGGGATTTAATTCTGTGCGGACTTGGTCATGGCTAGACAGAGATTAGGTCTTGGATACAGTTTTATGAGTTAATAATTTTAAATTCCAATAAATTTTGTATTAAGATCAAGATAATTTACAATTGCTTTATAAATGAACCATAAAATAGTTTAAGCATCCAATAAAAAAGAAAATGAGTCTAGCGTAGTTGTACACATCAAGGCATCTTTTTTTTTTTTTAACAAGCAAACAAATAAATCTTCTCTTGCTTAGGGACACTTTTTGAATCTTTCTACAAGCAAACATTATACTAAGGACCTTGGTGAATACCACCAAGACCACCTCCTTATGTAGCAAATCTCTGCCATTGTGCTCACTTTTGAAAATGTTTCTGCCTTGTGTGATCATGCTCCATGCTATTTGAACACCTCACTTTTCTTTTCTGGATGAAAATAAATAAGCAGTGTTCCTGAGATCACCTGAGATTGCCCAGACTCTTAACCACCTTCCAGATCCTCATGGGACTTCCATTCTTTTGAAACACGTGTAATGTGTCCAAGTTTTTTTCTTTCTTTCAGTTGAGTCTCCCTCTGGTGCTCCCAAACCACCCTCATCCTTGTGTTTTATAATATGACCTTGCTAAGAGATTAGTAGAGAACTGGCAGGAGAGCAGAAATTTTCTGCTTAATGAATAGATCTGGAGATTTTCTGGATTTTGAAAGAGAATAGAAGCTCCTCATGAGTTTGAGATGTAGCTGGATGTGGGTGGGTTGGCCAGTGGCACTTTTTGTCATGCTGAAACTGTGATGCTACAGAGCAATTGTCTATTTCAATATGCTTTCTCTTTTATGTTTCTTTTAAAGGGAAAGGGAACAGTAAAGGGACTGTCTAGAGATATGTTTTTTCTACCCGTAGATAACATTAAGGCAACCCACAAAGAAGAAAACCACATATCACACCTCACCTTTTTAATTCAGGGTCAAACTACATGTTGCATTAATTACATAGCATGAACTTTCCAATCTTATTTACTCCAGAGTAAGCACAGATTAGGACTACCCAGCACAGAGAGAGTAAATTTAATTCTTTCCTCTCCAGTCTCTTTTTTTCCAGAAGTCCACCTCCATCTTTGCATCACTTCTTTAGAAAAAGTGTCCATTGATGCCAGTGGAAGCTTTTGTTTCTTTTTAAAGCTCTACTCCTAGGGGTATTTCTAGAAAGAAGTGTCTGTGGAACGAAGGATTAACACTGTGTGCCTCATGATGGTCCCAGTTCAATCCAAACTGGAGACCTGCATGCATACTTTGGGGTAAAAATAGAATTGGTGTTCCACACTCTGAAATTAAGGCAACATTTAGTCTCTTTAAACTGAATTTAGACTACAGGGCAGATGACTCTATTCTTTTGAAGCTTTTTCTGTTCAGGATCTTGATTCTGTTCTCCCTGTTTTTGTTATATTTATTTACATATTACAACAAGTATATCCTTCTTTTTGTTATTAAAAAAAATGAAATTAACATGGCTTTGCAATAAAAATTACACTGAAATTAAAAGCAGTCCTACAAACAACATGAAATGAACAGCAGTGTTAGTAGTTTGGCTAGACAACTGCAATGCTATTCTTGTTCCACATTTGGAAGCTTCATGACATGCAGATTGTGGAAGAATGGGGTAGGAATGGAATCATGGATTGAATCCTAATGATTAACCCCAACTAAAGTAGGCCACTTCAATCAACCGATGAACAGAGAGTCACCAGGAAAGTAAATCATACTGATTTCATGGTTCTACCCTAGTTAAGGCTAACAATAGGATTCTAATTATGTCATTCCAGTCTTGATAGGAATGTACCAACTTCCACTACTTCTGGACCTAATTCACTATGCTTTTTCATACAACTTTCAAACAGGGCATTCTTGGTCTTCCAGGCGGGTATGAACATTTTATTCCATACTTTCTTCCCTGCCTACTGGATCTTTAGGAGAAACTGCTTCCAGCATTCATTGTGGTTAGGATGGTGAGGATAGAAGAATAGGATTTTCTCTCCTGGAGTGTCTATTTGGTAAATCTTGGTAAAGACTAGTACCTCATTATTTAGTTTCTGTTAGTGGGTGAAAATCTGGTAGTTTTTCCCAAGTTTAAGTAAGCATGTTAAAGCTACTTTGCCCCCAGACCTGGTCCTATGGTTGGACAGCAGATGCCAGGGGCACTTACATTGGTCCTTGACTGTTTCTCTTGAACTAGAGTTGTGCAGGCCACATGACCTGTCTTGAGCTCACTAAAACTAGTATCCAGGTGTGTCGGACAAAACTACCCTGCCACTAGTGTTAATCTACCAGCTGAACCAGTAGTCTACTAGTTCAGCTACCAATCATCTTTTGTTCAAGGAATGAGATGCCATCTTGTTCTTCTCAGTGAGCAAAGTATCTGAAGACAGTAGCAAGTGCTATGTTTCTGTTGTAGGACTACTGTTGTTTTATATTATGATCTAAGAAGAATTATTCTGTGACACCATGAGTGATATAGTTCTGGAAAGTTGAAAAAAATAGCATAAAAACAATTGTGTGAATGAGTAAACACAGACATGAGAAAATGCCTTAAACAAGCTATGTCTAGTGGTTTAAGGCACACCAGGTCACCCTGACCAAGTATTGTCTATTTTGCCTGTTAAAAGCTGGTTTTGGGCTACAGTGGATGATTGCTCCTGAATTAGTGGGACAATGAGTCTACTCCAAGTTTTACTAAAATCTTTAAAGGACTATCCAATGTAATGGGTCTATTTGGGAGAACAATACAATATCTTGGAGAGTTCATTTGAAATTTGTATTAGAACACAGGTTGCAGTACCTTGGAGAGTTGCTTTGAAGTTTGGATGAGAACCCAGAGTGGATTTAATGCCAGGCTGATGTGGAAGCTACCAGATGCCTCTGACTCAGAGGCAAGTCTTTCCCATCAACTGCTCCCTGATCCTTTTCACCAGCTGTGCTGGGGTTGAAACTTGACATCTTCTTTGGAAAAACAAAAACAAAACTCCGTTATGGTCCAAAAGTGAGACAAACTCAGCCAAATCTGACAAATTGTTCCAAACACATGCATATATACTGATATTCTGTATTCCTAGGATGACAAGAACAAGTTAGAGCCAATAAGTTAGCAGGATACGTTTTTCCAGGTCTGCTCTAAATATACAAAAAGACGTAGAAGGGAGGGAAGGATAAAGAACAATTTTACTGAAACTGTCAGAATAACAGACTGAGGACTGCTCATTCAGTTTCTATGCATGCCTGGAGAAAGAGCGATTAGAAACCTTATGTAGAATGAATAGCCCACACAGTCCAGAAAATTCTGTCTGTATGAAAAAAAATGTTGAATCATTATGCATATGTCTTTATTTATTAACTATTTCTTAGACCACAAGGAACGTATTTACTCCAGAATGGGCCTTTACAGATTAATAGGACCTAAATGTAGGATTAACATTACCCTGCTAGGTACATGAATTATAGCTTCCATCCTGTAGGTGTCTGTGTAGAGCTTTCCATGGCTTTGAACACTTTTTCTAGCTATGGATATAATACATCAATGTCCTATGTACCAAATGTTGCTGGCAGATAATCACATGCAAGCTTTACATTAAGTGTCTTGCCCTTCTCCTTCCCCTTTCTGATACTAGCTTCCATGGCACAGAAAAGAAACTAGCCCATTAAAGGAATTTATGGACCACTAGGCTGATCAACTATGGCATTTTTTTATATATATTATTACCCTCCCAAACTCTTTTTGTCTTTGATATATTTCCCACGTACACCTTAATGGAACAATGTGTCAGTTTATGGGTACATATCATGGTAGAAGTGAGAAATGTATTTGTCAAAATGTGGAAGGCAGTAGTAATTCCCTTCATGCTGATTTACTTACAGAAAATGTTATTATTAGGTGCTTCAAAAACATGCTGGAGAGGACGATGCAGAAGTCTAAGTAGACAGAGTAAACAGAGAGATAAACTATATCAGAAGGCTCTGGAAATATTTTTAGAGTGTCCTGATATATTATATTCATAGCAAGAACACTCAAAATCAATATCATCATAAATATTCACCTTAACTACATAGAAGTGCTAAACCATAAAACATAGCTGCCTACATAGAATTATACCCTAGAAATAAACAATTACAAGCAAAATAAGAACTCTTTGAAAGAACCCACCATGAGAAACTTGACTGGAAGAGAATCAGGAGCAAGCAAAGCAGAATAGTTTCAGAACAAACAATTACAATAAATAAGAGTGGAAGAAAACAAACAGAACCTGCAACCAATTAAGCCAAATTAACTTGATTTAAGAAGATGCATAGCCTGAAGATATCATATCTTGCAGCATTTCAGAGATGAATGTTAAGAGTCTTGTAGTCTTTGATTTTCTTATTTTTCTCAGCCAGCTTTGCTGTCAGAGCAATTGCGGGCAGGGCATTGCACATGCTATCAGAGACTTTTTATCTACCTGTTGCATGCTTAACCTCACAGTGGATCCAGCTGCAGTTCTGAGAGACTGGCTTTGGGGAGAACAAAGCTGTGTTAGTCTATTGTAGCAGAAACAACAACCAGTCATGTGGCACCTCCAAGACTCAGAAGTTTAACCTAGGCATATGTTTTTTGTGGACTCTAGCTTCAGAAGATGCCAAGAAGCTGAAAGTCAAATGCATATACTCCCTAGATAAACCAACTATGGTCTGGGAGGAGACCCAGTGCACATGTTCATGCACTATTTTTTTTAAGACACCATCTTATTCTCTCCATGAGAATAACAGGAGAGGGATTACATACTCCATGATGCCCATGACTTAGAAACATTTCTGGTTTTAGAGTATAACTTCTCTGACCATGCTAACTAGTGGATTTTGATGATATTAATCTTAAAAAAAAAATGAAACTCTGATTATGTTGTTAGTGTGGCATTTGCTTCCATACAATGAAGACATAAGAGGCACAAAATAACCACTCAAAGGTTTAACTCCTAGAAAGGGATGAAACAATTTACCTCATCAGCATTAGATAAAGTATCCTCAAATGGAAAAAAATGGAACAGCAATTTTCCAGTGAGAGCCAAAATAAGGGCACCTGAAGACTACATAGAATAATAGAATTGTAGAGTTGGAAGAAAGCACAAGGGTTATGAAGTCCAGCTTCCTGTCATGCAGGAATACACAGTCAAAACACTCCTGACAGATGACCATCTATCCTCTGCTTAAAAATCTTCCAAGGAAACTCCACCACACTGCAAGTCAGTGCATCACACTGTTGAACTGCTCTTACTGTCAGGAATTTTGTCCTAATGTTTAGGTGGAATCTATTTTCCTATAATTTAAAGCCATTGCTCCACATCCTAGTCTCTGGAACAGCAGAAAAGAAGCTTGCTCCATCTTCCATATGGCATCCCTTCTAATATTATCATGTCACTTCTTAACCTTCTCTTCTCCAGGCTCAACATACCCATTTCCCTAATCCATTCCTCATAGGATACAGTTTCCTGACCTTTTACTATTTTGGTTGTTCTCCTCTGGACGTGATCCATCTTGTCAATATCCTTCTTGAATTGTGGTGCCCAGAACTGGATCCAGTATTCCAGATAAGGTCTGACAAAAGAAGAAAAGAGTGGTACTATTACTTCCCTTGACATAGACACTATACTGTTATTGTTGCAGACTAGAATTGCATTGGATTTTTTTAGCTGCAGAATCACAAGGTTGATATTTTATGGTTTATCTTACTATCTTGGAAGGGCATAGACTAAATTCAGCACAAGAAGGCCTTAGCATAGAAAAGATAGAATAGCTATCTCTGATAAGATTATTATGGTTAGATGATGCACTGTGTATACCTTGAGGAGTCATACATTGTTCAGAGCCCAACTTAAATCCAATTGCTAGTCCTAATTATAATGTACAAATTGCATCACTGTAAACTTGGTAAATGAGTGCTTATGTAAGTTCCGTTGATTCAATGGGATTACTCTAGTTGAAACTAGGAACAGAAGTTAGTCCTCAAAATACTGTGTAGGATTAAGCCAGGGCTAGATTCAGGTTTGAAGAACCCCTAAACCAAGTGTTCCCAGTGGCCCCCTCCAAGTGCCCAACAGACCAGAGAGACCCAATCAGTAGATGAAATGTGGTGGGATAGCATTTCTTCCTGGAAAAACTAAAATGATGGGATTGAGTTCTAGTTCACCTGGGCCAATGAACTTGTCATTCTTGCTGAATGCCTCATGTTGCCCCAGTTTTGTCCCTGTACTGGCACTGGGCAAGAGCAAAAGGAGTTCCTATGCCAGCAGTGATCACAATGATCAGGGCAACACTATTTGTTGTTTTCTCAGCAGGCCACAGTTAAGCCATGGATTTCATTTTCTCTGGAAAAAATGAAAACAAAGCAAAAGAAAATTACCAACGTTGCTTCCCCTCTTAACTAAAATGAGTTGAGTACTCAGAGGTTATTTTTAGCTGCTACAGTTTCATTACAGATGCAGTGAACAGCTGCTGTTCAGGTGATAATTCTCTAATATAGCATACAAGAAAAAGGATGTGTATAAAATGAAAAGAGGGGAAATCAAGTATCTCAATATAGAAATGATTGACAAAAATAAAATTATAAACATTGTCCATCTTTTGTGATGATGTCAGAGAAGATTAATTCCTTTCTTAGTACAGATATAGGTATAAGTTTATGTATAGGTATACATATGGAAAGAATTTGTGGTTTTAAAATAGGGGAGGATAGTGTCGTTGTCCAATGTTGTTGCATTGGACTTCTGCACTGAAGTCCTGCTCTGACAGCATCACTGTCCATGGAGAGAAGTTCTTGATCAGAACAGACATTTTGGGACTGTGAAAGTAAAGATAAGTAAGATACATTCTTTATTAGTTTAGCTGAAAAAATGCTTCATACAGCTTGCTGTGTATGTGAGAAGAAAGGGTGAGCTTTTTTGCTCAGGTGGAGTGTCTGGACACATATCATAGCCCCACATCAACACAAAGGGCTGGGCAAGTCTAGCTATTCCAACTGCTTGCCCCTCCCCAGCTGTTTATCAAATGTCTAACTGCCTGCCAAAGTTAAGTGCCAGTATGGACACTTTCTGGTTAAACTGGGGCTAGTGTATCCCAAGATCAAAGAAAAATCCAGTTCCATCTAAACATTTGATAGGCTTGTCTCAGTCTGTGCTTCCCCCAGATCAAGAGGTGGGTCCCCAATTTGTATCCCAGAAACTTCATATACAGGAATAGTTGCAGACCAATTGGTGGAAGATGTGAAAATTTGAAATGTGCACACAGAAAAGGGTGCACATTTCCAATGTGTGCAAAAACACTGTTAAAATACATTTTTTTTAATTAGAGAATTGTGCTGAAAGAATTCCTCCAGTTTAAAATGTGTGTTTTGTTTTGTTTTGTTTTGTTTTAACTCTGTTGAAACTGGATGTGGAGGTAGAAAAGATAGGAAACTTATGGAATTGGACTTCACAGATGCATATATTCCTAAAGGTACAATGAGAGTGTATTTTTTAAAAAATGGGATGCATCCAGACTAGCTACAGTGGGGAAAAGTACCTTTTGTTAACAGAAGTTGGTCACAACATTGCCATAGCAGTCTAGGTAGATTACAGGGGCAAAGATTATCAGTGATGTTCCAGAGCTTTAGAAAGTCAAAAGAGAATTCCCATTGTTCTTTTAAGGATAGGAAAAGGATTTGAAGACATTCTAAAAATAGTTGAAAAACAGATTTGTTGAGTGTTGGGGAAGTGGGAAGAGGAAATTGCTACATGGGTGAGAATTTTAACAGTTCAGGACTTCTTCCATGTGCAAAATGTGTGTGGAATTTTGTGCATGTGCGTGCGTGCAGAAAACAACATTTTCTGCTCAAAAAATAAGTTTTCTGCATAGGAAAAACAAATCATGCACAGAAACAAGCATTTTGTGCATATAAAATTCTGTTTTATGGACATGAAATTTGTTTATACAAAGGAAACTTGTTTTCTATGTAGAAAATGCTGGTTCCTGTGGAAAAAACCACATGCATGTATTATACAGAAAAAGCTCCAAGCTATGAATAGTCTTCAAAATGGAAAAGTAAATCAATGACTTTATCAGGAAAAAAATGGTAAAAGTATTTATTCTTGTCTGTGAGAACAAAATTTATGATGATTGCATCCCTATGTTTGCCAGCCAGGATTTAGGAGCACGAATTTCATTGCATTTCAGGCATGTGTAGCTCACACAGTTAAAAGTAGTTTTATTCAGAGCATAGCCATGTTCAAAAATAAAATTTGACTTAACTGGCCATTTAAAAATATAGTTTAGTGATATTTTAGGTGGGAGTTATACTCTCATGTCTTGGAAAACAGCACAAATTACATCAGTCCCAAAAAGTAACAGTGATCTTACTCATGTTTTGTCTTATTGCTTTTTCTTATTACTCAACCAAGACCAAAAGGTTTTCATAGATATATCAGAAAAATGATTGAATACTTTTATTAATCAATCAGTATATCAATATGTTTTATTAATCAACAGAATGTTAAAAATAATTTATGAAACTGGCATATCTGAACCAGATCAAATTTATGTCCAATAGACACATATCTGATTTAGTTAAGAGGATGTTAAACATTATTCATACTGGCAAGGAAAATAAACTGCTCTTATTCCTACTTTAATTTGATGCACTTAATGTATTTGATTCTTTGGAATTGTGTTAGATTTGGAAATTGCTGCACAAGATGGGTATGAGAGAATAATTTATATTTCTTCTATAGAGAATATATGTAAATTCTCAAATTATAATAAGTGTAAGTAGACTGCAAGCATCACATTTTACTTGACAGTGAGAAACAAGACAAGGATTTCCACTCTCACCTCTACTATTTTCCTTTGCTATTAAAACATTAGCAAGAACAATTAGTAGTGAACCTAATATTGAAGAAGTAAATATAACAGGAGCAGCCACTCTAGCAATTTGAACATTGGGCTATGATTCTGGAGATCATGGTTTGAATCCTTTCTTGGCCATGGAAACCCACTGAGAGACCTTGGGCAAGTGACACTATCTCAGCCTCAGACGAAGGCAAATACAAACTCTGTCTGAACATCTTGCCAAGGAAACCACATGATAGCTTCACCTTAGGGTTTCCTTATGTTGGAAAATATTTGAAGGCAATGCAGGAAACTCTTAAAGTAAATTTATATGCAGATGATGTTGTATTTTATCTAAGAGACCAGAAAACAGCATTCCAGCAGTTAAAACACTTTGTCTAACTTTGAAAGATATTTAGAGTAAAAAATTAATTATAAGATATGCTGATTATTTTGGCCCTTTCCACACAAGGCTAGTGAATCAGTTCATGCTGTTTCTTACCAGATTTTCTAGGCTCGAAACAAGGCAGACTTTCCCTCATTTCCTTCTGTACAGCTACTGCGTATGTTCCATTCTGATTCGGAGGAGTGCGAGTTCATGAATCCACACTGCCTCCACAGTGGCCACTCCCACTACTCCCCTCACCCCACCCTATCGGCTGTGATTGGCTCTTTTTTGGAAAATTGGACAACCGATTTCTTCCAGTTTTCAAATAGCGCACTTTACCACCACATGGGGGCACACTTAATCGGAATTACGTACGGAACAAAGGTAAATAAACCAAACCTAGTCTGCTCCAAGGTGCAGAAGACCTCCATGGCAAGACGCATAACCATGTGAGGAAAGGGCCTTTGTTTAAATATTTCTACAGAATGTTAAATGCAATTGATGAAACTGGAAAATGTCCCTCTTAGTTTTTAAAGTTTTAGATACCTGGGGATATTGTTAATTAAAGACATCTCTCTGCTATAGTATTGTAGTTACAATCTAGTTTTGAAACTACTAAGAAGAAATTGTAAGACTGGAAAAAAAACGGAAAATGAATATGCTAGAAACAATATGCTATTGTTAAAGCACCTATTTTCCCAAATCCTGATTTCTGTTTCAGACACCTCCTATGAGACCTAATTTAAAAAAAAAGAAAAGAAAACAATGAGTGGTAAAAAAGTTTGGGGATCTTTATTTGGAACTAAACTGCTGTTAGATTTGTTAAAATTAAATACAAACAAGCTATTCTTGGAGGTTTTGCTGTCCCTAATTTGTGTGTATATATTACACAGTATTTCAATTGAAATAAATCTGCAGATTTTTCTCGAGAATTAAACTATAGCATAGATTCAAACAGAGAGTAAATTTTTTCCTGTACATACAGATTCATTAATCTTTCTTACCCTTTCTAAAGTTAAACTATATAGAATTGTCAATACCTTTCTTTTGTAACTGATGTGCATATGGAATAAATATTCCAACATATTTTCACTCCTATTATTTCATGTCTGTGCCCTTTTTTATTATACTCCAGGTTTAAACATGGAGATAAATATAAAAAATATGAAAGATGGAAATAGAGAGGATTATATATGATTAAAGATCTATTTTAATATGTAAAGTATTATCATTGGAATGGATCTCAACAAAGTTATCTGGCCTTCAGTTAAGCTGATTTCAAAAAGCACAAATTTGGTCCTTTGCTAATTATACATGGAGCTATCTAGGATTCCCAAGGGCACTGACTACGTTTGAGTCTGCATATATTTTCTTCTCTTCAACAGTTAAAGGGCTGAAATATAGGCCTTTTCCACACGGGGTTTTTGAAACGGCGCAATCTGTCTTCCAAGGAGGAGGTCTGCACCTCAGACTGGACTGGGTCGGACCTATTTAAGGTAGATCCGCACCTCAGTCCGGTCCAGAACAACCCCAAGTGGTCCTCCAGCATGCTATTGAAAGGTCTGATTTTTCCAGTATGTAGCGCACCACTGTGAGCCTGCTCCCTCATGCAGATTCACAGGCTCACACCAATGCAAGCCTGCAATCTGCCTGGGGGCGGGCTATAGGCTGGTGAGCTTCAGCAGTTGGTCAAGACCCTCGACCAACTGGAAGCTGCCATTTGGGACACCAGTGTGTATTGACAAGCATGCACTGCTCTGGAGTGCTGTGGACCAGACCGGGGAGCCAAAAGGTCCGGTGAGTAGCGGCGCAGGGCGATTCCCTCCCGCGGTGTGGAAAAGGCCATAATCTATATAAAGATACAACTGAAGGAAGGTGGAAGTGGGAACACATCAAGAATATTCTAGGAACTAACTTCAGTATTTCCATTTTAAAATTACAGTAGGCTTAAATATGAACCATGGCACCTTGTAAATTGATATCAGCCTCATTCAGGGAATACATATTCAGGATTATTCATAGACAGCATTTAACACTGGTTAGACTTCTGAAAATAAGTAGCAACATTTCAGAGCAGTACTAGAAGTGCAAGTGGGACACATCCATAACTGATTTGTATTCATAGTCCCTATATATTAAATAGTGTAGGGAATATGTAAGAATCATGAAAATCTCCTAGTCCTGACTTATCAGGCAGCAGCCTTTGCAAGCAATGAGGGTCTCTTCTATCATCAACTGAATTACCAGACTGATGTTTACACACACTCCTTCTGGAAGTAATGTCCAAGTGAAGTAATGTCCAATCACTCATGTGAGGGGGTGCAAATATCAGCCTGCTGCACCTTATTAACAGGAGAATAGACCCCCATCACTAGGACTGGTTGATGCCCAGTAAGTCATGGTTGAGACACTTGACTAGGAGACATTATTTAGTTAAATATATTTAACTAAGTAGCTGATCTAGAATTGAGGGTCATATGTAGTTATATTGCTCAAAAGTAATAGCAACTTGGAACAAGGTAATTGATTTTTTGAAGAAAATAACTCACCAAGAGCTACATGCCATAGGGACTTTGTTATTGCTAGCCATTTGTGAAAGTATTTTGCATAAAGTCTGTATTGCTGTATTACTGGGATCTGCAGGGTTAGAAATCACAAGAACATGGAAAACATTAAAGGATCTTTCATTTTGACACTAGGGGGAGAGGATGGCTCTTTCAGGAAAACAAACTTGTAGAATCTAAATGGCTAGACTAGAGGGATACTTTGAAAAGATAACATTTGCTGCAGTTTAGTCTCTTTTTTATGTCATCAGTAATTGAGCGAGAATCATTGTGTGGTCCAGTGTCACAACAGCAAACATTTTGGGCCTTATTTCTTTGAAACAATTAGGCAATTAAAGGGATTCTAGGCAAATATTTTTGTATAGAACTAAATTTTAAACCAGCGTTTCTGCTTTTTGGTTAAATGTGGTATTTGTTGTTTCTTTTCTTTTCTTTCCCCCCTTTTGTCTTTCCCTTTGTTTTTCTTTTATTTTCTCATTCTACTTGTCTGTTATTATTGTTTGTTGATGTTATCGTTATTATCATAATTTCTTTAAAAAAAAGATGTGGCCATGTTGGGCTATTTCATTATGAAAAGATATAAAGGAAGCCTGTATCAATTGTGAGCCTAAGACCATTTCCACACTATGTTGTTATAGTGCTATTATTCTACTTTCAACATCTTATGGAATCCTGAGGTTTGCATTTTAGGGAGGGGCATTTAGAAATCTCAGCCAGAGAGCTCTTTGGCCTCAGTAAACTACAAACCCCAGAATTCCACAGGATGTTGAAAGTGGAATAACAGCACTATAATAGTGTAATGCGAAAAGGTGCTAAGTTAGAAAATGAAGTTTCTAGCATAAGCTTCATTACATGCAGCCTTAAAATTGTAGGATTGACTGTTCAGTGGCTCAGTGGAGCAACCGTGGTAACAAGAAGTATGGTAAGGAAAAGAAATAAACACAAAAATGACCTGCAGACAAATCTTATTCAGGCTTGGTCAAGCTAAGAATCCCACATTAGAATCCCTGTCATAAAAATGGGACCAGACTTAGTTTATTTTTATTAGCTGTGAACTGAAGCAGGCCATAGAAGATAGAAACAGAAACTGATGTCTGATTGGTACCATGAGACTTTTTTAAAATGTTGGTACTAACCTGAGTGCAGGCAGAAGTTTTGATTTTGGAATATTTGAGGATTTCCCCTCATATGTTTGTTGCATATTTACAAATACCAGAGTTTGGGGAGTAATTCATGAGTAATGTATGTCCACTACACATTAACAAGACCTTTGATACTGAACTCTATGATAAATGTGTCATACAGAATGTGTACAGGGCCTTAAAGACCCTCTATTCTCAATTTTATTTTCATCTTTCCTGCTGTGCCACATTGGGAGATATTTGACCAAGAGAAATCTTTTTTTTTTTTCTCCATCTCTTCAGATAGTTAGATTGACATTTTCTCTGTCATTGTCCATGCATGTGTCATGTGGCTCTTCATACAGGGATTTTTCTAAAATAAATTTCATTTGTCATATTGAAGGATCTTTCCAGGATGAGCAATGTACATT
The DNA here is from genome assembly GCA_948474755.1 of Ctenosaura bakeri. NCBI lineage: Eukaryota > Metazoa > Chordata > Lepidosauria > Squamata > Iguanidae > Ctenosaura > Ctenosaura bakeri. The sequence goes on along the minus strand of CAOLHI010001041.1, from coordinate 343,204 downwards.
GCCATCCCAAAATATGCAGATGAATGTTCTCAGGCGTTGTATAATAAATGCCACATTGCTCTGATTTTCATTTTCACCTTCTGCATAATCAGGTTGGTTTAAATTGTTCCAAGAGTTAATTCATTGCATTAATAGTTCTTGTTTGTCCACTTAAGCACTACATTTTAATAAGTGTTTATGGGATTTTGCACCCACTTCACTTGGCAGATTATTACCCTCTGATCTATCCCATTGCTTCTCCTTTTTAAATTTCATAATTAAGCATGTAATCCATAATAACCTCAGTATTGCCATCAGCCTATCTTCCCTTGGGCTAAACACGACAGGTCAGCACCTCTGAAGAGTATTTATGCAGATTTCACAACAGTGATGTACAAGAGTTTCACAGCATAGACCTTCTGAACCTATTTAATGAATTATTTTAAGAGAAATAACTGAGAAATAGTAGAGGAAGCAAACTGAATTAAAACTCTGTTCTCTAGGAAGAGAACTGAGGTCACTTTTTATATGCATAGTTTTCTGATTTATGAAAGTGTACATGGATGGGAAATAAAGTTTCTCTGAGAGAGACTTGAGGAGGGAAGGATAATGGAGTGGGCAAACTATGGTTGTGGCCACTTGTCTATAGCCACTTCCTCATTTAGGACCACCTGGTCCCACCCTTCTTTCTTGCACGATAGTAAGATACTCCTCTACTCCCACACATATGATGGAATGGGATTTGCCATTTTTAAAACATCAGTACTATACCAATTAGAAAGCCAGAATGGCATAGTGGATTAAACATTGAGCTATGACACTGGAGACCTAGTTTTGATTCCTATTTGGCCATAGAAACCCACTAGGTGGCCTTGGGGACATCACACACTCTCAGCCTCAGAAAACCCTATGAGAAACTTGCCTTTGGGTCACCATAGACCAGAAACAACTTGAAGGAAGGCACACAACATCTTTGTGGTGGTGATTGTTCTTGGTAAAGCATATAATTATATGTTATGGATATACTATTTGGTTTTTAACTGTTTCATATTAGTATTAAATGTATACATTTATATATTCTCTCTCTCTCTCTCTCTCTCTGTATATATGTATGTCTATGTCTATATATATACACACACACACACACACACACACACATTTATATAGGATACAATGCATCAATATAATTCAATAAATCTAATATCAGTTATTAAGTTTGAGGAATTAGACTAAAAGTCTAAACAAAGGCCCTTTCCACAGCTTACCTTCTTGCAGCTTCATCCAGTGAGGATTCCGGCAGCGGCTCTGCTGGGAAGGGAGCATGACACGAGCGCTTCCCTCTGCATTGTCTGGCTCCCTGCCTAAGGAAGCACAATGGCCATGCCTCCTCCTTCCACAGTGCAGCTCGTTATTTTCCCATGCTTCACTGGGGCAGGAAGCACAGCCGTCACAATTCTGAGGCTTGTGCAGGACACGTGAGTGTGGGATGGTGGCACGATCATGGGTCATTGACAGGGAAAACCTGTCAATGATTTAACCCACGATCATGCCACCTAGGGACAGGAGAAGGACAGGATTGTGATAATGTCATGCAGAAGCATTGTCACAGTCCTGTTCTTCTCCTGTCCCCATGTTGGGATGGGAGGGTACTGCAGAAAGCGCCAAATAATAATTATCTATAAAATGGTTCCTTTTAGGAAAACAGAGAGAGTGTCAGACAGACATTGAATACAAATCTAAGCATCAATTTCTGTCTTCTAGAGTGGGAGATATCCTTCCCAGTTTAGGTTATCAGCAGGTTTGATGAAGCTTCCCCATATTCATTCATTTGAGTAGTATTCAAACTTTCAATGTAACATTTTATTAGAGTTAGCAACCTTTGCATGCCGGTACTCACTAAATGTTAGTAAATGTTAGTGAGTACAGCATGTGTCAGGGGCTCCGGCCTTGCCGGCCCCTCCGGAGCCTCAGAGGCCGCCACGGAAGCTGCTCCCGAGGCGGAGGACGTCCCAGTCTCCTTGTGAGTCGCGGAGGAGGCCTCCGGTGCTGGGAATGGCTGCCTGGATGCCAGCGAGGCCACCGCCACCGTGGAGGGGGCCGCGGACTCTCCTGCTGCCGAGGGGGGCTTCGGGGGTCTCCGCCACCAGGGAGAGCCACCCGGGCCGTGCCTGAACCGCCGCCGCCGAGGAACTCACTCGGGAAGCCGCTGCTGCTGAAGGAGACGCCAGCGGAACTGCCGCCGAGGAGGGGAGCCGCCCGGATGCCTCTGGGGACGACGGCGAGGCCGCCAACGCCAGGGGAGGCCGATCGGGCGTACTCCCGGGGTAGGCGGGGCCCGGGCTCCACTCTGGGACACCGCCCACCCGCGGTCCCGATCCTGATGAGACCGTCGGCCTCCCTCCCACATTCCTGCAGCGGCGGCAAGCCAAGGAGGCTGCCCGCCGCTCCCGACAGCTGCTGGAGCGCCGGCAGCAGGCTGAAGCTCTCAGCTGGCTGATGGCTCTCAGCTGTGAGCCCGGCTGAGGGCTCTCGGCTGAGAGTCCAGCTGAGGGCTCCCAGCTGCACGGCAGCTCCCGGATTGGCCAATGCCGGCCCCGAGGGCCTACTTAAGGCCAGGAGAAAGCTGAGCTCAGCACGGAGCAACAACTGCCGGATCTCCGTGTGTTGTCCGTCCATGCCGTGACCTGTTCCTGCCATGTTCCTGTCCAGAAGCCCTGCCAGCCAGCCGACTCCTCGTTATCCGGGTGAGGAAACCCTTTCTTTTGTTTCTATGTTTTACCTGCTGCAAGGACTGCCTTAGTTTGCTGCTGGACTGCTAGCTGAGGCTTCTGAGGCGACTCCCGGCTCGAGCCTACCCCTAGCCTGCCTGGCCCCGCCCAGCCGCCGACAACATGGTTGTACACAGTGGCCCCTCACTTACTGTGACCTGTGCACACACGAATGAAAAGTGATGCAAAGTGCCATATCCCATCAAAGTCAATGGCTGCAGTAGACCCACACCCACACAGCCACAGGTATGCAAGCATCACATCTATTAACTATAATGGGAAAGCAACACTTCATGGTGGTTTTTTTGTTTTTTTTTTAAAATAGGGGAGCATTCCTGGAACAGCACCCTCACATATATATAGAGCACACTCTGTATTTATAGACTTTCTGCATTTATAGACTAGCCTGCAGTCATTTTCGTTTCTCCTATCCTCTTCATAAAAACATGTTGCTTGAATATACACCAGTTTTCGTAACTGAAACTACTTTCATCTGTTTTACTAAAGTGTTGTTTTCTCTTCTAGAACATGTTGGGGGTATTGGACAAATTCTGCCATGCCAACTGACTATGATGCTTGAGAGATTAAAATTGACCCACCCAAAAAACTTGCAACATCCTACTCAAACCCCTGCTCCAATGTTGAGGTGAAAGGGATAAGCAACTGCAAACTAAGCCACCGGTGAATGCTGATGAACATTCCTTGAATATGGCTTTTTAATCAGCTCTGAATCCATCTGATGGTCCATACTTAATCAGTATGCTAGCCAAAATATATTGAGTGTATTTTTGGATGCTGTGCCAAACTAAACATAAATTATATTCTCAACATCACCGTGATCTACTGAACTAATCTGCCAGACCAAAAAATAAGGTAAGAAAAATAGGACTGAATTTGCACAGCAGATAATTAATTGCTCCTGTTGCAGTCAAATTCATCTTGCTTAGTGAGTATAGTATGAAGATTGAAATACTGAATGTCTTTTTTTCATTTTGGTAAGTGTTAAAGGACCACTGTTAAGAAAATCATTTGTGGGTGTAGTTTTCATTTCCATATTCCCTAATCCCTGCATCCCTACCCCTGGGCAGCTTGTATATAAACATCTACCAGTTGAGTTTGACTCCTTGCATCTGATGTAAGAGCTGGAGTCCAGCAGAGCTTATGTCTAACAAAACACACCAGTCCTTAAAGTGCCACAAGGCTTTCTGTTATTTTGCTTAATGGGAAATGAGTCTACATGGAAACATTGGTCATCTGAAACAGAAATTATAAGCAAACCATTATATGATGGATTGAACATTTGAAGGTGGGTTTTTATGGTTGAAAAAAAGGGACCTGAGAACATAGTTTTAGCGAAATCTCAAACATCTAACAGTCCTGTCTGGTACAAAGTCCCTGAATCCCCAAGGACTTTCTTTGTATGTAAATAGAGTATACTTACCTTTTACAAAAGTTAAAATCCTCCAGTATTACCCCCGCTATGGCCTTTAAAAACCAAGAAAACGAAGACTCAATATCTTGTACTATTACATTTTCAAAACTGTATTAACACATTTCATCTTTTTTTTTCTAAATTATGATGTAAGCCAGAATGCAGCTGAGCTCTCTGGGATTTATGTTTGACCCCTGGTCTCTTTCCTCAGATGGAAGGACTTCTGTGCATAATTATTGTTTCGTAGATTTTTTGTCTATATCACAGACATTTGTATGTTGTCTTCTCATTCATAAGCCAAACTTGAAACTAATCAGGAGACCTAATTAATTAATTAATTAAGTTGGCAGCATTCTTTCTTCCATGCAAAGCATTACAAGCATTAACTGCCCATAATTTGCTAGGCCAGGTACAAATCTTCTTTTGCTCCTATAATTGGACTTTAGTAGATCCGCCTTAACATCATTGTTCACATGCACTGAAGTTTGTTCTTTAAAAGTCAGTCACCCATGCCAGATTTCAGTGGATGCCAGCTTCAAAAATTACTTGGAATCTAATTTTCAAGGTCATGATGTGGGTTAAGCTACAGTCAATGAAACTGTCATCTCTGAATGCAATGAACTGATTTGAACATGCAGTATGCCAAATGAAGATAATGTCTGGTGTTATCAATAGCATGGTAGAAGCACAATGGTATCATCGAAACTTAAGACAAAAACTACAGAAATAATACTAACTTGCCATAGCAACTCATATACAAACAATATCAAAGAGGATGATGGTACCAATTTCTCACTTTGAGTGTATTTATGATGAAAGATATATAGCTATAGAGTTATCTGAAGTGGTCACAGACAGGAGTCATAGGGCCTTTCCAAGCTCACAATTATAGTGCTATTATTCCACTTACAGCATCCTGTAGAATTCTGGGGTTTGTAGTTTACTTAAGCCAAAGAGCTCTCTGGCTGAGAATTCTTTTTCCCCCCAATGCTTTATTATACTGTATACTGTATGAACATTCCAGATTAATCGGATATAAACATATAGACATACCTTCATACATCCAAATAACCTGTTATCCCATCACCCAATAATATACAATGCTTAAGTAACTTATTTATCTTTAAGACCTTCATAACCAGTATCCTATTTCCAGAAAAAAAGGAAAACTTTCCCTTAATATTATTTACAATATACAATTTCTACTTTATTTAGTTTGCTTTAGTATTGTTATAACAACCAGTTAATTATAATTAATTCTTATAACAACAAGTTTAACCAGTTTAGCCTTTCAAAACGATAACTGATGATGCCTCCATCTTTTTTCTAGGTAGTTATTCACACATTCCCAATCTTTCCTGAACCTATTTAAAGATTATCTTTTAATAATGTTGGCAATTTATTCTGGCTGAGAATTCTAAATGCCCCTCTCTAAACTGCAACACCCAGGATTCCATAGGATGTTGAAAGTGGAATAATTGCACTATAAAAGTGTAGTGTGGAAAGCCCCTCAGTCTCTCCCCTCCCCCTTTCAATTATTTCAGTATAGTTTTTTTTTGCCATTCTTTCTGGAATTTCCTGTTTCCAAGCAAGCCAGAATAACATTTTCCCAGTGTTACGTCACCAATTCCACAGTGCACAAAATTTGAATAACATAAATATAGCTCTTTCTGGCTATTGTGTTGCCACATTGAACTCTACACCGAATCCAATTTTCATTGCCGATTCCTTTTATACTCAATCTCTTATGTCTTAATGTGAGGACAATCTATCACCCCACCTGTTCAAAGCTTCTCCAGCTCCCAAAGACAGAGGAGGACCTCAGCCAGGAAAAAGCTTGAGAGAAGTTGGTAGAAGAGGATGTCAGTGCAGGATTAAGTAGTTTACCCAGAGGCCTCAGAATTTAATCCAGGAGAAGAGTCCTCAGGCAGATTGTAAGTTTTCTTCTTGGAGACAATAGTTCTTCAGTTCAAGAAGATGACTGGTTTCCTTCATCAGTAACACCTGTGTTATCACTGTTCTGATATGTCTGGTGAGAGCATTAGATATCATTTTGATATCAAATAATGTGGCCTTTGCTTGACCTTTCTCTGCCACCCTACTCCACGTGTTTGCAGAGGTCCTCCGGACAAGCACGTCTGGGGCGCGGCCGTTAATGGGTAAACATTCCAAACTTCTTTCAGGCAGGCAACTTAAGCCTCTCTGTTGCTTTAGGGAAAAACCTCCCTGCAAACTGGCTCTGCTTGGCGCATATCCACACAAAGCCACTCAGCCAAGAGCCAAGCCATTTCTTTATGTCGGACCATCAACGTACTGGCCACGCTATTGTCATCAAGAGCTAAGCTAATCATGCAAAACCTGACCTTTTCCATCTCCTTTGTCCAACTCCAAATTTCCTTTGTTCTCACTGAGCATAACAGCCTGTAGGTAAAATCCACCCTAGAAAAGGTCGCCACTTTTGGGACGTCTTTGGACTACTTTGGACTTCCATCCCACCTTGCTGCCGGTAGTCTGAAGGAACTCCCCACAGCGAACCCCGCTGAGCTTTCTCTCCCGGAACCTCGTCTTTCTCTCCAGGACTACGAGACCAGGTGTCGTATTACCCATCCCCAAAGCTCTCCAGTTCTATTTCTAAGTTAGTTAGTATTTGTCGTGTCTTTCGTGTTGCTTGTTCTTAATAAAATATTATTTGTTACTTTTAAAACCTTGTCTAGCCGCTCTCTGACCTGACGCTGTATACATTGGGTTAAAGATCCTTGCTAAAGTTACCTTGTCTCTCATTTAGCTGAGAGAGTGCTCGAGTTAAATTCCCCCAACTTGTGCTTTTATTTTGTTATTTGGGCGCCCCTCCCGGGACTCCCAACCTACAGGGTAACACCTGAGTATCTTTCTGTCGGTCTCCCTTCTCCATGTTCTCTATACCCTGACTATGCAAACCACCTCCACGTTTTATGGAGTGACTTTGGGCATGTAAGGTTTCCCTAAGTCAGAATCAACTTGTAGGCATGTAACAAGCTCATTCAAGATGATATGAGGATCATCCTGGCCTCATATTTCACAATAACAATATTTTACAATAATACTATTTCCCAAAACATTTGTGTATGGAAGAATTCTAGTGCTGTTAACAGCTCTTGAGGAGTTTCCTTGGCAAGCAATTCTCTTGAATAATAATAATAATAATAATAATAATAATAATAATAATAATAATAATAATAATAACAACAACAACAACAACAACAACAACAACAACAACAACAACATTTATTTTTATCCCGCCTCTCCCAGTGGATCGAGGCGGCATTACAGGAATATATAAATACATTAAAACATTAAAATGTACCCCATCCTCCCCACCCACCAACCCTTCTATCCCCCTAAAACACATTAATTATTAAAACAGATTAAAAAGAAAATTAAAAACAAAAGGACAATTGATGAGAAGTGTTGGAACACTAGTCTGGGAAGACCTGTCGGAAGAGAACAGTCTTGACTGCTTTTTTAAAGCAGTCAAGACTGGTAATGTGCCGGGTCTCCTCCAGCAGGCCATTTCATAACTTGGGAGCGACAGAAGAAAAGGTCCTCTGGGTAACCACAGCCAACCTAGTTCTGATTGGCTGCAGTAAATTCCTCCCAGAGGACCTTAGTGTGCGGGGCGGATTATATGGGAGAAGGCCACCCCACAGGTAGGCTGGTCCCAAACCATGAAGGGCTTTAAAGGTAAAAACCAACACCTTGTACTGTACCCGGAAACTAATATGCAGCCAGTGTAAAGACTTCAGAATAGGTGTTATGTAGTCAGTTTTAGATCTTCCGGTGACCAACCTGGCTGCCATATTCTGAATTAATTGAAGTTTCCGTACTAAGCACATGGGTAGCCCTATGTAGAGTGCATTGCAGAAGTCAAGCCGTGAAGTTAACAGCGCATGTACCACTGTTTTTAGGTGTTCCAAGTCCAGGAAGGGGCGCAGCTGGCGTATCAGCCGAAGCTAATAGCAGGCACCCCTGGCTGCCGCATCAATTTGAGCTGTCATCTGAAGCAGAGAATCCAAGAGCACCCCCAAGCTGCGAACACAGTCTTTCAGGGGAAGTGTGACCCCGTCTAGAACTGGTTGACAAATCTCCATACCTGGGCTAGGGCCCTTAACAGCAAGTACTTTCGTCTTATCTGGATTCAGCTTCAGTCTGTTTTTCCTCATCCAGTCCATTACTGCTTCAAGGCATTCATTTAGAGGCGAGATGCCATCCTTAATTGATGCTATTTTCTGAGGCATGGAGAGAGATATCTGGGTGTCATCAGCATACTGATAGCACCTTGCTCCATGCCTCCTGATGATCTCTCCCAGCGGTCTCATGTAGATGTTAAATAGCATTGGGGACAGGACGGCGCCCTGAGGGACGCCAGATTTAAGCTCCTTTATTGAGGAGCAGCTGTTTCCAAGCATCATCATCTGGTATCTACCTGAGAGATAGGACCGGAACCACTTAAGCGCAGTGCCCCCGATCCCCAGCCCTCTCAGACATTCCAGAAGGATACCATGGTCTATGGTACAGAAAGCAGCTGAGAGGTCCAAGAGTACCAGCAGAGTCACACTTCCCCTGTCGATACCTAGGCGTAGATCATCCACTAAGGCGACCATGGCAGTCTCGACTCCATATCCTGCCCTAAAGCCAGTTTGAAATGGATCTAGAAGGTCTGATTGACCAGTGCAACTCAGAAATAACCAGTACAATAGACATAAAATGTTACTGTCTCCTTTCACAAGATGGATCCAAAATCCTTATGATTTACTAATGAGTTGCTGGTATTTCCCCTTGAGCAACAATGATGAAACACTCAGATCCAATGGGGCTAAAGGTCATAGAAAAGTCTTATCCATGGTGGTGCTGCATATACTCATGTTGTCCACCAAAGTTGTCCAGCAAGTAGCCAAAGATCTATCATCTTCTGGCCTTCAAGAGGCCCAGTCTGAATGATGACTTTCTTCTGTGAGGAACTGGCAGAACACTTTTGCTTAGATCTTGGATGCTGTAGTTGATGCTTGGATGCTGTAGTTGATGCAGTTCTAGCAGATGGAATTGCATCAACTTTGGCCCCTACTTGTTCATAATTAATGGATATTTTTCAGTTTGAGCAGCCCAAGAATAGAGACAGGCTCTTTGAAGATGCCATCAGAGATGAGTGCCATCATAGATGATGCTTACTGTTTTCTGGCTTATAAAAGTGGCTAGTGGAAGGAGGGAGAAACTGGGCAGTTGACTAAAGGGAGTGGTGAATGTCTCTTAGCAGCAAGTAAACTTTCCATCATGTCTAAAAGAGGCTGTTATGAGACCATTGTTTAAGAAATTTACCCTGGATCATGCTATATTGGATAATTACCACTCAGTGTCCAGTATTCTATTTTGGACCAAGATCCTGGAACATGTGATAGGTTCTCATTCCAAGCAGCTTCTGGAAGAGATGGGTCATCTATTATAATGTGTTTTCAAGTGTGTTGTGGAACAGAGTTGGCTTGGTTGCTTTACCAAAGGATATCTATGCCAGGATCTAGATAAAGACACTGGGTCACTGTTGATTCTTTAGGACGTCTCAGCAGCTTTCAATAGCATCGATCATGAAAGTCTTCTAGATTGCTCTCTGGTATTAGACTTGGAAGCATGATTTTGCATGACTTTGCCCCTTCCTGGGTTCGAAAAGTTTAGAAGGTAGTGTTGAGGGTTTTTGTTGACACTCTGGCTGTTTACTTCTGGCATGCCTTCTAACTTTGTCTTGACTTGCAGTTTAATAGGACCCTCATCAAGTTGTTCCCCCTCTTGCTTCATTTCCAGGCCAACTTAAATGGGTCAGGTCAAATAAAGTAGCCCTTATTTAACTCAGTTTTCTGTATCTTGTCTCCATATTCCATGATTGGCTATCAATATTTTTTGTGAGTTTATTTCCCTTTAAAATAAGGTAAACATCTTGGATTCTGTGAAAACATTTTCTTCCACATCTGTAGTAAAACAGCCTGGCCATTCGCTTTCTTCCATTTAGTTTTAAAATGTATGTTTATATTTATTTATTTTCATAATGAACAAGTAAATCCATAATAGTGAGCCATAGAATCATAGAATTGGAAGAGACCAAACCCCTGCCATGCAGAAACTCACATCAAAGCACTCCCAACAAATGGTCATCCAGCCTCTGCTTAGAAACCTCCAAAGAAGGAGACTCCACCACACTCCAAGGCAGCATATTCCACTGCCAAACTACTGTGACCATCAGGAAGTTCTTCCTGAGGTTCAGGTAGAATCTCCTTTCCTGCAGCTTGAATCCATTGCTCTTTGTCCTAGTCTCTGGAGCAGTGGAAAACAAGCATGCTCTCTCCTTGACATGACATCCCTTCAAATATTTAAACATGGCTGTCATGTCCCTTCTTAGCCTCTTTTACAGACTAAACATACACAACTCCCTAAGCTGCTCCTCATAGGGTATGGCTTCCAGACCCTTTACCATTTTGGTTGCCCTCCTCTGGATACATTCCATTCCAGCTTGTTGATATCCTTCTTGAAATGAAGTGCCCAGAACTGGACACAGTATTCCAGATGCAGAATAGATTGGTATAATTACTCCCTTGATCTAGAGACCATACTGCTATTGATGTAACCAAGAATCACATTGGCTTTCTTGGCTGCCACATCACACTGCCGACTCATGTTCAACTTGTGGTCCACCAAGACTCCTAGATCCCTTTCACATGTACTATTATCCAGCCATGTGTTCCCCATCCTACATTTGTGCATTCCATTTTTTCTTCCTAAGTGTAAGACCTTACATTTTTCTCTGTTGAAATTCATTTTGTTAGCTTTGGCCCCGCTCTCCAATCTGTCAAGGTGATTTTAAATTTTGATCCTGTCTTCTGGCATGTTAGCACCCCTCTCAATTTGGTGTCATCTGCAGATTTGATCAGCCATGCATTCTGTTCCTTCATCCATGTCATTGATGAAGATGTTGAATAGCACTGGGCCCAGGACAGAACCCTGTGGCACCCCACTAGTCACTCCTTTCCAAGATGAAAAGCCTTTTCATTTTTCACTGATATATTGTTCAAAATCAGTTAGATCTAAAATCATATCATTGTTTGCAGATGTTAGATTTCATGTAAGAGTTTCACTGATTAAACTGCAGCCAAAGAAGCACCTGTCCTGATTTGTATGTTGTATCAGGTAAAGAAATACATGCCTCATTAGTCATCACTTGTACAAACCTATAAATATTATGGCACAGCCAATCTGGGACTCCATTATCATTATAAATAAGGAAGGAAATCTTAGCGTTCTTAAAACTATTGCAAAAGACATTACAGTAGCAATTCTGTAGTAAAATTGTAGTTTGTAATTGCTCCAGCTCTTTAAAATTCTTTTTTTACTATATCAAGGCAAGACTGCTAGTGAAATCTTGTCATTTTTATGATCAAGTTTGCATACCTTGGTGCATTCCGACATACACAGAGACATTGTGCCATCACTTGTGAATGTCCTGCATAACAATAGCTCCCAAATAGAGCATTTGAAGTCCACTGTTCCCATTGCTGAAATGCTTGGTCTCTTCAATTAATGTTGGTAACTAATCTTGAATCGTTTGCCTAAATGAGAGGGTAGTCAGACACCTATGATTATTTGGACACCTGATTCTATGATTAGTTGTGATTGCATTTCTGTTTCTCGTATTAAGGTTAAGTGTCACATTCTGTATTCTAACATTCGATTTCTCTTTTGATTCAGATCTATGGAATGCTTGGACAGATAGAAAGTGACATATTAAACAAAGCTTAACTGAGTTAAAAATAAGTTGGACCAGTTTCTACACCAAATAACATATTTGTTTTAGTTTATGTTTGTCAAATCTTAATTGCCAATGATTTGATGAAAAAGGAAGTAAAACACAAAGGACAGCAGAGCAGACAAGTGATTTATCCTATAAAGATTTAAAATAATATTAAAAAGGAGTTCTAATCTCAAATTTCTCTAATATCTTATGTAGAATTTTACTTTCCATTCAATCAAAGGCTTTCTGTGATTCTGAAAAAGCAAAGCACTTGGGCCCTTTCCACATGTTACCTGCATTCCCACAACATCCTGGTGTCATCCTGGCAGTTTCTTTGTCAGGTTGGGAGTATGTCCTGAACACTCCCCTTCATACTTGGCTGGCTGCTGGGAGAAGGTAGCATTCGGGACACATTTGCTCTGCAGCGTAGCCAACCTCTTCCTGTGCTGCATTCAGGAACAAAGTGCCTTGGTAGTGCTTCCTCCCTTCCTGCACAGTCTCATGCAACACGATCACCATGCGAAAGGGGCCTATTACTAGATTTTTTCCAGTAATAGTATAATGTGGGATTGCAACGGCTGGAGACATGACAGGAGTGGGAGTGCGACAATATCATGCAGTTGCGCACATCACGGACCAGGTTCAATGTGTCCCCATGCCAGGGTGGGTCAGTGTTGTGGAAATGGCCATGGTTTTTCCCACACTACAAAACTATTGCTCTATGATTCCACTTTACTACCATGGCTGCCTCATATGAAATCCTGGGGTTTGTAGTCTTGGGTGGTATTGAAGCTCTCTGGCTGAGAATTCTAAATATCCCTCCCTAAACTGCAAATCTCATGATTCCATAGAACAGAACCATGGTAGTTCAAGTGGAATCATAGCACAATAGTTATGTAGTGCAGAAAGGACCTAACGCAAAACTCATTCAGAAGGATTTTTGTCCATGGTTTCTCAAAGGAGAGATCATAACATCTATCAGCCATATTGAAGAAATTATACCCCTCTTCCTTATCTATCAAAGACTGAAGCTAACCTGACTCACCAGGTCAAAACTTCTTACCTGGTAGTTTATTTGTTAAAATGTTTATATGCCACCCTATATTCTAAGATCTCAGGATGGTGTACAAGTAAAATCAAATTAAACAGTTTAGAACAATCTAACATTTTAAACCATAAAAAATTAAACATACTAAAAGAGTTTATAGCAGGTTTAAAATACTTGACATAGTTTTAAACCATGTATATTTGGGAATAAATAAATCAGTGTCAGGGGCATGGGCCCGGCTGGGCCTGTCGCTGCCCCTGAGGCCGCCGCTGAAGCGGTGGCGGATGCAGTGGCGGCCGACGGGGCCTACACGGAGGCCACTGCGGCCGACGGGGCCTGCGCAGAGGCTGCCGCGGACGACGGGGCCTGTGCAGAGGCCGCTGCGGCTGAGGGGCCTTGCCTGGAGGCCACCGCGGCTGACGACTCGGGCCTGGAGGCCGTGGGAGAGGCTGCCGGGCCTGGAGCCACCTACCTAGAGGCTGCAGGCTCGAGTCCCTCGTCGTCGGCCGGCTTGCTGGGGTGGGCGGGTCCCGGGCCTGCTCCCGGGGCTCCGCCCACCCACGGTCCCAATCCGCGGGAGGCCTGGGAGTCTGCCTGTGGCCCCGATCCGGAGGAGGCTGATGCCTCCGCCTCGCCTCCTCCTTTCCAGCAGCGGTGACAGGCCAAGGAGGCCATCCGCCTGTCCTGGCGCCTGCTGGAGAGGAGGCGACGGGCAGAGAGCTCGCAGTGAGGCACAGCCCAGCTGCGAGCCCTCAGCCACATGGCCACGCCTGATTGGTCGGCCCTCAGCCACATGGCCACGCCTGATTGGTCGGCCCTCAGCCACATGGCCACGCCTGATTGGTCGGCCCTCAGCCACATGGCCACGCCTGATTGATCGGCACCTGGCTTGGAGGGCTATTTGAGGCAGGCGCCGGGCTGTGGAAGGCATGGAGCAACAACTGTTGGTCAACCGTGGTCCTGCTGTCTGTGCCTTGTTCCTGCCCGTGCCTGAGACCAGTCCTCCTGTTTGCCTTAGTGAAGTAACCTGCCTTATGTACTTTAACAGCCTGTGTTTATTTCTGTTAAGACTGAGTAGAAGCCCTGCCTGCATTAAGGACTATTTCTGTTTTGACTGCATTAAAGCCCTGCACCTCAAACCAGCTCCCCTGCCTCTGCCTGACCACCGCCTGGCACTGACAATCAGTACCTAAAAGCATTATCTATCTATCTATCTATCTATCTATCTATCTATCTATCTATCTATCTTAATTACTTGGCTCCAGAACAAAGCTAATGTTGGTTCCAGTGGGGCCTCCAAAGGAGGACATTCCACAATTGGAGTGCCACAGCCAAAAATGACCATTAATAATAATTTATCAGTCTGAACACTTCCTTTGCTCCAGCCAGTAGGACTGTAATTTCCAGAATAAACAGCACTGATTGAATTATTGCACAAATCATATGTATACTCAGATTTATCATGGCACTTAGAATATCTCTTTTCAACATTGTCCTTATTAAAATAGCTTAATCCAGGGTGTCCAGGCTTCCCAAGAAAGGAAACATCTTGAACATTCTTTTTAGCATCATCCTTATTACTCTATTCTGATTCTTAAGAGGACTCCTTTTCAACATAGTCTCTTTTTTTTTTTTAACAAAACACACACTCTGGGCTCATTTTAAAATGCTCGGTAAATAGCCACTTCCCAGAAGCTGCTTGTCTGCTGGAGAAATGATTCACAAGTCAATTGGCCAAGTATACTGTACATCCAGGAGTGAGAACAAAAAATGGTCTAAAGCTGACATATTTTTCCTATATCCTTGGGTGGGTGGGGTTAACTCTGCCACCTTTGCCTGCATAATCCTTTCCATTGATTTATCTTCCCCTGCCTTTCTGAAATGATTAAACTGAGTGAAATCCAGGCTGGCCAGGGAAGCAGGGGAATAAACACCTCCGCACCTTGCAGTTCCTATGCATGACCACATCAAATATGTCCTAACTCTTTATATGTTTCAGTTTGAAACTTCCCCCAGGACATTTATCATGTTTGCTTAACTGACTAAATAACTGTCCATAAGGCAGTGATACCACCAGTGTTCCAAGTATGGTTTTCCTCATTTTGGAAAGCCATCAGTGGGATTCTCCTCTGTTTCTTGCAAGAAAGTAAACATTCCTGAAAACTCTTCTGATGCTTGCTGATATTACTCAACCTTCTTTTCCACACACTCCTTCCAGGGTGTTCTGAAACAAATCCTGGAATGAAGAGAAGAGTTCCAATTTCTTCAGCCAGGACCAGTGCTCTCGGATCACAGTAGCCACAACCCTAACACTCCAAGATCATAAACTCCTCTGCAGGAGGTACTTGTACAGTAAACAGACACCTCCATTTAAATTCCTTCCATGTGTTTTAAAACATTTGTCAGTCTCGTTGACCTGTTCAAGTCTTGTACAGGACTTTATTCCTTCTTGCCAATTTTTTTCTTTCTACCTTCTCCCCATGTCCTCCACCAACCTCTGGATGTGTACTAATGGTGATATTTGCAGTCGTGGATGTACATAACTATACGGCATGTTGAATGACTTCAGTTGCACAAAATGGAGAGGAAATAAAGATGCAGTGAACGTAGAAAGAAAAATTACTTTAAATCATTTGGTTCTTGCAGGAAATTTTGGAAAGACAGTTGGAGTTGCAATGCATTTTTTATAAGAATAAGACAGGATGTATGAGCAAGATGAAGTTTTATTGACTGTGAGATGGATGTTTTTCCATCTATTTCAAATACATGATAGAGAGTTCAATCTTGGCTTCCATGTTTGTGTATGATGATACGAATCCAAGTTCTTATAATATACTAGTGTATATATCCGGTGTTGCCCGGGATTTTATTTTCTCATAGGTAATACTTGCTAGAAAGATTTGAGAACCCATGACTCTAATTCCCCAAACTAGTACCTGTAACTTTTCCCCATATTCCCTGATCCTATCTATATTCAAAGTTATTAACATACAGAGGTTGGGTTTCTGAGGAAACACATTGCCCTCCTCCTTGCTGCTAGGTCTCATCTCCGTAGCAACCGGCCTACTCCAGAGAAACACAATTGACTGAGACCCAAGAGCTCTCTGGCTAATAATTCTAAAGGCCCCTCCCTAAACTGCAAACCCCAGGATTCCATAGAATCTTCTCAGGCAGCCAATCATAGGAGGTCTTCACTTGACACAGACAAACAGACAAACTTTGATTTGTAGATATTAAAGAAAATAAATGAAGATGCCCTCTACTGGGTCACAAATTAACATTTGTTTGATGTTTTCTCTCTGTCTGCATTTCTGTAAATCAATTGCTATGGTGGCTATAGTTACAAACTTTAATATTGGGAGAGGGGGAGCACATGCAATGCAAGCAGATATCCCAGTTTCAGATCCTAGCATATCCAGATAAAACAGGACCAGTTGGAAGGTAATACCTGACATCCTGGAGAGCTGCTGCCCCAGACAGAATAAACAATATGAGATGATTATTCTGACCTCCATATACTACTCAACCATTGTTATTACTGTAGCGATCTTCTGCTTTGAGCTTTGAAATGTTATGGGGTGAGCGATACAGCCTCCCAAGTTCTCCAGCTAGAATCACCACTAGAAGTTCTAGCTCAGTAAAGTAAGCTTTACAAGCAATGTCTCTTTATGTACAACAGTGTTAATTGAAGTAAATAGGATATGTCAAGAAGTGTTTGTGTCTTCAGGATGAATATACACAGTAGTTTGATTAGTGCCTCTGTGCCACAGTTTTCGAGTGTTCCTTTGTCCTTTGTCCCAGCTTACAATCTGCTTTATTGTACAGCTCAGCAGATGCTTGCCCAACCATTCCTTTAAGCAGTGGACAAATGATGACCTACAACTTCAATCATTTTTTCACTTAATATGAGAGGGTTAAGGATCAAATATTTAATAAGAATTATATGGCACTGATCCCAGCCATCAATGGAAGGGCTGATGATTCAGCAAGTAGTGCTGGGCTCCAGTTGAAGTTTCCCAAATAATTTAAAATGGTTGATGGAAATATTGGGCACATTTAATTAAAAATTGACATTCTTCAGCCAAATCACTCTGTTCCACCCTTTGGTAATGTAACAAACCTTTTTATGCACATCATTAATCTGATGCCTTTTTCAATACCATGAGCGTAATATGGATAAACTGATCCCTCTGCAATGATAGGAAGTCCACAATCAGGAAGTTTTGATGATAGTTAATAACCATATTTTTCAATCATTTCTTTGGGAGTATATTATCAAAAGGAGACAAAGATGTGAAGCTTCCTTACACTAACTAGTGTTCTATATTACTTGATAGATTAAAATTGTATCCCATGCTTCATCCATCTGAAGACTTGTGCAATATAAACAGGCATTTACAAAAAAAAAAAAAAATCACAAGCAACACAACCACAACAATCAAGTAAAATCTCAAAATGTAAGTCTAAAACTTAAAATGTACATTTTATATCTGAATACCTTGATTTAGCCATAAAAAGGAACTAAAACAGTAATTATTGTCCTTTCTGCATAGTGCAATCCAATATAGAAGAATCATCCCAGAAAAGGCCCTCTCTCATATAAATATACAGTGTGTTTCTGTCATGCCCTGCCCCTGCTGATGCCCAACATACCCTAGAGACATGAGAAAGACAATACTTATCCAGTGCAGGTGGAAAAGGGAAATCTTCTGACAGTGTTTATATAGAAAGAGCTTGTTAATTAGGCCACAGCTGGGTAGAACACTGAGACTATATAACCAGAGGCCAGGAAGGCAGAAAGCTTCTGGAGCCCACTAATTCCATTGGTGGTGACAGCCTTACTGACCCTTGCATACATTGCTCATGTTCTTTGGATCTTGGCTCTTTGCCTGGACTATAGATTGTGCATTTAGACACTCTCTCCCTGGACTCTTGGTAAATTTGGACTTGGTTGCTCACACTCTCTCAGTGTCAGAAGAAAACAAGGCTCTGAACAAATTTTGCTAAGAAAACTCCATTACATTGCTGTTTTCTGCATTAAAAAAAAAGCTCATGGAAATTTTGCACAGACTCAGGCCCTTTTCGCATGGCATTTTCCATGCAAAAGGGCGCCTGCAGCATTGCGCGATTGCGAGGAGCGATCTGGACGATGCACTCACAATCATACAATACTCCAGTGTAGGGCAAGCGTCAATCGCGCATCTCTTCATTTTCAGCTAGAAGCCGAAAATGGTGCAAAATTGTACATTGCTCCCAGGCCCCATGTGCACTACCTGGTGTGCGAGCATCCAGAGCCATGCTGGTCACACTTCCTGCCCAGTGCAGCCTGCACTGCAGAAGGAAAAGATGAGATTCTCACACAAGTGGGCAGCTCGTGCAGAGCCAAAGGACCCTGGGTGTGATAGCCTCTCGCCGGAGGCTGCTTGCGTGATCCCCACACCCCAGCACCGGAAGAAGGTAAGGTGCAGAAACTATGTTCCAAACTATGTATAGTATTCAAAAACTGCAGACATACACTTTGCCAAAACTAACATGAGACACTGATTCAAAGGATACAATGATATAATGGATGTAGATGATGAATTACAGCGTAGAAAAACTTACCTTCCTCATCTATCATGAACTTCCAAATCAGAATGGGATACCCCATTGGGACACTTGAAGCCCACTTTTAGTCTTAGAGAAGACACCAAATGCGTGACTGTAAAGCTGTGTCTTTTATGTTTCTGCTATGAGAGCTAAACAAAGGAAACTCATAGCAACAGAAATAATTACAGTTAAGACCCCCTCTCCTTTGTGATACTATAATAGGAAAAGCAAAGGAGAAGAGAATTTGAAAAAAAAAGAATGTTACTGAAGAACTCTTGTATGAAAGAGTGCAAAGCACACATACGATTAACAGAGGGCACAGAGAATTCTGTGAGGGGAGGGAGGGGCTTCAGTGCAAGAAAAGAGGATTTAAAAAGAGAGAGAGAGAGTTTGTTAGTGACAGTTATAGGAAGACTTTTGAAACATTGAGTTGTGACAGTCAGAGGAGAGTGAATGTGCACTGGGTGCCTGAACTGACTGAAGGAAAAGGTCTAATATAATTCAGTTTGAATATTATTATATGGCTCAAACTGAGCACTGGAACTTGATAAAGCAACCATTCTGTATGTTAAGAAAATAGAGTTGAACTATTAGTTACTAACCTGACTCTGGCTGGCCCCCTTCAGCCTGGACCAAAGAGTGTCACACTCACCAGGAGCCCTGGTGGCGCAGTGGTAGGAGCCCTGGTGACGCAGTGGTTAAATGCCAGTACTGCAAGCCACAAGGTTGTGAGTTCGATCCTGCCGGGCTCCAAGGTTGACTCAGCCTTCCATCCTTCTGTAGGTTGGTAAAATGAGTACTCAGCTTGTTGGGGGCATGTATAGAAATGTTTCGAAATACATGCTATTTGTAAGTTGTTCGCCGCCTCAATCCATATGGAGAGGCGGGATACAAATAAATAATAAATAAAATAATAATAAAAAAAACCTTTATGCAAACCACTTATAAAATAAATTGGTACACACTGAGGTCACCTGAAGGCCCATGTCCCATATCCAAAGGGTGATTTAAACAGTGGCCTTAGAGCAAGGTGAGAATGTCAGGTATTCAAGCCTAGGAACTGTGACTTTGAAAGAGGATACATCACAGACCCACTCTCTTGGTTCTCACAAGTTGAGGATGTTAATGGTCACTTGTTTCTACAAGTTTGTGACATGAATTAGTATGGGAAATGCATTTTCCCAAATCCTTTTGGTGTAATACACTAGTGATTATACTTTTTCCAGGATTGTTTAGCAGTAGCCAGGAAAGTCAAGACAAAATCTGCCAAACCCAAGCAGCCTATTTCTTCAGTGGCTTGCTTTCTTCACATCTACAGTACCCACAGTACTTTTCCTCCTGCTATTACTGCTTTTGCTAGTGTGGTTACACCACTGTAGCATGTCAACAGGATTCCAGGCCTAATTTCTCAGAATGTCATATTGGGGTGAGAGGAAGTTCAGTGTGGCTTGACTGCAGTGTTGCTTATTCTATGTGCATGATGAGACTTTCAAGCCCATTTCAGCTGTGCTATAATGATCCATGAATGATTTGTATACAACTATTCCTTGTGGCAATTTTTCATGTTCACTACACAAAGCTATTTGTATCCAGGGAAGGCTGCAGCTAGTGAATCAGAAAAAACTGGTAAACAGTGCACCATGCCCTGGAGCCCACTTGGATCTCTGATGATAGTGTTAGATCAAGAAGCATTCTCTACCCAGAAAATCTATGAGGGAGTTTATCCTCAATATGCCTAGCAAACTTGTCACAGCTCATCTTCAAAGATCCCAATATGTTCCTTTTGATGTCAGGGGTACCAGATTCTTCATAAGTTTTTTTTAAAAAAATGATTTCCTGGATGCAAAGTTATGGAACCATACTCACCATCACAAAATAAGCATGACAGTGTGCTCTTCTGAGTATCTGGTAACAATCTTCTGGACATAGTTCAGCACATTCCATTTCACCTGCGTTCTGGTTGTTTCACTGCTCACATTTCAATTTTTGGCAAACCAAGGCATTGTACCACAAAAGAGGGTGTTTGGAAGTATAGATGTTCTTTTCCATCTTATCGTTCCATAGTGACAAGAGAACTCTGACAGGAACACTAGTCATATCAACTAGAAAAAAAATACCAGAAAATTCAGGAATCAGATCTATAAAACTCCAAAGATGAACCTCAAAGAGACCTACCATCCCTACAAATGAGAAGAGCTCTGTCAAGTTGCCTGTCAACTTCTGGCAACCCCATAATTTCCATTGGGTTTTCTGCAGCAAGGAACTACTCAGAGGTGGTTTTGACAATTCCTTCCTTTGAAATATAGCCCACAACACTTGGTGTTCATTGGTGATCTACCATCCAAGTTGATCCATCTCAGCAACCAAGATCACATAGTTCTGTCACCTTTAGGGTGTTTAGGGTACTGCCAATTAAATTTCTCTAGAAATGGTCTGTCTATATCTGTGAACTTATCCTTCAGTTCTAGTCCATCAACCTGATGAGCATTTACAAATAAGAGGTCCAGAATATTTTCTTTTGAATGGCTCATGTTTGAAATAGCCCTTTAGCTGTCATGGCAGCCATGAATTCCTGCAGCCCCACTAGGACATCCCTGGTATGGATGTTAGAAGGGCTGTTCCTGGAAAAGACTGAAAAGAGGCTTTCACTGGAGGAATTTCATCAAGTTCCCTTTGATCTTTGTGTTTTTATTCCCATGCTGTTGTGCATAATTCACCAGGCCTCAGGGTAGACTTTTTGTGAATAATGGGGATAAAATGGGCGAGAGAAATAAACAGAAGTCATGCCCACATCTCTCTGGTGGGAGTGTCCCATGAGTGGAGTTTCACTTATAGGGATACTGTAGCATTATAGTAGTGATCTGTGAATTATCAACTTAGAACTGTAAGAACTGAAGCCTCTTACTGAATAACAAATAGAACTTTTATGCCAGTGAGACAGAAATTATACTCTAAATATGAGGGGCTTAGCAGAACTGTGGGGTTGTTTTAAGATAAAATGAGATGAAAATCATAGAAGAGGGACCTTGGGGAGAAAATGCAATAACCTGGAGATACAGGAATAGAACAAAGCAGCAATTTGATAAGAATTGGAGGCAAGTTGACTCTTTGCTCTCAATTTGAAGGGAGGGAAGAGATTAGCAGGGGGCACTGTGGAAAGGGGATCCTTTTATATATATAAAAAAATGTGTAGAAAAGAAAGAAAGATGTAATGAATTCTTCTTGGGTCTTGGAGAGGTCATTCTGTCAGTAGGATGAAGTAGCAGAGAGAAACAATAGGCTGGGAGGCACAGTTTAACTCTCCTACCAACAAGAAAAAGGGCAGATGGGAAAGGGGCATTAAGGGAAAGAACTTCAAAGTGAGCTACAAAACATAAGAAGAACAGTGCATAAAGCTAAAACTGGAGAGTACAAAGTGTCATATGTGTCTGGTATCATTATAGCTATATAGTTATTTTAATAGACATAAGATACCAATGATTATTTAAAATCCATGTTTTCATCATCACTACTAAGTGAGAGGCAAGTAACAAGCTATGGTAGATTTATTTGTGAATAAATGTAACTTCTACTAACATCTTATGGCCTATCTGTCAGTGGGCACTAGTCAAATAACTGAATCATGTCAAATTTGACTCTGTTTCAGAGAATTAGTTAATACATTATATATATGGTAATGCAATTGTGCCCTAATTGTTTGTAAAACTTGTAACATTTACAGTGTAATCCTGTACGTTCCTATACGGAAGTAATCCTCATTGTGTAATCTTAGATTGCATGGAAGTTCTTCCTACACACCTAACTGAACTAAGCCACACTGAACCCAGTGGGTTGTTTATTCTGTGCATACATAAGACTGTGATGTAATAAGTAACAGGGATTTTTATTCATTAAGAGAAGTAGCCTCAACTCACTTTTAAAAAAAAAATTAAAAGAAAGTCCCCAAAGCAGATTTCTGCTTTGTAAATCAGTTTGTATGCTATCTTACAAGTCCGCCACATGTGAAAAAAGGACTCCTCTTTTTCATCACATTCCCAACATTTTCTATTCCCATTTTTTGTTATTCTTTTCAATCTTACAGATGTATAACATTTTATACATCTGTATAACATTTTATAAAATTTTTCCCTTAAATTTAAACTTGATGTAAATTTTATATCTGTTTTCCATGCCCTCACCCATGTATCCAACTCGATTGGATGTCCAATATTTTGAGTCCATCTAACCATATTATCTTTTATCATTTCTGGTTCCATTTCTCTTGACAACAATATTTTGTAAAATCTAGAGATTCCCTTTTTCTGATCCCCTTTCAACAACACATCTAATTCACTGTCATTTTTTTTCAGACACATACACTTTTGATCCATCTTGAATCTCTCTCTTAATTGTCTCCATGGGAACCAATTAAATTCATGTCCTAACTCTTTTAATTCCTCTTCTGTGCACATTCTAGGTTTATCTCCATCCCATTTTAACAGCTCTCGATACATTAAAAGATTTCCTTGTTTTGTTGGGGCAATTTTAAAAGCTTCTTGTGGTGAGGTCCACGTCAGAAGTCTTTTGTAAAATCTATGCATTATTTGTGTCCACACTTTCAATATAGTCTTTTGTATATAAATGATTATTAAATTATATAATTATATACATTTATAATTATATAATTATATATTTATAATTTATAATTATTTATAATTATATAAATGATTATTAAAATCATTATTTACAATTGCTTTGTTGTAACATACATATATGTGCCAACCAAATCTATTATTTATTCCTTCAACTTCTTTTATTGTTGTATTCTCCAACTGTATCCAGTCTTTTATTATTTCCAGACAACATGCTCGGTAATAGATTTTCAGTGATGGCACATCAAAGCCTCCTCTTTCCTTTGCATCTTGTAATGTTTTAAATCTTATTCTTGGTTTCTTTCCCTGCCATAAAGTACTTTTTTAAAACTCCTAAAAGAAGTCTAAAAACAATCCTAGAATCCAGTTTTTAAACACAAGAAATATTGAATGCCCTGTGGAACAGCAGAGTGGGACAGCCTAACTTCCTTGAATAGGAAGTTCCACAGTTTGAGGTGCTTCTAGAGAGAAAGCCCTATTACAGGTACTCACTAACCTAATTTCACAAGATATTGGGACACACAACAAGGCCTCCTCTGAACATCCTAAATCTCTGAGAGGCTCATATGAGAGGAGGAAGTCTTTCAGATATCCTGACCTGTGATAATGGGTTTTTCCCATTATCCAGATAACAGAGCTTAGGGGAGAGAGTTCACCCTTCAGGCATGCAAAGGGTTAATTAACTGTTAGGGTTAGGTTACAGTTATTGGGGGTTAACATAATAGGACACGAGAGATAGTTGCCCAGTCAGGGGGAGAAAGGTGAGGACCTTCGAGATGCTTTGATGAAGAAGTTATAAAAATCCTCAAGAGACCAGGAGGAAAGAGTCAGAATAAAGGAGACACCCAAGACATCAACAAAGGGTCAATAATGCCGGTGGAGGCCTTGCCTCCTGGCTGCCCAGCATACCATCTCAGAAACGACCAATGATGTGAGTAGCTTAGAATGTTACCAAGTTAGATGTGTTAGGTTTCTTTCTGTTGTTCTGAAAGCTTTGGCTAATCTGAGGAATCTATCTATACTTGTAACTACTAAGCATATCTGGGAGGAAGGAGCCTCTCATGAATATTAACATTTCTCTTGTCTACTTTGCTTGTCTTAGAATAAATGCTTTTCTGCAAAAACCTCTGTTTCCTCTCCATTCCCACTTGTTTCTCGGCAACACAAGAAGATAGAATTTCTTTCCCCCAGAGTGGGTGAGGGAAGGAAAGAGATCTTTAAACTGAAAGATTGGTAATTCCCAAGCAGCGTCCCACTGTGCTGCTAAGAATAAGGGTTAATGCAGTGGATGATGGCACCTTTTAATTTAGAGAATTTGGGGGAAGTTCTGATCTCCTGTTCAAGGGCAGAAGTCAGCATTGAGTAGGAGAAGGAACCCCTTCCCTATTTTCTTCACATGGTCCAAAGTTGTTTAGGGCTCTGCACATCAACACCAGCACTGAATTGAGCTCAGAAGCAAATTGGAAGCCAATGTTGTTCTTGCAGGACTGATATTATATGGTCTCTAAAATGCATACCTGACACCAATCTGGCCACTGCATTTTGCACTAGCAGCAGTTTCCAAATACTTTTCAAGGGCACCCCACAAAGAGCGCATTGCAGTAGTCTAATGAAGAGGTAACTAAGGCATGAATCACTGTTACAAGATCTGCCTTCCCCAAGAAAAGGCACATCTGGTGCACCTGTCAAAGCTGGTCATTGCAGCAGGAGCAGCACTGAGTCCAAGAGCACCCACAAACTATAAGTCTAATCATTCAGAGAAAGAGCATCCTCATGAAGAACAGTCTATGGTCCCAATCCCAAGTTGCTTTCTCTATTGACCAGCAGCACTTCCATCTTGTCTGAATTAAGCCTCAATCTATCCACCCACATCCTATCCTTTAACACATCCAAACAAGGATTCAATACTGCCACAGTGTCCTTGGCATTGGTTGTATATGAAAGATAGAGAGGGAAATCATCAACATACTGATGGCACCCAACCCACCATCTCTGGATGACCTCTCCAAGTGGCTTCATGTAGATGCTGAAAGGCAAAGAAGACAGTATTATGTGTCTTGTGTTAGTATCTAGTGTCCTAATTATTGTGTGCATTCAAGTCATTTCCAGCTTATAGCAAGCCTAAAGTGGATCTATCACAAGATTTTCTGGAGCTGAGAATGTGTGATGCAGGGGAGGAGCTACCTGCGATGGCAAAAGGAGGCTAATTATTCTTCTCTCCGAGCAGACAACTATAAATAACCCCAGATGCCCTTTCCAAAACAAAGATAGACTGTGAGTAATTAACTAAATAATGTGGGAAAGAATGTAAGATAAAATAGGGGATTAGTTTTGATTCTTCTCCAACTAGAATAAAAATAAAGGACTCTGCTTAAACTGCAAATAATTGCTGAAACGGACTGAAAGCAAAATAGTTTTTTTTCCCCGGTTTTTGGAGATATATGTCGTCTAAACAAAAAAAGAAGACTTATAAACAACCTACGTGGAGACGACTTACGGCGACAGATAAAACATATAATCGTCTAGTTAGAGACTTTGAAGATATAAACTTAAACTCTAACGGAGACGAAAAAGTCATTAAAATGGCGGCAAAGAAAGCCGCGAACGGAGCTAATGAAGAGATAAAAACTTTTATACACAAGCTTATTACAGAGTCTAATCAAGCTCTTGTTACTACAATAACATCTAATATAAGGGCAGAAATGGGGCAACTGCAGGAAAAAATCTCACAGGAGTTAAAAGCATTGGACCTTAAAGTGGATGATATAAAAAAAACCCAAGGGAATCAGCAGACTAAACTAGCAGAACATGATGACAGGATTTCTTTGTTAGAGAGACAAATTATCCAGCTCCAAGACCAGAATAGAAGGAACAACGTGAGGATTCGTGGATTCGCAGAGCAGCCACAACAAAGTCAAAAATCCTTGAAAGAGGAAGTTTTAAAATGGCTAAAAAGCATTGTTCCTGAGATTTTATGGGAGGAAAATGATATAGAGAGAATTCATCGTGTGTCAGCTGCGAAGAGAGGAATAACTCCCAGAGATATTATTATGAGAATTGCGAATTTCAACAAGAAAGATGATTTGATGAGAGCTATTAGAAAGAATCCAGGAATATTGAAGTATCGAGATAATACAGTGGAAATATATAATGATTTATGCCGCGAAACAATAAATTGGAGAAGAGAAATGAAGCCTTGCATCATAGTTCTACAGAGAGCTGGAATAAGATACAGCTGGGGATATCCCATTTTTTTGAAATTCCAATGGGCTGGCAAATATTACAGAATAAATTCTCTTGAACAAGGATTGCAACTCCTGAGAGAACTGAAACTGATCCAGCAAGAGGAAAAGGAAGAGGAAGGTGCGGTTGGAGGAGCGGAAGAAGGAGCAATGGGAGGAGCAACTGAAGAAGGAGCAGTGGGAGGAGCAACAGGAGGAGGAGAGAAGAAGACTTTGGGAGATAAACGAAAGGACAGAGGCTGAGGAGGACTGGAAGAAACAATATGAAATAACAGAAGAAGAAGAAAGAGAACTTCATAGAGTAGGAGAAGGGTAGATGATTAGTGATTAGAATATATTCTTGTAGACTGTAAATGTATAGAGTTTGATCTATATATATATAAAGTAAAAGGGTAGAGAGAGGGAAGGGAGGGCGAAGAGAGGGAAAAAATATGGGAAAGAAAATAAATCGGGAGAGGATATTGGTCTCTATGCCGGGAGTAGGTATACCTTCACCCCCCCCCTAAGACCATGGGAGGTCGTTGCCAAGGCAGAAGCGCTTTGGAGGGAAAGGGGGGACGAATGTTTGTGTGGGTAGGGGAGGGGAGGGAGGGAAGGGGGAGGGGAGTGGGAGGGGGGAAGGGAGGGGGAGCACCATCACACTAAAGAGCCAATGGGGAGTGGGATTAGGAAACGGGAAATATGAAAAATGGAGAATAGACTGAGAATATCAACATTGAATGTGAAAGGCTTAGGGACAATAATAAAGAGAAAAAGGATAGAATTGATATTAAAAAAAGATAAGGCTGATATAATTTTTTTACAAGAAACACATGGAAAAAGAGATTAAAAAAATGAGCTTAGATTGAACTGGGTAGCCACTTATGAGGAAGCATTTGGTACATCCAAATCAAGAGGAGTTGCAATAATAATTTCCAAAAGATGTAATTTCATTGTAACAAGTGTGGAGTTAGATGAAAAAGGTAGATATGTAATTATACAAGGTGAAATAGATGGAGAAACATATGTTATAGTGAATATCTATGCACCTAATGAGAAGCAAAAAGAGTTTTATGAAGAAATATTTAATAAGATTAAAAATATGAAAGGAGATTACACAATAATGGCAGGTGATTTTAATATGGTGATGGATAGATGGAAAGATAAATCGGATCCATTAATTAGAGACAGATATAATAATATAACAATTTTGAATAAATTAATGAGTAGAAATGAATTGATAGATGTTTGGAGGTTAATAAAGGGTGAGGACAAGAAATATACGTATTATTCATCAGTTCATAAAAATTATTCAAGAATAGATTATATCTTTGTCTCAAAGAATATGATACCTAGATTAATAAATACAGAAATAGAAACAATAAAAGTGACAGACCATGCTTTGATGAATTTGGATATAACTATGAAAAGGAATTATAGAGAAGCAAAAAGGTGGAGATTGGATATTAAGTTACTTAATTATAAGGAGATAGTAAATAAAATAGAGAAGGAATGGCAAGAAATTTGGGATATAAATAATAAGGAAGTAACACAAGATGTATTATGGGATACAATGAAGGCAGTGGTAAGAGGATTATGTATTAAAGAATCAAGCAAATTAAAGAGACAATTAGGAGAAAAAAAATTGAAATTAGAAAAAGAAATAAAAGAACTAGAGAATGATTATATAATAGATAGAACTAAACAGAAATTAATAATATTACAAGCCAAAAGAGATGAATTAGAAAAGATAGAAATGGATGAAGTTCAGAAAAACTTAATATATTTGAAAAGGGAATACTTTGAATATAGCAATAAAAATTCTAAAATGCTGGCTAAATCAGTACAATCAAAAAAAATTAGAAATGTGATTGGTGTAGTAAAAGATAAATTTGGTAAAGAAAAAAGGTTGATGAAAGAGAAATTAAAAATATTTGAGGAATTTTATCGAGAATTGTATTTAGCAGAAGATAAATCTGTAGAGAATATAGAGGACTATATTAATAAAAATTGGAAAGTAAGATTAACAGAACAAGATAAAGGATTGATGGAAGAAATGATATCAGAAGAGGAAATAGAAGAAGTAATAAATAACTTAAAAGGAGGAAAATCACCAGGATTGGATGGACTAGGTCCAGAATACTATAAAACATTTAAAAAAGGTTTAATCCCTAAACTAAAAGGGTTATATAATAGTATATTAAGGGGTGGAAAAATTCCATTATCATGGAAGCAGTCACTAATAATATTAAATTTAAAACCAAATAAGGATCCTATGGATCCAGTTCTTATAGACCAATATCTTTAATAAACCAAGATGCAAAAATTTTGACAGCAATAATGGCGAAGAGGTTAAATAAATTTATTTATAAATATATACATAAAGATCAATGTGGTTTTATTCAAGGAAGACAGATGGCAAATTTAATAGGGAAAACGATAAAATAAATATAATGGATAGAGAAAAACAAAAAGCTGGAATTTTAGCGTTAGATATATTTAAAGCCTTTGATTGTGTGGAATGGCCGGCGTTAAAAACAATTTTAAATAAAATAGGATTAGGAGAAAGATTTAAAGGGTTAATAAATCAATTATATTCATATAATACATCTGTAGTGATGGTAAATGATGGATTTACAGATCAGATTCAAATAACAAGAGGAACGAGACAAAGATGTCCATTATCTCCAGTTTTATTTGCAATAGTTATAGAAATATTAGCGAATGTGATAAGAAATGATGAGAATTTGGAAGGAATTGGAGCTAAGGAGAAAAATAAAATAAGCTTATTTGCAGATGACACATTGTTGACAATTAAAGATCCGGTTGAAAAGATAGATAGAATAGATAAACATTTAAAAGAGTTTGGGGAGAAGACAGGATTGAAAATAAATTGGGCCAAATCAGAAATAATGTTATTTAATTATACTAAAGAAGAAGTACAAAAATTTATAAGTAGTAAAAGAGGATTACTTAAAGTAAAAGAATCAATTAAATATTTAGGAATAGATATTACAAAAAATTTACAAGGACTACAAGAAAAAAATTTCAAGAAACTAAGATTAGAAATTAAACAGAAATTAGAGGATTATAAAAATATAAAGTTATCGTGGTTTGGTAGAATAGCAGTGGTAAAAATGAAAATTTTACCTAAAATTAATAATCTGTTTAGAATGTTACCAATAAAAGTATCAGAGGAAGAGTTAAAGGAGTGGCAAAAGAGATTAAATAATTTTTGTAATGGAAATAAGAAATCGAGGATTAATAAGAAATATTGGTATAAAAGTCAAAAAGAAGGTGGCCTGGGACTTCCAAATTTAAAATGGTATTATTATGCAAATCAATTGAGATATATCATAGATGGAGTTTCAGGAAACGGTGATTTAGATTGGTTAGAGACAGAAGATAAGAATATTGAGATGAAATTGGAAAATATATTTTTTAGGAATTTTTCAAAGAAAGAAATGGAAAAAATAGAAAATCCTTTTATAAAAAATATAATAGAAATATGGAAGAAAAATAAAAGAAAATTGATACCGAATATATCAATATTAACTCCGATAGTAATGATGGAAAAATTTCCAATAAATTTAAGAGAAATAATAGAGAAAGAAATAAAAAAACAAAAAATATATAGATTAAAAGATTGGATGAAAATAATGATAAATAAAGAAAGAATGAAAGAGAGATTGCAGGAAACTAAGATATCTTGGTTAAATTATATACAACTAGAGCAATGGACAAAGAGTATGAAAAGATATGTTAAGGATTTTAAAGAATATACTAAATTTGAACAAATTATTATTCAAAGAAAAAATATGCAAGAAAATGAAATATTAAAAGGTAGTATAAGTGAAATATATAAAATATTAGCAAAAGAACAAGAAGAGGATTATCTTAGAAAAATATGGCAGGAAGAGACAGTACAAACTATAGATATACAAGAATGGAGAAAAATTTGGGAACAACGCCATTTAAAAAAATTATCAATAAGAATAAAAGAGAATTATTATAAAATAGTTTGGAAATGGTACTTGACTCCAGTGAAATTAAATCAAATAGATGAGAAATATTCAAGATTGTGTTGGAGAGGATGTCAAGAAATTGGTACATATATGCATATGTGGTGGAATTGCAACAAGATAAAGGAATTTTGGCAAAAGGTTTTTAAAGAGATAAAAGAGATTATAGGATTAGAAATACCAGTATGTCCAAATATAGCGTTGTTGTCCATATATAATAAGGTAGAGTGTACTCAGGCAAAGAAAGAATTAATAACAAATTTGTTAACTGCAGCGAGATTAATAATAGCAAAAAAATGGAAGACAAATGAAAAATTTCAAATAGAAGAATGGTATAAAGAAGTGTGGAAAATTGCAATTAATGATAAACTAACATGTAGAATTAGGTTTATGAAAGGTTTGGTAAAAATAAATGATTTTGAAGAAATTTGGAAAATATTTTTAGAAAAAGTTCTGAAAAGAGATGGTAATGCTACCCTGTTAAAAGAAGAATGGCAATTTTGGAAAGTGGATTAAATAAAAAGTTGGCTCTGGGGGTGGGTATTTTTTTTATTATTACTTTTATTTTTTATTTTTTATTTTTATATTGTTTATTATCTGTGTGTGTTAAACTTGTGATTTATAGATGTAATTTGATATGTGATGTTCAATGTTTAAAAGGGGGGAAAAAAGTTAAAAGGTAATTGGTTTTAGAGAGAGGTTATTTTTAGAGATATTAAGTAATAAGTTTATAATTAATAATAGTAAGAGATTAAATGGGAGTGAAAAATATTGAATTAAGAGTGAAAGTATAGTAATAAAAATGAATATAATGAAAATAAGAATTGAAGATACTTAACAAAAATGTATAAGTTGTATGAACGGAACAAGCTGAACAAGTTTATGATTTTAGGGGAAGGGAAAAACAATAATATAAGTTTGCATTGTTTAAAAGAAGGAAAAAAATTTTTTTGTTTTGTTTTGTTTGTTTGTTTGTTTTTTAATTCACCATTATGTATAACAAATGGTGTTTTATTTTTCGTTTGTTTTTGTGTTATAGTTTAATAAAATTTAAAAAAAAAAAAGAGAGAGAGAATGTGTGATGCACTCAAGATCACCCAGCAGGTTTCCATGGCTGAGTGGGGAATCAGACCTTGGTCTCCAGAGTCATAGTCCATGCTAGGACATTATAGCACACTGGCTATAGTGTCCAACTAGCAGGATTCATCCCCAGACAAGTTAGGACATGTATTCCTTTCTTACTTACAACTGCACAGGTGTCTGTCTTATCTTATTTACATTTCAATGTGCATGTGGTATTTTCCCCAAACTAAAGTCAGATTCTGAATGTTACAGACAGACTCTCTTGCAGATTTAACTGCTCATATGTTCTGTATCTCATACTCTGTAGGTTTTACTAAGGTTGATTCCATCTTTTAATGTTGCATTCCAAGGTCACAAAGTTGACAACTGACATGTAACATCACACTGGGGCAAATCCTTCTTTGAACGTAGCATAGTAGATGTCTTACTGAACATAAGGTACAGGTCCCCGCTCCATAATTACTGTTTCATTCATATCCAAATTTTGCAGCAGATTCCTACAACTGATCATTTGAGATTTCTTTCACCAAGTAATCCCTTTGCTAAATAGTCATGTAAGACTGTCAGGTTAAAAAACAGGTTATGAGCATCATTAGAAAATCCTCATATTTGCATGTCTAAGGCCCTTTCCGCATGAGGAAATTAGAGGGGTCAATGCATCCTGTCACGGAGGTTGTCTGCACTTTGCATCGGACTAGGTTTGGACTATTTACCTTAGTTTCACACCTAAGTCTGATTCAATACACCCCCAAGTGGTCCTCCAGCATGCTATGTGAAGACCGGAAAAAAAGCCATTTTTAAATTTTCCAGAGTGCACCAATTCATTCCTGCTCAGTTGTACAGATGGGCAGATTTGCACCATTGCAAGCCTGCAATCAGTGGAGGGTGGGCTGTGAGCATGGTCAGCTTCAGTGGTTGGTCAGACCCACAAAAACAGGAAGCCGCCATTTTGTCAGCCTCGCCAGTGTGAGTCTAAAGACATCACACTGTTCCGAATCACTCTGGAACAAACAGATGATCCCTGCGGAAGGGCTTAAGAGAAAGTCCGCATTGTTTCAAGCCCAGAAGAAGCAGTAAGTAATGGCATGGAGTGATCCCTAGCCTCGTGCAGAAAGGGCCTAAAATGCTTGCATAGGCAGTCGTTTAAGTGTTGGTTAGGACTCCATGACCAGGGTTTAAAATCCTGCTTGGCCGTAGAAACACTCCAGGTGACCTTAGGCAAGTCACACTGTCTCAGCCACAGAAGAAGGAAATGGCAAACAATCTGAACAAACTTTGCCAAGAAACCCTGTGATGGGATTGCCTTAGGATCACCATAACTCAGAAACAACCTGAACGCACACAATAACACCAAGTTTTACAGGACTGCATTTCTTTGCATAGAAAATATGTGTTGGAGCTCTGACTTTGTTCCAGAAGTGGAACAGATGCTTGAGGTATTCCTTGTTGCTGTATCTCTCACTCACTTCCGAACTTTATGCAAAGCATTCTGCACTCAGCTTTCAGTTCCTTTGTATCATTCCCATCCCTTAATACAACCAGTGAGGATGGATTCTAAAACACTACAAAAAAACACTGAAAAAAATCAAATGGTACAGAGATTATTTACTAATATGTGTTGTCATTTGTGATAATTTTAAAAAAAAGAATTTGAAATGATTGCACAATTATTTGTATCAAGTTTCCTTTGTATAGTGCATCAATAAAACATTGCACAAAAAGAATCATAATCCATTCATGTAAACATTTGTTTCAATTATGAAATTAATTTCAGGGACTTCCAGTCTAATGGCGGAGCGACTGACACCTTAGAGAGACAGCTGTCTCTAAGATGTCGCCGCAAGTGGCTTAACCAGGGGGTTTACACGGAGGGAGAAGTGCCGGGATTTGTCAGCTCCTCTCCAGACCATGGCGAGTTACTTTTCAGGGAGGAAGAGTCCCGAGGGGGCCCGAAGGGGATCCGTACCTGCAGTCTGCGTGTCGAAGCAGTGGGGTGGAAAGAAGACAACCGGACAGCAGAGGATCGCAGGGCCACCATGGCCGCTCGTTGTTTTGCCGGGATTTTACCTGTAAGCAACACCTAGACTTTTTTAATTTTGGAATTGTATTGAAGCGGACGATTTTAAGCTTCTATTTTGCCCCTTGGTGGAGTTTCGATTATTAGCTCCATCTAAGAAAGAGCTTAATTCACAGCAGAAATTGGGCAGTGAGTAGCCGCACGTAAAAGAAACACCAGCCATAAATTTTCTTTTCTTTTCTTCTTTAAGCCCGTTTGAAACAAACTATCTAACTTTTGACTTAACTTGTCACACTTGATCTCTGCGGGCTATGAGAGGATACAAACGTAGAAGCTTATAAGTTTATGGAGATACTTAAGAAGAAATTTTTGGGAGGATTTAAGTGACAGACTTCAAGGCGACATTAAGGCTTTCTAAGCCTTTCAAGTTAAGAAGACAAGAAAATGGAGGACACATAAGGGGCTTGTCTTCAAAGTTAACACTTTCCCTTTTGTTTTGACTGGATTTTTGTGAAATAATATTGTGGAATAATATTTGAAGCTGGCATAGTTGTTTTTATTCCTTGGACCTTTTTGACGTGAGAGAAGGATTTTTATTTTTTGGGGGAAGCTATACTAACCAGACGGACTTGGTTAAAAGCTGAGGTGTTAAAAGATAATAGGCTATTAGCATTAGAAGGTGCTAATATGCGCTTCGGTTTTCATTCTTATCTTTGGTATAATAAAGATAAGATTGATCCGGACTTTAGCAACCATTATGTGAGGAAGGTTTTAATTAGAGTTTGGAAAATAGTAAAGAAAACTTTATATTCTAAAATTCCGTTGTGGGTATCGCCCCAAGAAGCCTTTTTTGGACAGTGGGCAGAAAAACCTAAAGGTGAATGGCTTAGATATAAAGATTTACTGTTGATAAAAACCCCGGATGAGGTTAGATTGAAGACGTCTGACGAGCTGCATAATGATGGCATCCCACTGAATTGGTTTCCATATCTTCAGATAAAAGAAAGATTTAAAATGGATTATAAACTGGAAGGGTTTGCATCTCAAAAAACACATAAAGAGATCGAAAAAATACTTTTTTTGAAAACCAAACAGAAAGCTTCTTTATTTTATACCTACCTAAATTCAAAAAAAACTGGAGGATGAAGAGGTAAAGGAAGTGATGGTTAAAGGGGCCCAAAACCTCCAACGTAATATTTCGTTAGATGAATGGGATACATCGTGGAAAAATACTATGCAGTTTACAAGTTTACAAGAAATTAAAGAAGACTATTTAAAAATGATGTACAGGACTTATCTGACACCGGATAAAATCAATCGAATATACCAGACAGAAAACAATAAATGTTGGAAGTGTACTGAAAATATTGGTAGTTTTTTCCATATTTGGTGGTCATGTCCGTGTACAAAGAAATTTTGGACTAAAATACATCAATCTATGGAAGAAATATACAAAGTATCATTTCCTATGGACCCGGCCTTTTTCCTTCTGAATATGACAAATATCTTTGATGCAAAATTCCGAGCTAAAAACAAGAGGACATTGTTATTTTTAGTTACAGCAGCAAGAATTGTTTTCGCAAGGTTATGGAAAATGCCGGACATTCCAGATTTACAGTTATGGTTTCAAAAATTATTTGATTATAAACAACTCGATCTACTTTCAGCTAGATTAAAGGGGAAACAAGAAAAGTTAATTGAACAGGACAGGAATTTAATTACAAACTATGTGATTTCAAAAGGATATATTATGTAAGACCTCTTTGCCACTACTTTCTTTTTGTGTTGAATCTCTATTTTATGAGTATAATGTCATATTGTTTTTTTTTATGTATTGGTTATAGGTTGGTGGTGAATATAAGATGCCTTATACAATTGTACACAAATAAGGACACAAAGACGGAATTGAGCTTAAAATAATGTTCATTTATTTATGTATGATATTTTCATTGTATATTTTAAGGATTAGAAATACATAACGCAACATAAGAAAATTGGGGAGCTTCAGATAGTTGGAATTAGCTGTTTGAGGAACTCTTAAAGGAGGCAAGGAAGTTATGGTTTTGTACTCCTATGCTTAAAGGAAATAATATAAATCTTCTTTGCTTATTCTATGTTATCAAATTTTTAGGATGTACATCACCGATGAGATATGTAGATATGTGGTTTTTTGTATATGAAATGTATATTTGCGTTTTCTTCTTTTTTCCTTTTTATGATGTGAAATACTCTGCATGTTGAGATAACTGTAGAAGAACGATTTTACATTATTTTTTTGTTTTTAAAATATAATAAAAAAAATGAAATTAATTTCAGAAGTTCTTCTAAATCCTCCAGAAGCATTCACTTTCACTATATGAAGGGCAAGCAGGAAAGCGTGGACTAGTTCCACAACAACATACACACAGCCAACAGGGACCATTTCAATGTGAAGAAGTCTCTCATCCACATACATAAGTTTTCCTCCCTAGTAGTTTGGATTGACCTGATTCTTATCCCCATGCTAGAAACCTTACATAAGAAGAAGGAAAATTCCTTCAGAATAAGAGGAACAGATGCTAACTGAAGAGCATGACCAACATGCACATGGTTGTCAAGCAGGTAGGTCTAGCCCCATAGGTGCTCACTTTTTTCTTTGGTGCTGATGGATATTGAACATCGGAACATGTTCTAGGACAGCCAGAAACACATGTGGAATGAAATACGGGATACCACATTATTACAGGATGAAAGTGATATTGTGGTTGTCACTATTCCCAGTAGTAGGACTTTATTGTGCAGCTTCTAATAGTGCTCCAGAGAGTTACTGAGCTTCAACAGCATATGTTTGACACATGTGGGAAAGGAGATGCACTGTATTACTTCCATGCTCAATTTGCCAGTCTTTCATTATGGAAACACTTTATTGAAACAAACATTATTGTTGGATTTTTTTTTCTTATTGAGAATACCTATTCTTATCTTCTTAAAGATTTGCTTTACATCCAGATTTGGATAACCAACAGAGACAACCATGCCAACACTATTTTAACTATCTCTTCTGTGTTTCCCCAAACTGAAAACAATCCCCAAATAGAAATATTCTTTAGTCCGTGTCATCCTACAGAGTGTTTTTAAGAAAGAGTGTTTCTAGAACTGCCTGTTGTCCCTCCTTGGGTTCAAAACTTTCCCAGCTCACCTTTGCTCAGTTTTCTAGATATAAAAAAACTATCAAATGTTTCACCATGAACAGTAAGTTCTCATTTTATTGTCAGACTATATTGGATTGATTTTTCCCCTTTTCTTCCATGTCTCTGAACAGTAATTTTCTATTGTTTTGCTGCTGAGAAACAGGAGAGGAATGTGTGTAATTATATTAACTGGCATGTAATGGAACATTTGGGGATCTGAATGCCTACAGTGAAATTGTCAAAATATTTAAACAATGGTTTAAAGGCTCACATAATTACCTTATGCATTTGCAAGTATTCTCCCATAAAGCAGGAAAGATATTATCTAATCAAAGAGAAACAACAACAAAAGGTATAGGAATCAGAAAAAAAAGATGACATGAGTGTTACCGCAGTTTCTAGCCTGGACTTGTGGGATATTAGATATCATTTTGATATCAATGATTTGGCCTACTATACCCCTCTGTTCTCCACCTGCTTGCGGGGGGCCCAGACAAGCTCGCAGACAGGCATGGCCGCTAATCGATGAAATATTCCACACAAATACAGGCAGGCCAGAAATAGCTGACCCGCCGCTTCAGGAGACCTCAAGGCAAGTACCACATTATGTATGCATGCTACTTACAAAGAACTCCCTGTCCCAAGCAGGCAGCTTGATGAGCCGAATACTCAACTGTCAAGCACTCCGGGTAAACGCAGTGATCCATTCACACCCCACGGTGTGGGGTAAAAGATTTCGCTGCGTTGCTCTGCCTCTCATATTGCTAGCTTGTGCTCTTTTGACTAATTCCCAACTTTGTAATTTGGAGCGCACTTAGGTGTCCCTCACGGGACCCCCAGAAATCAGGGTAACATGAGAATGAGATTTTCACAGATAAAAATAGAATTCATTCAGTTTTTAAGAGAAAGATCATTAACATTTTTCTTCTTTGAGCGATAAAGAAAGAACACCACCCCAGAACAAACAACCTGGTTTCAGGTATAAACCTTGACTGCTAAAATTAATAAATCAGGCAAAACATTAGTTTCAAGAATATATTGGCCTGAATCCTGTTGGTTAGTCCAGACCAGAGTGGACTCCTATTGAATGGTGAGTTAATATGAAGGTAAATCTCATTGATTCAATAGGTCTGTTCTAACAACAAGATTCTGGCCACAGTTAAGATGAGTCCACCTTAGGCCATTTTGGCACTACAGTCCCACCCCAGCATGTGGTTGCATTGATGCCAGTTTGTGACACATGCTACTGCATGATGTCATCACAATCCCACTCCTGTTGCAACCTCAGCTGTCGCAATCATACAATATACTACTACCCCAAAAAATCTAGTAATGGGCCCCTTTCACACAAATATTGTGTTGACTGGAGCCACGTATGAAGGGTGAAAGTGCTATCAAACAGCTTCCTTTCTCAGTGCAGCACTGGAAGAGGCTGTCTGCACAGCAGAAATAAGGAGCAAGTCCCTAACTGATCAGGTGTGGAGGGAACCATTTGGGACATACTCCCATCCTAGCAATGGCACTGCCAGGATGGTGCCTGGATGTTACAAGATCCAGGTATGGTACAGAAAGGACCTTAGACACTGGGCACTTACAATGGATGCCAGTTCATCCACAATCAAGATTAATTAGAAGATTAATTAGAAGAAATGCATTACCCATAATGCATAGAATTAATTAAAATCATAAGAAATATAACTGACACAGCATCACTTTCCCACCAAATATTCAGAGATTTATCATTACAGCCCCCAGTTCCTGGCAGGAAATGTGGGGTGGGGGGGTGGATAGGGAAGATGCTGTCTGTTCTTCTTCCACCACAAAGAAAGAGACTGGTGGTTGTGGAGATGAGTGCAGTTCAAGGTCTTTGATTAGAAAGAACCTCTAAACAGCCATTTACCCCTAATCCATAAAAATCCAGTTTTATGTAATTATTAAAATAATGCACATTTTTTTGATAATGCAAGGGATTTTCTTCAATATGTCACAGTTTAGGGTCCCTTAATCTGACCCTGGTGAGGATTCTGAAGCCTTTGACAGCATTCACATTGAATGTTGACAAATACATTGAATGTTCAGTTTGAATCACTGCAGAGGCTTGATTGTGTGTGTGTGTGTGTGTGTGTGTGTGAGAGAGAGAGAGAGAGAGAGAGAGAGAGAGAGAGAGAGAGAGAGAGAGAATTAGATTGAAGCCAGAGAGGAATTCCCAGTTTAATTCAACTCCTACTAGGAATGGTGCTGAATACATAATTTGGGAGAGGAAGGACAGAACAATTCAACTCATTTTGAAGCAGGGATAAGGAACAGAGATATTAAATGGCAATGATTGTGGCAATAACATCCATTTCCTCATTCATCCTCTTCTCTCTCCACTGACAGAGGTAGCCTCAGCACTGCTTTGCTGGCCTTTTCCTCCAGAATGCATCTAAAAACAATGTCATTCTGACAAGAAGGAAGGGAGGGAGGGAGGGAGGGAGGGAGGAAGGAAGGAAGGAAGGAAGGAAGGAAGGAAGGAAGGAAGGAAGGCCACTTCTGTATTGAGTACCCACCCAGATCCCAAACTGACAGTGACTTCAAATTGTTCTTTCTCTGGCTCCTGCATTGCTGAAACTGCTGGCTGGAGAAAGACAGAAATGCAAGAACTTAAGGACTGAACATTGCTGCCATACAGTGTACATATACTAAACAGGTATAAAAACTTGATACCAGCTTAATTATAATTGTTCCATCATACTAAATGCTGGGATTTTTCATTTGATGAAATGCTTAAAATTCTGTTCTAGAGAGACCTCTGTTGTCATGCTCTGAACTATGCCACTAACACTCTCTGACAGAGAATTCCAAATTCCTTATCAAATTACAACTTCCCAGCATCTTAATAGAGATCCATGGCAGTTTAAGTGGTATCAAACATTGTAACTGTGCAGTAAAGATGCACTCATAGCCTAAAATCATCCTGGCTGTGGAATTCAGGCAATCTCAAAGACTGTGTCCTATGACAATACCAAAGTTCCATGACCCTGTCTTGGTCTACACGGTGTCATTCTGTTGAAAACTGTTGACGTGTCCCAAATCTCCTCCATGTTTTTTTCTAACCCATTCTTATTCAATTTGAAAGAAAAGAAATGGCTTCTGAATATTTTTCTTACAGAAGAGAATGAAATTTTAGTGGAATGCTGTTTGTAAACATAAAGGGTTCTTGAATATACCCTACAAGAATATACACCTCTTGGGAGGTAGCCAAAGAGGTGTGTAATAGCCCTGGCTATTATTGTACAGTCATCCCTCTGGCAGATTATTACCTCCACAACATCCCATGATTCATTTAAAGGTCAGGGGAAGACATGGTAAGGTAAATCTTCCCACAGGCCTATTTATTTATTTATTTATTTATTTATTTATTTATTTATTTATTTATTTATTTGTATCCCGCCTCTCCATATGGATTGAGGCAGCGAACAACTTACAAATAGCATGTATTTCAAAACATTTCTATACATGCCCCCAACAAGCTGGGTACTGTTCACATCATGAGACATTCACAGCCTAAGAGATTTTAAAGCAATAGGAACGTTTAAAATAGGATGGGGGGACACAGCACCCTTGGACATTTTTTAATTATAGGGTAACAAAAAGACATTTAGAATTAATTACAAAATAAAATGAGAATGAAAGAGAGGAATGGAAGCTCTTTTTATGAATGAAGACGACTCTGGAGAAACTTGAAAATATATTTCAGTGCAGTAAGCTTGAAAATTATGGTTATCTAGTGTGTCACTTTTTTCCAAACCCAGACTCAGAAAGATACATGGTCCACTTCTCAGTAAGTCAAATTTTAAGAGACGAATAATAAGCTTGGCTTTTTTGTGCCATTGTTAGGTAGAAGCTGAAAGATTTAGCTAGGTGACTCATAGATTAGAGAATATGTATCACCTCCACATCAATGATTTCCTAAGCCTTTTGCAGACTCCTAGATACACATCCATGAACACTGAATTTATTTTCCATGCTTTTCAGGTGACTGCCCTGTATATCTTTCCTCTGGGAGCCATGTTGTGAAAAAGATACAGTGAAAATTCAGTTGCTGAATTAATCAAAGTGAGTGACTTACCCTTTGAGAACAGAATCAAAATAAACTTCTTCTTCTTCTTCTTCTTTTTTTTTTTAAATCCTGCTATTTGGTACTAAAGCTTTTCTGAATTTATGCCTGAGAGACTTATTTTTGTGAAGACAATGGGTGATATAAGCACATACCTGAAGACACAAAAGTTGAAACATTTGTTTCTGTCTGCCCTCCCTGCCAGGAAAAGATAACCTGGTAATAGAGAATTAGAACATGGCAATTTTAAAAAGTACAGTCCTCAGAGGAAAGGAAGAGTTTTCCGTCGTACTGAATCAATTGTACATTTTGAAGAAGGATAATAAAACAGTAGAATGCAATGCACTGTACATTAGGTTACCTTTGGAAACTCTAACTGGTCCAAAATATGGCAACCAGATTGGTTACAGGTACAATGAGGAGTGAGCATATCATGCCAATATTAAAATCATTCTACTGGCTGCCAATTAGTTTTTGGGCAAAGCACAAAGGATTGGTTATTACTTTTAAAGCTCTACATTGTTTGGGTCCAAGTTACATGCAGGATCCCCTCCTCCCATATAACCCACCCAGTACACTCAGGTCCTCTGGGGGCCATTTACTTAAGCTGGCCAGAACTAGACTGGCAATGATTACCCAGAAGACCTTTTTGTCACCTTCCCCTAGACAAAATGTGCTGTCTGAATTAAAAAAAAACCCCAAAAACTAAAGACTGATTTCTTCTGGCAGGCCTACCCAGTCTATTTTTGATTATGATATATTTTGATTATGATATATTTGTATTTAAATGGTTTTATGTTTTCTTAGTGTATTTTAACCACAATGTATTTGTATTTTAATTCATGTTTTACCTCACCTCAAGCCTTGAGAAGAGGCAAGTAACAAATAAAAAAATTTCTTCTTCTTCTTCTTCTTCTTCTTCTTCTTCTTCAGTTTTAGTATGTAAAGATAAGCTCATCCACCATTTTCATGATAGAGAAGCCCGGTGTATTATTCTGTCTCTAAATTCTGACTACAGTTCCAGATATGTATACTTAACTAGAGAGCCATCATGGTGTACTGGTTTGAGCATTAGACTATGAATCTGAAGGCCACAATTCAATTCCCTGTTCAGCCATGGAAAGCCACTAAGTAACATCAGGCATGTCACTTAGGCCCTTTTTGCACCTTACTTTGTTCACGGTGTGAACAAGCCTCTTGGAGAGGGAATTGTATCCCCTGCGCTTCCCTCTGCACCAGCTCCATGCTGGATGGAAGAAAGTGTGATAGCGCCTCTCCTTCCTTCTGCAGCACAGCCAGGTACTTTCCCAGGCTGAGCTGAAGGAGGAAGCATGGCCATCACATTTCCTAAGGTTCTGCATGCCAGGTAAGTGTGGGAAGGACGTGGGAGAAATGCGCAATCACAGGTCATTTTCGGTCCTTTGCTGATATAATCCACAATTGTCACGGGATCGCTATGGGAGCACCATACAATCACGAGAACATCATGGGAAACTGTCCTCGTGATTCCGCGTTGCTCCTGTGGCCATTTTGCATTTGAAGTTGTGTGCAAAAAGGAACATACTCTAATCCCCCAGAAAACCCAGTGATAGGTTCACCATAAGTTTGAACAGATTGAAAGCACACAACAACACTTAACTAAGTAGTATTTCCTGGCCTGACCCTCTCAATCCTGACTTTTCAGGCAGGAACCACTGCAAGCAATGAGGGTTTGTTCTCCTGTTGACCAGGATGCAGCATGCTGATGTCTCCACCCTGTCCTCCAAGAGATCTCTGGTGTAACAGTAAGAAGCAATATCACAATTCCTCTTTGCATTAGAGATCACTCAAGAAAGAGGTGGAAATATTATCCTGTTATGTCCTGATCAATGGGAGAACAGACCTTCATAGCTTGCAGCAGCTGCTGATTAGTTAGTGAGGACAGGATGATTTTTACTATCCCTATATATTCCCAACACTATTGAATATATAGGAATTGTGAATATGAATCAGTTACAGATGTGCAAGTCTGGGTTCCACATTTGTAACTGTGATAGTGATTTCCAACCATAGTCTTTCTATTCTCTTAATATGCTACATGCACACAATGGATGTTTTGCAAGGGGTGGTACCTTTACTGTATGGTCAGAAAGAAAGAAATATTGTGGCAGCCTGCTATTGAGAAAAAAGACAGGGAGATTAATTCTTTTCTTTTCAGTAATGCTCTTTTTCTTTGAATCTGACACAGAATGAATTAAGGAGTAGAATTTTTATCTTACGTTTGTGTGCTGGAGTATCCAGACATTATCTCAGTGATTCTGTTCATTTTAGTAATGTAATGTTTGTTTTTCAGGGTGGAAAAAGAAATGAGATTCTTTTGCTGATGCATTTATAAAATAAAATTATAAACATTTTGTCCTGGAAGAACAAATGAAAGGACAGTTACAAGAGTGAGCCAAGAAAATAGCAGACAAGAGATCTCAATGGAAGAAGGAAAAGACTGCAGGTGGCCTTCAATGTATCTATTGTATGTGTGAAAAGATATGTTTTTAATAATATTTCAGGCTGACCTTTTCCCAAACAGTGGGATATTACATGTAATGTTCTAAAAGTCAATTTCCTCAGGAAAACATTTGAGCATCGTTATGTAATTATAATGTAATTGGTATATTTGTAAAAAGGACACACTGAGAAGTTATAATTGGAATGTTGCAGCAAACACTTCTGAACTTCTTCCTTGAATGTGGATAAG
The DNA here is from genome assembly GCA_948474755.1 of Ctenosaura bakeri. Classification (NCBI taxonomy): domain Eukaryota; kingdom Metazoa; phylum Chordata; class Lepidosauria; order Squamata; family Iguanidae; genus Ctenosaura; species Ctenosaura bakeri. Next base: position 299,607 of record CAOLHI010001041.1, on the reverse strand, counting down.
GTTTCGCAGGGAGGTGAAATTCCTGATACAGATAGTTTGGAAGAAAGTGTCATAATATGTCAATAAATCATCAGCAAAGTTCACAGCTGTAAAGTTTGGCCTGTCTCTCAATCCAGTACATTCACCCCACACCTCTCTTAGGGGCTTTCCACACTACACTGTTATAGTGCTCTTATTCCACTTTCAACATCTTGTGGAATTCTGGGGTTTGTAGTTTACTGAGGCCAAAGAGCTCTCTGGCTGAGAATTCTAAAGCGCCCTCCCTAAACTGCAAACCCCAGGATTCCATAGGCTGTTGAAAGTGGAATAAGAGCACTATAACAGTGTAGTGCAGAAATGGCCTTAGTCTTTATCAATGATGTTTCCAAGAGGGATCTCCTGCACAAAAGAGTCGTGTAAATAGAACAAAAGACCAGGAAGACATACCAACATTGAAATGAATGAATTAGTAGTAGTGATTTCACATCAGGTTTTCCAAAGGAGGGGGGAAGGATTGTTCCATTTTTTAAAAAATGATGAGTGATCCCAGAGAAGCTAAATATTACCAGAAAGAGCTGTTAAGACCCTACTCAACATTGTGTACTGTTGTTATTAATCAATGATGATTCTCATACAGAGATATGAAAAGCTCAGTCTCAGTTTTGTAGTTTCTCTAAATGCCAGCTGCATTCTGTTCCTCCCCTTGCTTATGTGAGTTTGCGGGACATTTTCTTTTCTGCAAGGAAATTTGCTGCATTACCCACAATTTACGCATTTATTCTTTGCAACTTGTCTAATGTATTTTTTTTACACATGCCCCTTTTGGCTACAGTGTGTTTGTGCATGTTTTTCAATTGTACACCTTTTCAGTCATTCATATTTTCAAAATATGAATGCAAGATGTATGTATATTTCATTTCACTGAAACAGACTGTCTGCCTCACACATGTACATGCCATGCCATCACCTCAAATGCAATGCTTCTCAATAGAATTATTGAACTCGGGCAGCTGTCACTCACTCATCAGGTATACAATAATCAAGTGTGAGAAGTGTGAGATTTTGGCTCTGTTCAGTTATATGGTCCACGTAGGCAGAACATGAGAATGGAAACCAAATGCTTTAGAACACTTTCAGCTAGCCATGACCCCTAGATGTCACTGTGTACTATAGCTATTCACCTTCCAGCAAAGCAAAATTGATATCAATCTGAAAGGAATCTATACATGTACCGTGATTAGTCAGGGTTCATATCCCTATTGAGGCAGCCCCAGAGGCATTCATCATATTCACTTAGAAATATCTCTGACTGATAAAATTGATGCTTTGGCTAGGATCATGTTGTCATCTTGAAGATGAAGTTATCTAGAATTCCTTTAAAAAGGAGAAATGACTAAACATAGGCTATTTCTGCACTACACAGTTATAGTCCTATTATTCCACTTTCAACATCCTATGGAATTCTGGGATTTGTAGTTTAGGGAGAGGCATTTAGAATTCTCAGCCAGAGAGCTCTTTGACTTCAGTAAACTACAAACCCCAGAATTCCACAGGATGTTGAAAGTGGAATAATAGCACTATAACAGTGTGGGGTGGAAATAGCCATAGTTCCAAATGACACTTATATTTGAACGAGGTCAGTGTACCCATGCATTTCACTAGGTCATCAAAGGTCTGAGAAGGAAATTTCTTTGGAACTTTTATGGTTAATTCATATTCTATTTAGTCTCATTATAGATGCTCAGTGACATAGGTGTCATTTACTGTGTACTGAGAGGGAATCTATTATCACATGCAATGTTTTGATTTTCAGTCATTATTGTTACACATGTTCAGGCAATAGGCACACAATTTTTGTGCTTTGTGCCGTTTGATTACACAAAGTTCAGTGATAAATTACTGTGGCAGAGAGTTAATTTCCTGACAACATGGTTCCTGAAGCTGTAGGCAGCTGATTTGTGTAGAACTGTCCAGGGAAAGGCCAGGTAAGTAATAATAATCTCATTCACACTTTCAAAAGGGTGGACTACATGAGGTAATGACAGTAATATAAAAAAGCTATGTTGTAAAGGGGCAACCTATCAGAAGCATGAAGAAATCAAATAGAAATTGGTCTTAGAATAAACTGTTTGATTGATTACCTGTCTGACTGACTGCATAACTGATTCTTGAAGTACTGGAGGACATGGTTGGGAAGAAAACACATAAGAATTGTCAGAGTGAAATATGACAGCGCTACTTGCTACCAATTCACTAAAGATGCTGAATGAGTAAAAACCCAATGCTTAGAACAAAGAAGGATGAGATCAACTTGAAAAAAAATAAGGATATAATTTTTCACTAAGTTTCTTCCTGAAAATAACAATGAGTAATTTCAGCAGGATTCTTCTCATTGCAAGAAGCCTTTAAAAAAACACATAGCTTTGGAAGGCTATTAACAATTTGGGACTTATTCTGTGCCAAATATGGTTGTGAATGTTATATATTTATATTAATTTATTTGTATCCCGCCTCTCCATATGGATCGAGGCAGCGAACAACTTACAAATAGCATGTATTTCGAAACATTTCTATACATGCCCCCAACAAGCTGGGTACTCATTTTACCGACCTGCGAAAGGATGGAAGGCTGAGTCAACCTTGGAGCCCGGCAGGATTGAACTCACAACCTTGTGGCTTGCAGTACTGGCACTGAATGTTTTGCCCAGAAGACAGTATTTTCTGCATAGGAAACAGCATTTTCTTCAGGGAAAATAACATTTAAAGGCAGAAAATGATGTTTTCTACACGAATCAACCAGGTGTGAATGTCACACAGAATAAATCCTTCATTACAGCCTTTTCTGTGCAGGAACTAATATTTCTGTGTTGAAATATTGTTTTCCTTGTAGAAAATACTGTTTCCTGTGCAGAAAATGCTTATTTCTGCACAAAACAACCACAGGTGAATTTTGTGCAGGATAAGTCCCAAGCTGCGAAGATTCCCATTGGTCTCCCACTTTCTTTTTATCAGGCTTCTCAACACTAAAAATACATGTTCCTTGACCATTTTTTTGAATATTTTGAATATTTTTCCATCTCTAAAAAGAGAATATATTAGCAGAACACATGAGCCTATATGCTTAGTTTTTTAAAATAAGTCTATTCTCTCTCTCTCTCTTTGGTCTTTCATTCTAAGAATCTCACCAGCATTCTCATCTTTCTCAAAATTTGTATCATGTTGTAAGCCTTTTTTTTTTCCTTCTCAGGTTAAAAAAAAATGACTTTTTGGAGCACACTTTTCATAATGTACACATTTTCCCATTGGTTAGAATGTATTTGTGCATGTATTTTTTTCAAGTATACACATTTTTCTCTCTGCTAATTTACATAGTGTACATTTTCTCTAAACATACACACTTTTAGATATACCCATTAACATGTGCATAATTTGTAAAACAAAATGAAACAAAGAATCTGACCTACTGATAAAAACCTTTCATTAAAGTTAGCGTCCAAAACCCACTAGTGTATCTTGTCACCACAACTTCTGTTTTTTCTTTTCCTTTGCATCCCGCTGTGGTGTCAAAAAACCCATAGCTTCTAGCTCTCCAGATTAGGTTTATAGACTATACTGAGTGCTACAGGAAGAAGAGGGGATTGCACCATTGGATCCTAGACTGTCTAGTGTATAGATCAGATTATGCCTATCTGGAAACCATCTGAGCACCTTTCAGTTGAAAGAAAGAATAGTAAATAAATAAATATGTCTGTCTGTCTATCTATTTGCCTAGCTATTTTGGCTCTTGTTTTCCATTTGGTCCTCTCTGAATCTTTCCTTAATTGGCTTTTGGTTCTTAACTTCCTAATTATTCCTCTAATATTCCACAATTTGAAATTGTATGTCTGCCTGTTTGAAAAAGTTAATGGATGCTTTTATTTCAGACATCTCATTTTGACCTTAAACACAGAACCCATAATGGGAATAAAATTTAGAAGCTGAGAACCTTGTGTCTTTTTAATGCTTCAAATCACAGTGTGTTAAGGAACAAGACATTCTAAAAGCTGTTCAGTGATTTACCGGAGTTGGTGATAGAAGATCTTGGCAGGATAAATGACTGGCCTTGAGGAAATTAAAAGTAAATGCCTTTCAGGTATAAAAGTCAATCACTCAACTGAGTGAGAACACTGACAGCAAGAATAAACTCTGAATCACTGGCCAGGACAGATGTCTCAGCAATTTAAGCAGTGTTGTCCCCAGTGAACCTGAAAGACAAAAATAGAGAAAAGAAAATTTGTAAGATATCAATGTCAAAGGAAACCTGAAGTCAACAGTAAAGTAACCCAAAGCACTTGTCTACCAATGTGGTGGATGTCTGGGGAAATGCACTCAGACAGACTACCTGACTGATTCACAGAGAGAATGAAAGAGGGAGATTGAGAGGGAAGCCAATGTTCAGTCCCGTCAAAGTGTCAACTTCTTCCTGTATGAGGAAACTTATGAATGTCATGAAAAGACTGTTTCTCTTTTCCATAAATATGGAGAACCCAGATAATCCTTAATCCATTTGTATAAGCTTGGCATGAGGATGGGTACTTTAATAAAAATCACTGAGTGCAATTTCCACTATTCCTCTTTACCAGTTATGGTAGCTAGTGCTGATGGGAGGTACAAAACAACAATATATAGAGGGCCTAGTCTTAGCTAATATGTACTTGAGGTGATCACAACTATGAATTCCCATACACAGGAATTTCCCTTCTTCCTCCATTCTTTCTTTCTCATTGGCATGATGATTTGGCTATTTCACAGGAACTGGTCTTTGCATTTTCAGCTTCACTCTGAAATAATGTCATGGAATATGAACAGCTAAGCATGCACCACTACAGGGTACTGATGGGACAGGGTACTGATGGCATCCCTCATTCACAGTGATCCTGTCTGTATGATGCCCTGTTCACTGGTTTTTCAGATACATGTGGGATCTTTTCTTAGAAACACAGTTCCAGATTATACTGGAGAATTCATTGAAGCAGAGACAAGGTGGAGTGGTAAGATTATGATACCTTCTGTCCTTTATGAGACTATAAATGATAATACTGTGTTCTGTTCATTTGCCATTGCTAATAATAGCTGGTGAGACACAACTAATTAGGAAGTGGCTGATGAACCACACATGGCCATATCCAACCAACTTAATGGGTCCAGGAATGTGGTGGAACAAGCATCTGGTCATTAGAAAAGTTGATGCTTCCAACTTTTGTAACAATCAAAAAAGACATCCACAGTCGGAAGGAAGAAGGACTTACACTTGCATTTGCCACTAAAATAGGATGCCAGCCAAGGTCTTTCACTCTTGTCAATACAGTTAATGTGCATCATATACCAGCCCTTAATAATTAGTTTACTGTCCACCCAAAAGTGCTGAACTTGTGTCTCAGAATTCATGAGCTCTGTTATTAAACTGATGCAAAGCATAGTTGAAAGACTGTATATAGTCACTCACTTTTATCTGTGAAATATGTTAGTGAAGAAGTAGTACTTAAGTTTGTCTGAACAGCCAAAATATGAGGAGTATTATTGAAGTGTTTATAGCTTCCCTGAAGCATGAGGGCACTTTGATGTACAATTTGGATTGTGTTACATAGGCTGCTTGAGACAGTTAATGCCAGCTTATACTGCTGTACTTGGGGGAAAAGGTACTTTTTTTTTTTTTTTAGTGAGCAGCAGCCATGTAAGTTCTTCTCATTCCATCCAATTTAATTTCAAAAGAGAAAAAAATAGAAATAATATGAAGCAAGGAAACTGATTAAAAAAAAATTAATTAGAGGTGTAGGTTTCTAATGAATTAGTAATTTGATCATTCCTGTATTTAAATGTTAATATTCTATATGTATTTTCTTGCAAAAAAAAATGATAACAGGATCCCTCTCACAATAATGTTATGGAAACTGAGACTGGAGTTGGGATTTCCAAGGAAATCATAGAAAATTCAAAGTAAATTGTGCTTGTTCTTGGGAGGAGGGGTACAATTTTGCTGTCCTATCTACATAAGAAAAATTAAGTTTCTCCCTGTTTGTCTACTTGTTGCTGCACCATGCAAAAATGGCCAGATAAATTTTCAACAAATTTGGAGGGAATGGCATGACTTAAAATATAAATCTATACAAAATTCATTTGGGGACTGAGGGTACCTTCATTATTTTTTGATTCATGAAGGATTGATTTTTAATTTTTCTTTTCCCTTCTGCTATGAGTGTGTATGTACATTCTAGTCATTTGTCAATTTATGCTGACACCATGCTCAACTGAGAGGTTGTTTGCAGTTGCTTTTCTCTGAAATATAGTCCACAACACAGTGGTGGTCTGTGAGTCAATGTTGGTTCACCAGCCATTGACTGATGGTCCCCGGCAAGTTTCCATGAAACAAAGAAGAAATTTTAAGCAATGAGCATAAACATGGGACCAGTGCCTAGAAAACTGAGAAAAGACATTTGCCAATTGTCAGCACTAGAAATCATAAGAAACACCTGTTATTCCTTGCCAGCCCCCCACCCAAGTACTAACCCTGCTCAATTTTCTAAATCAGATGGAATCTTGTACCTTTGGGGTATTCAGGCTGCTCTCCTGTCAGTGTCATGATGTTGTGTGTTAAGTTTATTCTGACTTATGGCAAACCTTAGGCCAGCCTATCACCAGTTTTCTTGGCAAGATTTGTGTCATTGTCTTGCTCTGAGACTGTCTGACTTGTCCAAGGTCACCCAATGGATTTTCCATGGCTGAGTAGAGATTTGAATCCTGGTCTCCCAGAATTCTAGTACACATAAGAAACTATATGAGACACAAGGCCATCTGGAAGGTGAACACGTGTTTGGGGCCACACTAGTAACAGTTTTGCGGGAGGATGAATATTGAGAGACTCTGAAAGTCAGATATAAAGGAATAACCACTTAAGGGGAATCTCGGAGAGACAGGCTCTTCTCAGGACTAATGAAAGTGATGTCCAATGGGACAAATTTTGATGAGGGATAATGAATGCTCTCTAAAGGACAATTGGGAGTTATACACAAATTGAGGAATGACTGAGCATTTAAAGAGATTAGGCAAAATATACAGCATGTATACAACTCCTAAATAAGTCTCCAGATGTAACAGTACAGAGAGTTCTTTCTCTGCCTAAGAAAGGTCAGTTAGCTTCACACACAACAGAGACAACATGGATCTCAAGGTAAATTACTTTTCTGTTGCTAATGGAGTTGAAATTTTATTAACCTGACTTTCACTGCTCTGTCCCTAATTCCAACATGGCCAAGAAGGGAAGCAGCCTCTGCCAGCATCGAGATCCCTCTGGACCATCTTAACTGACAACAGAAGTAACTTCTGAGTCAAAGGCCATTTCTGCATGATGGGGCGGTGCCACTTTTGGGACAGAATGGCAGCAGTTGACATGTCATGCTTCTACATGACATTATCACTGGCCTGCTTCCATCCTGTCCCTAAGCATTGTGCTTGCACAGTTTTCACAGAACAAAAAAAAAATCCATTTTGTGCTGGCGATCGCATGGTGCTCCCATTGCTTCGAGGAAGGCTATTTCACATAATGTATGTCACCAATACTCTGTTTTCTCTTCACATGTGACGTATGTAAGGCCTCTGCCCCCAGAAGCTCCCAGAAGCCTCCAAGAATAAGAATAAATTTGAAAAGGTTGCAAAATATTTCATCCCAAATGCCTTCTAGGATGCATGGGGGCATTTTCCTACATTTTTTTTTTGGGGGGGGAGGGACCTAGACCATTTTAGGACATTTTTTTAAAAACCAGAAGGAAACTTTAAATCACTTTCTATTTTTCAAAAAAAGTCTTGTCTGGGTGTAAAATGTCCCGGGGGATAAAAACATGGCAGGAACATTCTTAGACAACTGTGGGGGCAAAATTGGAGGGAAATGCATGTGTGTCTCCCAGGGGGAGCTAATCAGACCCCTAACTTCTCACACTCCCTCCCTGCAAAAAAATCTTTGATCCTTTAGAAATTTCAAGAATTAAGCGCAACAACCCAAAACCAAATGAATGACAATCCAAAGTTAGCTCTGTCTGGAGTCTAAAATTACCTAATTACACTAGTAGAAATAAAATGATCATATGAACTGTCCTTTTCATGGAACATTAAATGGAGAGAGAAAAATAAGGTGAAGGAGGAAGAGGGAGCATTATATAAGAATTAGTCTATTAAAATCTCCATTGTTTCTGACAAATTAATTTATTAAGTGTACATTGTTATTTCCAATCATTTTCTAACATGTATTACTTAGGGATTTTATGTGTTGAAACTTGTTTCCTACAGGCATGCCAAGAAAAACAATATTTTAGTTCTGTAGCAGGCACTTTTTTTCGTTTTTTTTTTTTTTTAAGATGTGACAAAACACAATTCTTTACCAGGAAGGAAAAAAAAAGACAGACTCACTAAATCTATTTCCTTCAGACCACAAAATCTTAAGTAGTAGGGTGACTGACAAATGGAACAATCTGCATTTATTGTCGGAAGGGGACTTGAAGTGCAGAATTGATGCTCACACCTGAGAGAAATGTTTCCTGTGAATTAATGATATTTCAGGTTTCCTCTTATGTTTAAGTTGCTTGCTGAAAAATATGTGCCTCTGAAGGCCTGTTTTAAATTTGAAATTTTGTCACCCACAATATGTGAGAAATGAGAATGCATTCCAGCCTAAGCTGAAAGAAATGTTACTTTTGGTCTTGTTCTGCTGACTTTCTCCTTGAATTTTTACACCATTTGTGAGTCTGCAGACTCATTTGTGAGCCTTAGATTATCATCACAGGTCAAAGGAGAAAACTGCCAAGTCTGAATGGTAAGGTTGCAGGGACATGTTATTTTCCCATCCTGGACATCAAGACATACGTTGAGAGCACAAAAAGGTCTGTGATCCCTGAATATATCTTACAAACCTTGGAAAAGTCCCTTTTACAACTCAGTATATGTTTATTCATCAGTACTTCACACAGTGATCAGTGAAGTTTACTCACAGGTGAGCAAGCACAAGCTTACAATTACTGTCAACAGGGGAGGAGATCTGATGAACTACATGCCTCAGAGCAAAGATGTATTGTCTGTTGTGGGTGAGACTATTACTCATTACTACTCAAGAACAGTATATGTGGTTTAGTGGCCTGGGGCAGAGTGGTCTTTCTGGAAACATGACAATTGATGCAACAGAATTGACAAGCATGGGACTACATGTCAACAGCCTACCTTTGTTAGTCTCTCCAGCTGTTTTTCTCCCAATGTTCCCTTATTGTGATATCTGGCTGTATGAAATCTCTTCATCATCCAAAGAAAAATGAGGACCATGATGAGCAGTGTCTCTTCTGTACTAAGACTGCAGTGTGAAACCTGCTTTAGAGTGACAACCAGAGGTCAGAAATCATTTGGTGTTTTCAGGCAGGTTGTCACAGTGAGTTAGGAATAAGTTGGCCCCCTTACACGTATTCTTCTCTTCATTTCTCCAAGGAAAGAGTGAGAGAAGTGAGAAAGAGGATGCAGCTCTGCACAGAATTTGCTTGTTCAGGTTTTGAAATAGTCAACATAAATAGAAATATCAGTACAGTGGGGAAATCTTTGAGCAGATGAACTATGTCTCCTTAACTTGTTCTTCGGATGCTAGTTTCACAACCCCTTATCATTTTTTTGCCTTCTGATTAGGCATGTAATTATTCAATAATTACTAGCAGGCATGCTAGTACAAGACTCACTTACACGGACTAGGTCCTCTTCCAGCAATATGTATATGGAAGCAATCTGGATTATTGTATTTTGTTATCTTCCCAAGATGAGGCATGACTAGCTTCAGAATCACTTTTAGATGAATGAACCTAGTGAATCTCAGGTGACTGAAAACCAACACACTGTCCCTGAACCTGGCCTTAGAGGTGAGAATATTATGAAGGAAAAGAGAGCAGAGAAAAATAAGACATTGGAAAACCCCAGAGGCCATAGTTTGATTTCCTGATCAACCATGTAAACCCATTGGGTAACTTTGGGTGAATCACACAGCCCCAGAATACCCCATGATAAGTTCACTTTAGGGATCACAATAAGTCAAAAAGGACTTGATGGTACACAACAACAACAAACTCTGGAAAATTGCAACCGCTTATGTAAGATTCCTGAAAATATCAAAAACAATGGGTTTCTGCACATTACTGATATGGAACTGTAGCACTCCTGTCTTGGGCCACTTCTACACTACATTGTTAGCCGGCTATTATTGTACTTTTAACACCCTGTGGAATTCTGGGGTTTGTAGTTTACTGAGGCCAAAGACCTGTCTGGCTGAGAATTCTAAAGGCCCCTCCCTAAACTGCAAACCCCAGGATTCCATAGGATGTTGAAAATGGAATAATAACACTATAACAATGTAGTGTGGAAATGTCCTTAGTAGTCAGATTACCCAAACTGTGCTCATCAAATAATAATAATAAAAAATTCTCAGAGTAAGAAAGATGGCAAAGCAACTAACACAGAAATAATAGGCTTTTTATGATGAAGCCAATTAAAAACAAACTTGCTTAACAACCTAAGAAGATCTCCAGAGCAGCAATGTATGAATTAAGTATAATCTGTTCCAGATATGTTTCAGTAGGATAGGTGCTCTCACCCACTCTGGTGTCTGCAGAGAACTCATTTAGTTCTGTTCTTTTCTTCTTCTTCTTCTTCTTCTTCTTCTTCTTCTTCTTCTTCTTCTTCTTCTTCTTCTTCTTCTTCTTTCTTTTTGCACTAGCAGATTTTGAGTAAAAAATAATGCACAAATTAATGTGCATCTCAAAATGTTTTCTACATGGAGTGCTAATATGAAGTCACTTTTATATATGTATTTGTATAAGTAGAAAAGTGCTGTTTCTTCCTTCTGTTTTATTTCCACCACTTTCACCATCATATCATTTTCAAAAGTAGCACATGCATATCTGAAAATATCTCCATACATTTCAAGGACAAAAGATACTTTTCCAGCAATTTCAGATTACATTGTGACATGGTAATCTAGTATTGCAAGAATGTCAGATCACCCCTTCCAGGGAAAATCTGGTACCAGAGGATTCTATGGCAGATGTCACCAACACCCCAGCATGAAGACCCAGCAGAGTTTTATATAAGGAGAATTTATAGCATTTGTTTACAGGGAACTACACCAAAACACTGACACATGGAAAAGGGAGCTTTATATACAGCTAATCTTAAACTGTCCTCTATGAGACAAAAGATAGCAGGAGCAGGAAAGGAATCTTACGATACTGATATCTACAAAGTGAATGCATCCCTTCACTTTCTCAGAAGAAACTTTGCACTCCAAATCTCCAGGGCCAATTCAGTTTTCAGTATCCAGGACTGTATATTAGCTGCAAGGTATTGTCAAAAGGCAGCAGGTGCTTTAAAAAATATCTCTGTGAAATAGGGGATTAAAGTACTGTCATATAGAGTTTGATAAATTGGAACTTTGCCAATAAGTTAAGGTACCTTGTAAAGGCTTGAAAAGGTGTGAAGCAGAAAAAGACAAGACTTAGCATGAGAACTGGAAAAAAGTGTGAAAGCCTAGTGCTGTTATAAATTGGAACAAAAATTAGTATTTCCCAGAGAAATAACTAGGTTTACTGCAGGCAGAGTAAATATCTGGTTCATGCAGTGTCTTGATTTCCCATCAGTCCACACTAAAAGTGATCCCTGATGTCTATGTGAAGGAACAATGCCTTATGTTAATCTATACTGATTTGCTTGGTTTTAACAGTGCTATGTATCCAGAGGAAGGTGACCAACTTGGTGAAGGGTCTGGAAGCCATGCCCTATGAGGAGCAGCTTAGGGAGCTGGGTATGTTTAGTCTGCAGAAGAGGAGGTTAAAAGGGGACATGATAGCTATGTTTAAATATTTGAAGGGATGTCATATCAAAGAGGAAGTAGACTTGTTTTCCACTGCTCTAGACACTAGGACAAGGAGCAATGGATTCAAACTACAGGAAAAGAGAATCTATCTAAACCTCAGGAAGAACATCCTGATGGTCAGAGCTGTTTGGAAGTGAAATATGATGCCTCGGAGTGTAGTGGAGTCTCCTTCTTTGGAGGCTTTTAAGCAGTGCTGGATGGCCATCTGTTGGGAGTGCTTTGATGTGGGTTCCTGCATGGCTCGGGGTTGGACTGGATGGCCCTTGTGGTCTCTTCCAACTCTATGATTCTATTATTCTACATTGATATGTACAGGGTTTATAGTCAGTGGCTATGTTTAGCTTCTTGTAAAATGCAAGAAGTTCAGGGAGAATAGAAAATGAAAGCAAAATTGTATATATAAGTGAGCCAGGCCTAGGAGTGGAAGGTGGAGAGCTGATAGAAAGCAAGAAGGGAAAGTGTTGCTGAAGCTGTGGAAAGAGAGATGAAAGTACAATAGAAATTGAAGGAGAAGAGAAAAGGAAAAGCAGACAGACAAGGAGGCCAACAAGGAAGAACCCAAGAAAGGAGTCAGGATCAGAGAAAAGCCCAGAGTCTGAGGCTTGATCTGTGAGAGAACAGTATTGGAAGAAAAGCTTGCAAATAGGCCTCTGCAAAGACCTGTTTGCCCGGAACCTGAAAAGAAGAGACAGGGAAAAATGTAAGACCTTCATATTATTCAGGATAGGCTTATCCTGATAGGTTTATTCTTTGTTTTCCTGTGGTTCAAATGGGACTTACTGTAACCTGATACAGACTATATTTTATTAGAAACAGTTTAGAATCTAATTGTGAACTCTAATAAAATATTGCTGTTTTTATACTGAATTAGTAAACCTTTTGAACAATTTATTACTGCTGTCGCTTGCAGTGCTTGGTTGCCTACCCATGCCTAAAGTCTTATCACTCTAACAAAAATGGGGACCATTTGAGGAATAAAAAGTTTGGAGCTGTGTTGATGGAAATATTCTAATCAATAAATACCTCCACTTAGTGGAATACACTCTTTTTGACCATCCTCAATGTCCCTCACAAGTCATGGCTGAGCCAGTCCTAGTATCAGGCCTGGTTGCCAAAAAAGTGTGAGGACTGTAAAGAATGAAGAAAAGGGAAAAAGAAGTAAATGAGATCCAAAAGGGGAAGGTGTCAAATGATAGGTTGCCTCCCTGCAGGAGCAATAACAGGAATACTAGCTTGAAAAAAAAAAAGACTAGCTGCTGCTACCATAGCAGCCACAAAATGAACAAATCATCTGAAATGGGGTTCCATTCTGTTTGTGTGATAGACTGTAGAGTGGTAAATGGGCAAACATAAAGAGATTACTGAGGGTCCTCAAAGTTCTTTATGAAAGAGGCACTTCTAATTGCAAAGAGTATTTCAGATAATCACTTTTAGAGACAGGATGAAGATTCCCCCCCCATTTCTAAGGGTTGGGAGAAGTGGGAGGACTAAAATGCCTGCCTATAGCTTTTTTACTGAATCCTTAATATTGGTGAGATAAAACGACAACCATTTGAAATTTAGAAGTCACACAGAATACGGCCATTTCTGCATTACACTGGTATAGTGCTACTATTCCACTTTCAACATCCTGTGGAATTCTGAGGTTTGTAGTTTACTGAAGTCAAAATGCTCTCTGGCTGAGAATTCTAAATTCCCCTCCCTGAACTGCAAACCTCAGGCTTCCATAGGATGTTGAAAGTGGAATAATAGCACTATAAAAGTGTACTGCGGAAATGGTTATAGTGTTGGGAAGAATATCTGGTCCAAACCATTGCCACAGAAATAGTCAACTAAAGTTCCCCTGAAAGATGGCCATCTCCTACTGCAGAAACAGAAAGTATTTTTACTTCTTAGGGCAGATTTCTACTTTGTATATGGAGGTGTGCGTGTGTGTGCGTGTGTGCGTGTGTGTGTGGCCCTTTCAGCACGTGGATGTTAACTTGGACCAAGGTGTCCTGGCATGGAGGTTGTCCACACCTTGGATCGGACTAGGTGTGGACTATTTAACTTAGTTCTGCACCTTAGTCCAATCCAAACCGCCTCCAAGTGGTCCTCCAGCACGCTAAGGAAAGACTGGAAAAATCTGGTCTTTCGATTTTCTGGAACACACCATTGCATTCCTGCTTACCTGTGCAGATGCACAGGCTCACACCAATGTGAGCCTGTGATCAGTGGAGGGTAGGCTGTGGGCGTGGCCAGTTTCAGTGGTTGATCCGCACCCATGAAACCACTATTTTCATCCGGAAGCCAAAGGAAGCTGCCATTTTCAGCCGGAGCAGTGTGGATCTAAAGACCTCGCACTGCTCCAGTTCACCCTGGAGCCCTGTGGAAGGGATCCAGGGAAAGTCTGTGTTACTTTGGACCCAAGAAGAACCGGTAAATAACACCACGGAGCAATTCACTTGCCTCGTGCAGAAAGGGCCTTATAGTGTGTGTTTTAATCAGAGATGTTTTGTGCAGGGATATGGTTAAATCCCACCTCCCCTCCCACCTATTATTTTAAGTTAAAAATGATTTCATATCTATTTATTACATGTTCACAACTACATGTTGGCCCACAGTACAAACACAGATATTGTGGAAGCAATACAAATGTCATCTTGTTTTCAATACTTTTTGTCCTCTGGAAGGAGGAATAGAGTTTTTTCCCCCAGTGCTGATTAAGAGCAGCCATAATCCGCAAAAATTATGTACTTTGCATTCCTGCCCTTACTGATTCCAAATATGGTTATTTCTGCAGCCTGGAAGATAAGTTTATCAACTGGAGAAAGTTAGCGTATCATAAAAATCAGTAGGACATAATAGTCCTAAGTTTGTTCAGATGCTGTGTATTTTCTTTGTTTCTGGTTATTTCAAATTGTGTATGAAATGGTTACTCAGGCTGCTATACTACCATATTTATAGGAGAGTCAGTGAAATTGGACATGTTGCTTTCTGCCCATTTGTCCTTGAAATACACAGAAGGCTTTCAAATGATTCAGTGTTTGCTAAGGGTGAACAGAGTGCAGACCACATGCAGGTATCCAGGGTGACCCTCAGTTCTCAGAAACCCTCCTGACCCTCTGACTCTCTAAACATAAGAATCTTTAAACTATCAAATCATGCACCCATAAACCTTGGGAGTGGAAGAACAATTTGCTCTTTAGAGTCCCTGGTCTTTTCTTTTACTTTTTCAAAAAGTCTTCTCTTAGAAACTGGACATGACCAGCTACTTCTCTTCTCTTTCCTGAAAAGGACTTCTGAGGCAAAAAGTTTCTGGGATTGTTATTTGCCTTTTGGGATTCACATTTTGGAGGGAAGTGGGGGAATCAGAGATGGCTGTTTCCCCCACAGGTACAAGTGAAGGTACAAATCTGCCCTGGGCCATCAGAATCTGCCCACCTATGAATTACATATTGATTTAAACATAATTTATATTGTTCAGACGTGTAAAGTTTGTCTTGACTTAATAGTTAGGTTTGTTTATACTCTGAAGCACACAGAAACTCTTGCAGAAATAAAATAATAATAATTCTTCTTGTCTTTGTTCTAAAACATCTTCTTTTTTGAATTTTCCTCCCTGTATCATGTGTTCTAGTCAGGGAAATAAATAAACAAAATTATTGCTTGTAGAGGCCACCTGTAAATCTATGTGACAATGTTGTGGGGGACTTTTATTCTTCTGACTGCATTTTATTAGTCTTCTCATCGCCCTGCATCTGGTAAAACTGCAACAGAAACTCATATTTTATATAGATGCAATAGCCAGTCCTACATTAATAACTGAATAAATTGTCACTTTGAAGCATTTGGTGTTGAGTTTATTTGCAGTTCTTTGGATAGTACAGAAGTCCATTGGAGAGACAACCCTGCAGTGATAACTATGGAGGCCAAAAGCCAGTTGATAGCTCAACTACATTAAATTTATTGAATAAACAGAATTTATATAAGGGTTGGCTCAGAAATAGAAAAAGTAGTGAAAAGGTGCCACTAAATTACATTTATGTTGAAAAGAAAAAAAAACTATGTCACAAGTATGTTAATTAGGTTGACATTGCAAAGGGCATGTGTACTACACTTAAATTAATTCTAAGTTAGTGTTTAAATTTATATTGTTTCCATACAACTTTTCATGCATTTTGCTAAAATGAAGAGAAATGGACCACTGTATATATTAAACTCTTTGTCCCTGTTTTGAGCCTGGAAGAAAATGGTTGCCTGCATTTTTGAAAACAAATTCCCCCCTTCTATTGAATGAGAATGAATGAGATTAAAAATAAATGCACACAGGAGAGATGCAGGACATAAAATGTTTCTTGGAAGAGAGGATAGTAATTTAAAAATGCAAACAAAACAAAACAAAAATGAACAAACGAAAACCCAAAAACAAAGAACATACTTAATGGAGAAGGTGGGCTAACTTCAGGTCCAATATTTTCACCAAACTGTGGGTTTGGACCTAGGAACAGGAATGTAATCCTTCTAAAAAAAATTGTTCTTGAGAGAAGCAATATGCAATTTTCTCCCTATTGTGAGTTTTCAAAGTCTATTTGCAGTTCAGGCTTTCTACACAAAATTTGTACATGGGATTCTTTTTTGTGCTGAGTACACTAAATGATTTTGGAAAAAAAATAGGTGTTAAATGTTTGGGTTCCATTTTTTGACACTAGTTAAATAACTGTATCCCAAAATCTACAAACATCATTTTCTCTCACTCTCAGATTTTTTTTCAAAGCTTTTTGTTAAGGATTCCTTCCATCCTTAAGAAGAGGAAATTTGCAATATTAGTAACTTCTTCCAAAATGAGCTGAAATGAAAATTTCCCCATCTTGTAGTGGCTAAATTTAGTATGCATGGATATTTTCAAATCATTCTATAGGTGTTAAAAATAATAAGCTTCTCCCTAAATAATAGGTGGCACCTATAATTCACAATAACATTACTTAATACAAAGGGGGTCATTTTCACATGTGGTGATGGAATTGCCCCAGTCCAGTACTTACCGGACTTCTTGGCTTGATGCTCGGGTCCAGGCTGCTCTGGAGCAGTGTGTGGCCACCGCTCTGCACTACTCTGGGGAAGAAAACAGTGGCTTCCGATTGGTGGAGGCTCTCTCCAACAACCGCTGAAGCTCGCCAGCCTAAAGCCTGCCCCCAGCAGATCTGCAGGCTCGCACTGGTGTGAGCCTACAAATCTGCACTGGAGCATGGGAATGGAGTGGCACGGAGTGGTGCACTCCATGCTTTTTAAAAACCGGAAGAAACAGGTTTTTAAAAAGCACGCTGCATGACCATTTCGGGTCATTCCAGAGTGGACTGAGGTGCAGAATTATGTAAAGTAGGTCCGACCCAGTCCGCTCCCAGGCACAGACGTCCTCTCTGGAGGATGCTCTGCACCGGTTTTTTAAGCCCATGTGGAAATGGCCTAAGTAAACAAAAAACCCTGGATTGGAAAAGACATTTCTGTCAGATATTCTTTTGATCACAATTTTTGAAAATTAGTTTTAATAAAAGACTTTTGAGAAATTTGCTGAATTCAAATGGAAACTAAACTATCATTCATCCCTATTCATGAACTCTTAAATGTGGAATCTATCTATCTATCTATCTATCTATCTATCTATCTATCTATCTATCTCCTCACAATTTTAAAATAATACTAACGTTATCACAAATCTCTCTCCTTAAATTAAACAAAGTAAGAATGAGAGCATCACAGTGTCATGTTGACCAGTTTTCTCTTTCCATGAGAAAGAGGGCATAAACCATGGCTCTGTGCTTGCCAGATATACAGTGGATGTGTGAAGGGCCTTACGTGTACACCAATAAAAAGCAGTAAAGGTTTCACCCCATTCCCATTCCTTCCATTGAGGGTTTATCTTCCTTCATCACTGTTGATGGATATAGTCATCCACAATACTAAAGGTAAGCATGTTTTCTGAGGAGAATGGAGGACAGGTCATGTGGCACATATAATTCTATCCTCACCCCAAGTTTTTGTCAGCTAGCAGCTGCTTCAGTCTGCTTAATCTGTGTAAGGAAGACTGTAGGATTATCCCTATTATGCAGAAGCACCCAGTAACGGTATGTAGATAGGGCTCTTTTGTGCAGCCTCCAAATATCTGGGAACCAGGTGCATTGTCCTGTAACCTCATCACCACAACCATAATGTGTACTCGGCACATGACCAGTTAATAAGTTATACATATCTGCACTT
The DNA here is from genome assembly GCA_948474755.1 of Ctenosaura bakeri. Lineage (NCBI taxonomy): Eukaryota > Metazoa > Chordata > Lepidosauria > Squamata > Iguanidae > Ctenosaura > Ctenosaura bakeri. The sequence goes on along the minus strand of CAOLHI010001041.1, from coordinate 281,465 downwards.
ATGGATAAAGTATACTAAGCATGTGCTGTTACAATTGATCAAGGTGGAAATATCCACAAAAGTGAAGGCACAGGTTTTGTGTATCATAGTTTCTCATGGATATCTTCTCTGTATCACTCACTAATCAAGTAACTGAAATGTTTAAAAAAAGTTTTATTTCCACATGTCTGAATATTACTTTGTAAAAAATAATAACTTACTAAAGCAATTTATAGTTGCTAAGAAGATGCATACACCTACTAAAAGATCTATAACTATACTTCTAAAGTCATGGCATGACAGCTTCATGTACTCTGCATTGTAAATACTTCTAGTAAATGTATCTGATATCATTGAAAAAAATGTTACACAGGTAAAAGTCTGAGAACTAGCATGAGTCCCAAGCTGTGAAGCAGACAGAACATTCCTGACAATAGAAACACAAAATTTAATGGTTAAAAAAATAATGTCCAGGTTAAAAAATAATGTTCAAAAATAATGTACAGGTCTGCAAAACTTGTGATCTGTAGAGCAGAATACAATACACCAAATATATGCAGTTCCTACTGATAACATGAGAAAGAAAGACTGAGTTTTTCATGAAGGACTCTTCTGAGTGGTTAAGAGTTTGTTCATAAAGAGCTCACTATGTCTCTGCTGTTCCTACTACCTGAGGCATAAGGTAACGATAATTGATCATACAGTCCCAGGATCTATTCATTTAGAATAAATGAAATCCTGTGGATTATTGCCTGTTGTGTCCTCATCCAATTCCTTTCCTGTTAACTTCTTTATTGATAATGAGTTCTTTGGTTTTTGTTGTGTTCTTTTCTGAAACATAATGGAGTCTCTGTACAAGGACAAAAACCTGAAATGATTAGTCTGTCAAACAATGGAAGGAATAATCTGCTTTAAGATACTCTTTTCCACTAAGGTAGAAACCAGGTTTGGCTTCCCACTTGGATTCCAAGGGAAGTTGTTAGGATCCTGGTAAGACACAGTATATGAGTCATTGGCTCATGCTGAGCTTAATCCAGAAGATTGTGTTGGGCTATTGAAGGGAAATATTACTGTGAACCCAACTGAACCGAAAATATAACTGCTAGTAGAGAAGAAAGAGTTGGATAGTAGCAGAGAAAGTCATCCATAGGATTTGAGCTGATTTAAAATGGCCTATGTGGACCCAAGAAGCCATGTAGTAGGGAAGAATTTGTATATTTAACACATGCAGTTCTTGCCATTGTGCTCCACATTTCCTTCTCTAACATTCAAAAGCTTTGACTAGTCAAAAGTAATTTTTGGTGGTGTACTTTTGAAATGACTGTCTTCTAGAGAAAGAAGAGAAATAATATGTCACTTATACTTTTTAAATTATTCCCCTTTAGATCTAAAAGAGACTCTTGTGTTTATTACAGGACAACCCCAATGCAAACTGGTAATGTACTATTCATTCAAGCATTTGTTTGCTTGCATCTGTTTGGCAACCTCACCATTTCCCAGTCTGGTAAACTAATTAATTCAGAGTGTTTTAATTCTCTCCAATTACATGTTCCATTTCATGCAAAGAGGGAGATTTATCATTATTAATTTTAATGACTGTCATTTATATGTCTTTATATTGTAATTTTGTAAACATTTTTAAAGCATTTTCCAAACCCTTTCTTTTCTGGAGACTTATTTTTGATGGCTGGTTTTAAGAAATACCTACCCAGCTCCATCTTCCCCAGCTAGTTTAGAGAACTGGTTATAATTTTCAACACATTGGCTCAAAATTGGTTTTCAGTTGTTATAAGTATTCATTTGATGGATTATCCTCTTGTTCTTTGTTCAAATAATTCCAGAATTCATCGTAGTGTTCTTGAGGTACCCTGTAGACACTTTAATTTTAAAAACTTTTAATAAAATAAAGCAGTGTTGTGTTCTAAGAAAACAGATCTTACTATTGAGTAATGTTTTTCTTTATAGAGATCAAGGTATTTGGGAAGTTTTCTAGCCCCCAAGAGATTATTAGATGTTCAGTATAGTGAGCTGATGAATTCCCTCAGAAATCATTGAGTACATTTGCCAAATGGGTAAGTGTGTAAGTCTTCACATCGCAGAGGCAAAAAGCAGGTTGGATGGAATAACCTTAAGTTATTAAATCATGAAGAATGAGGGAGGCTAAGACTGAGCAGACGTGTCTTCGAAATCCAGTGGAACCTGCATGTCATATAATCTGAGGTAGCTGAAAAACTTGTAAACTCTGTGATAAGAGTCCTTTCTAGTGTCTTCAATCATATAAAGGCATGTTATTCCTACTGCAGCCCAAACTAAGGATGTAGTAGCAAAATAAAATATGTTCTAGGAAACAAGTTTTTATATAGTTGGTAATACCAGTTTTAATCAGGAAGATGGCCATTTCTTACAAACATGGGCAGGGGGAACTATAAAGAAACAGAAAATTAAAATGACTACTGTTACCTTTCAGTACCAATTAATTTATATTAATAGTATATTATTGTGACTGACTACTCAACTGTTTTATCTGTGACTATTAATACTACATGTAGCTTTTGGTTTAGCTGTATCACTGCTGTCATTCCTTTCCCCATACAACTGTTATTTACCTAGAAAGTCCTGCTTTTCATCATGAGATTTTGTAATGATTTTTTTAATTCTGATTTGGCCACAGAACCATCACACTTCAGACAGTACCTTCTGGCAATGGGCCGTATCCTGTTGAGTAATCCCAAGAACACTGAACTAATTAAATCAGTTTCTTCTTAGTGAATAAAGGTAAGTCACATTTACTGAATGGGTCTAATTTTAGTTGGGATTAACAAGAGGAATTAGGACACTATCTTTTATTGTCCCAGGTATGCCACTCAGACTCTTGAATAAAGACAAGGAAGAAAGTGTAAAGGCAGGGTTACAGATGAACATTAAGAAAACAAAAACAATGGCCACAGAGGATTTACATAACTTTAAAGTAGTTGATTGTATCATTAAAACAGTTAAAAGATTTTCCATGTCTTGGCTCAGTCATAAATCAGAATGGAGACTGTAGTCAAGATATCAGAATAAGATTAGGACTTGGAAGTATCTATGAAGAAACTAGGGCCATTTCCACACTAGACCATTATAATGCTATTATTCCACTTGCAACATCCTATGGAATCCTGGGGTTTGCAGTTTAGGGAGGGGCTGTCTGGCCCATCCCTAAACTGCAAACCCCAGGATTCCATAGGATATTGAAAGTGGAATAATAGTGCAATAACCAGATAAGATCATTAACTCCAAAACCTTTCTTTAATAGAGACTGGTTCATAATTATTTAGAGTGGTGGGGTCCAGTGAAGGTCTTTTTCAAAAAAGTATTGATAACATCCACTACTCATTTGGCCAGCCCTCCACTTGCAGCTGTGACCAGCCAGGATAGAAATAGGTGTAACAGATAAGTCATTAGTCTTACTTCTCCAATCTGTTCATGTCACCATGACCATTATGTTTAGCAAATTGAAATCATCTGTCAAAACTGGATCAATGTGTACCTCATTTACCGCATTAGGCAATGCACTCAATGTGAAATCTAAGTCACAATTTTATTTCACTTTCCATTCTTTCCCCAGTGGTTGCATGTACTGGGGATACATTTTTCTTCAGATCTGGCACCATACATTATTTTGTGTGACTACACACAACACAACCACGGTGCAGTCTTGCATCCTGTAAGCAGGGGACATCATGGTTTTTCTGACTATAACACTTGCAGGTGTGAACATCGGAATCACTCTTCTATAAACACCAGAAATATTACTGATTCCAGTGAACCCCACTCACATGTTATAGTCAGAAATTCACCATTTCCCATGTTTCTGGAGAAAAAAGCATGACGTTATGTATGGTTGCTTAAAATTAACACAGGCTGCTGGGTGGATTGAGGAGAAGCATCTTTTTGGTAGATGCTTTCTGCACAGAAAAAAAAGAAGAAGAAGAAATCCTGAAGATGACAGAAAATGTTGTGTATAAAAATAGCCTTCTTCATCAGAAAAAGACCGATGGAATATATCAACCAGCCTGCCAGGCAACATTAATATTCTTCCATCTCTTGTTCCTTCTAAGTCTCTCTCAAAGCAAATATTGTGGCCCTGGTTACTTCAACATATTAAAGTTTAATCTGAGACAGAAAATCATGTTTTCCTGTGGGAAAAATAATCACAAACTTGACCACAAAGTAAATTGGTAGAGAAAAAGTCTTGAAGACCAAAGAGTCTTACCTTGCCCACATGTTCCTAGTGGGACAGTTGAGAAATCAAATTTTTGTCAAGGATGACAAGATAGATAAATATTCTTCACACCCCTCCTCAAATCTCTCCCATCCACCTACTGTTTCAACCCCTGCCCCTCCATTTCCTCTGTGTTGAATGAGTAGGCAGTGGCTCATGTAGTTTCAGTAGTACTTACATCAAGTGTTGACATGACCAGTCCCCATTCCTTCAATGTTTTTGCCTTGATTGAGACAAATAATTGGGCTTAAGCCAACACTTATTTGTTCCAGTATTAGCTACCATGAAAAACATAATCTCACAGATGATTTATCCATACCTGAGAATCAACACAACCATCTCTCACTTTGACTTTAGGGAAAGTGCACCTCAGCTTCTGTATGCAGTCACTACAAAGTATTCAGCTTTGGCTGGTAACAAATCTATCCCGATTAGAGAGCAAACCACAGATTTTATTCCAATTATTTCTTTCAGGCAGTCTTTGAAACACAGGGATTAGTAATTCATTTCTGGATACTAAAGAATAATACAAAACATCTCCCACAACTTTCATCTACAGATATATTACCTCATTTAATTTTGTTTTATTTTGCAGATGTAAAATGACACCTCACATTTTCCTTTGTAGATATTATTTGGAATCTAAGGGCAGTGACAAATACTGTGAGAATTTTTAGGCTAAGCAGTGTTGAGGAAGAGCTGAAACCATAGATAAATCTGATTTTTTTTTTTTAATACAGACATCTATCTGGACTCAGTAGGAGGATAATAACGAATATCCTCATATATTCTCACAGTATGTCGAAGGTTACTCCCAGCAATAAAAGACAGAAAATTGCTGTTCCTTTTAGGGGATAAAATAGGGTATGATTTCATCCCAGACTGCCATTCATTGAAGGATAATGAATAAGCACTGCATTACTGTTAACAAAATATACGTTTTGTTACAGACATCTGAAAACAGATTTCCCCCTCCAAAAAAACATATTTTTATTATGAGCAATTGTGCCTGGCTGAAAATGTGCTAGTTACTCATTTCATAACTCTAATTGTGCTTGCTTGGAAGTGAGCTGCATGTCAGTCAATGAGATTTACTCTTGAGTAAACAATTTTGAGATGGAGATGCCAATCATTCTCCTCTTCAGACAGCAAACACTAACCCAGATGCCAAACTGAGCAAGATATTTTCCCCTCTAGCGGCATCTGGTTCCTTGGCAGGCAATTTCGGCAGTTGCTTTGCCTTTTTTTTCCAAATGCCCCTGGCTCTCTCACATCATTATCCTGATAGCTTGTCTGTGCTACTGACTGCTCCTGCTTAACCCTTTTTTGCTTTGATTGCTTTATTCAGATGGTTTTATTTGTAGCATTAAAGTATTGATCAAATGATTGTTGTTCTGCTCAGAAAGATTGGAGCATCATTCCAGAGATCAGAAGTGCTGCAGAGGTTCCAGAGGTTCTTTCATCCCCCTCCTTCTTCTGATATATTTTGAACTAGTAGCCCCAGCCAACAGCCAGGTAGAATAAGCCTATTAGCTTCTAAATATTACATGGACACACCTCACATGTATCTATCACTTCTTGGCAATTCATATGTCATTAGGAAACCTATCTACATGATTTAGTAGGCCCAGTGCTTAGAAAAAGAGTAATTACAAGCCAATGGTTCCAGATTAGTACCAGCATCTCCACTTAAAGAGATCCAGAGTAGTGGCATTTGGAAAGATCTCTGACTTTACAGACAATGTGTCAGAATATTTACTTATATTCATGGCAGTGTACATGTTTTGACCCAGTCCCATTTTATTCTAAAAATATGCTATGAAGTTGGTTAGGCTCTGAGATGCATAACTGGTTCAAGATCATCCTATGAGCTTCATTGCTGAATGGAAATTTGAGTATGAGTTTGTCTACTCCTACTCTGATATTCTAACTGCTACACAGAACTGTCCACATTGGAACTTGTACAGTCTGAAGGATCTAGTGTTGAAGAGAAAAGCTTCTGGAGGAAGTACACTCTGATGTCAACAAGAGAGCATTAAAATATTTTTAAAGCAGAGATATCTGGGCTAGATAAACCACCATTCAAACTCTGTCTGTATTTGTATGCATATCCAACATCTTTCTCTTCCTCCTTCTCTTATTCTTAATCATCCTTATATATTTCCTGCATTTCCCCCAGAACTGGGACTGAAAGAGGCTTACAAATTAAAACAAAAACAGTACAGTAAAAACATAGGCCCTTTCTGCAGGATGTTGTCATCCCACCATGGGGATAGGAGAAAGACAGGACTGTGACAACTGTTACACATGCTGTCATTGTGATTCCATGTCTCATCCCTAGGGGGTGCAATCACAAAATGAATCATTAATGGGTTTTCTCCATCAATGGTCCGCAATCATGCCACCATTGTAGACTTACCCAGTCTGCAGAGGGTCTGGAAGTGCAATGATTGGATTTCTTGCCACAGCACAGCCTGGGAAAGTACTTGGCTGCACTGCAGAAGGAATAGCAGAACCATCACACGTCCCTCATTCATGGAGGCAGCCAATATGGAGCAGAGAACTCCTGTCACACTTTCCTCCCAGCAGAGCTGCTCTTTGCATCTCCATGGGAGGAGGTCAGAAGATGTTAGTGTGTTGAAAGTGTCATACAGAAGGTCCACATTAAAATGGAATTAAGCTACCAATAATACTAGCATCACAAACACATAATTAAAAATAAGAAAGTAGTTTAAGATACAGTTAAAAGCCCATTCATTAAAGATAAATCAGTTGCCAAATGCCTGATGGAATAAAAAAATTTTGCTTGCCAATGAAAGCACAGAGAGGAAGATATTCTGGCTTCCCTAGGAAAAGAAATCCATCCCTCTCCTCCACAAACCAAAGATGGAGGAAAATAGACGGTTGCTTTATTTGCTGCTGAATTTCTTGGTTTTAATAAAAAAGATGATGCTGTCTGTTTCACAGAATATCCAGAGACAGTTCACAGCACAAACAGAAATATCTTATTCCTACCTAGAGGCTGGGTTATTTTATATCAGGATACATTACAGAAAAAATCAGGTAGTCTCATTTTGGTTGCAGGGCATTCCTCTTTCTCTTCACTGGATGGGAGGGGAGAACACAGGGCCTTTACACTAGAACAGTAAGAATTTTGTATCTTTAAAAAGGAAGCATGATCATCTAAGTCTCTAGAACCAATAGTGAGCAAAGACACAGAAGAGATCTATGACTGGTCAATTGCTTATAGTGTTAGGAAATCTGAATATTCATTGGCCAAATTGCCTGCTCAGCTTCTTTCATCCTCACTCCCCTTCCTACTGGCTTGGAGAGATCTGTGCCAGTTGAAAATGATTTTCTAGGTAATCACAACTGGCAGTAAATGATTTTGTTGGTGTTGTAAGAGAGTTGATTTATTTTTATTTTTATTTTTTGCAATAGTTGGAAAAGACCCATGATTTATAATCCTCAAAATCAGCATAATGATTTCACTGAGAGTTATTGGTCTCATTCTGTATGTCCTTCTCTATTCATTGAAGCTGCATGGTACCTCTTGTCTTTTGCTACTGATAATACAGAAAAATAATGACCTATTCATTTATATTAATTTTACACCATGACTTGAAATCTGTGTGCAAGGAAAAATGCAAAGAATATAACCTTCTCTTGGAAAATTATTGTCATCATCACCATCACAACCACTTCATATATTTTGTAGCACAGATTAACAACCTCCGTTGAACAAATCTCAAGATGTCTTTCAAAGAATAATGTTTAAAATGTCTGTGGAAGATCTTTAAGGGTAATCTTCCTGAAATTTCTAGTTGTCACTAGGCAAACGATAAAGAGAAGGGTCTGCAGTATTTTCCCAATTTCCGAATCTGCTATTCAGTCAGAAGGGCCTGATTAGAATCACATTCTAATCATATTGTCCCATTCTGTTGGCAGTGTTCAAGAAAATGCTATACTCTGCTGTCATTGCTTAGCTAAAGTGAAGCCACAGTGCTTCATTCTGTATGGACTCTAGTCAAGTTGATATCTAGCTTTTTTAAGAAAGACTTTTCTTTGGAAAACCTGTCTATTCCGTACTGAAGCCACTATAAAATACATTTGGCAATTACAGAAAAATTATGTCACCTAAGGTTTTTAAATTAATATCAATATTTGAATAGATTACATAACTTTTGATGAAACACAGTTACATTATTAGTTGGTTTCTGAAGTCTTGCAATATCCTAGACACACATTACACAGAAGTGGGGAAATTTGGGGGTTTGAGAATGTAGAAGGAGATCAGGGAGAAGTGTTATTTCACTTGAAATTGAGGAGGTATATGCTGCATGTGGTATCAGTACAACACTAGATGTTTATTGCATATATTTTTGTCAATTTGTTTAATAAATCTTCGCTGTTGCATTTTCTACAACTCTGTTAGCATACTTTAATTTAATATTTTAAGGAAGGAAGATTGAGTCATACTGAACCTGATGATCAACACATCCACTTGTTCAGTATGGTGGTCACCTTGAAGCCTGAGTACCAGCTCCAGGCACAGATGTTAAGGGAAAAAGGAAAGGGTGAAGGATATGAGCCAAGGGTTGGAACTTCAGAGCCCATATGGATAGGAGTTCTGTCACAATCATTTATTTTAAAAGCCCTTAAGCAGACTAGAAATATGGGTACCCATCTGAAAAATAGCAATGCACTGTCAATTTGTCATCTAATTGTCAAGTCAATTTTGAGTTTTGGAGATCCTATGAATGGTAGAACCTCCAAGAGCATGATGCAATGGAGCATCAGGGCAGCAACAGAAAAGGTCTATCTAGTTCAAGTTCTTGTCCACATAGTATCCAACCAGTTGCCTATGGGAACACCACCAGCAAATCGTGAGTAGAACTTCATCCTCATATGGATTCATGTGGATTACCACAGCTAATAAGATTTAAATGTCCAATAGGGCCAAGATTTTCAAGGACAAAGAAAGTCAGCCTTGAAACAATGTGTATCCATTTGCAGCAATTGCTGAAAAATTGCCAAAAATTAGAAGCACTTTGTGAAACTTCAGAGAGGAGGAGGGAATGCACATATAACAAGATAAGTGGCTTTAGAGTAAATCTAGCCATGATTCTTGCCAGTCACAATCCTGTTATAAAAATAAGCTTTTCAAACAATTATTACATTAAATGTATTAGGTTGCACACTAATCTATCAGCTATAGCATGTTTGAAATTCCTTTAGGTGGCACAGAGACAACTCCTCCTCAACCACTCCATCACAGTAAAACTCCACACAGAAAATCATGGGTATTTGTAGAGTTTTACATGCAATGAGGTAATAATCCACAAATAGCCATGATTTTCTGTTCCCATGTATTTGGTCTTGCAGATAAGTGTCCTGCCTTTTGAATAGGGAGTAGGTTAAGATTTCCGGATTTTGTGGGGTGGAGGTGGGAGTTGGATGAGTGGATAATGAATAGACATGGCAAGAGTTATACCATTGATGTCATGCTCCATAGCCGAACAGCAGTGAGTTAATCCATATTTTACTTTTGTATCTGCTTTCAAAAGGGACACTTGACCTTCAGCTAACACAGTTTCAGAAAATGTTATATCCTGTTTTGTTGCGAATGCTATAAGGCATTATGTCTACTACAAATCTGTGAATTAGGAATTTACATTTTCAAAATCAGACTACTGAGCCTGGATTTAAAATAGTTTATTTTAATTCTAGGTCCCATACCATCTAAGAGTAAATCAGTACCATATCCACTTATGCAGGAGTTAGCCCTTATTGAAACCATTGGGACTTAGAATATATTCTGTGTATTAATGCAGTTATATGTTGTAGAGATGAAGTGTTTGCAAAAGCAGAGGCTATGTTACGATCTGCACTTGCTTTGGCTGGAGACCAACCTACAATAAGAATGTGTAGGATGGCACTAAATATCACCAATTGCTATGGCTTGTGAGTTGTTATTTGAGTAGAACTTCCATTATCTCTGACCAATGGCCATGCTGGCCAGGGCTGAGGGAAGTTGGGTCCAAGAAGATCTGGATTTTCATAGGTTGTACAGCCCTGATGTAGCTGTAATAAATACTGAAGTTAAATTTAGATCAAGAATATTTATTTCTAATGTTGCCTTTGTGGCATTCACTATATTTTGTAATTAATGAACTTCATTGCTACTGCAATACACAATAGAGTATAACAATTGGCAGGTGCCATGCTGTTTTTTAAACCTCTGGGAACACTGCTTGTTGCCTGAGGTATGGGAGGAGAAGCAGAAAAACACACACTTGCATGCTGTGTCTTCTAATTGGCACCAGCAGCCAGAAACAAATCTTAGGCAGATTTCTCTTTTGCTACTTCATGTGTAAGTCTCTGGGCTGTACCACAGAGAGTCATTGCTGCTGATTTAGACTCTGTCACTTGAGATGCCTGGCACCAATTAACCCTAGGATAGCCAGAAAGCAACCCAAAATTTATTGGTTCATTTAGTGCACAGATCAAAATTTACCAAAACAATTTCCCAGTTGATTTTTTCAAGGAACAACCAATAAGGTTGGAAAATGCTCTCTTTGGAAAAGATGCATTTTTGTGTCCAATCAACAAAGTAAGGCCAGAACTCTGCAAAACTGGTAAGATGATGCTTTAGAAAGGACATCACTTAGGTCCTTTCTACAGCTTACCTGCATCCAGCCCAGGTGAATGGAGATCACATGAGAGCCTCTTGCGAGAGGATTTCACATCCCCACTGCTTCTGCTCCACAGGAGCTGCCGGTCGGCCAGTAGGCAGCATGAGAGCTCCACCTCTTCATTCCACAGTGCAGCCAGGTATTTTCCCAGGCTGCACTGGAGGAGGAAACATGAGGGCCGTGGCTCCAGAGTCTCTGCACTTACGGTAAGTGCATGTAGGGCCCTGGGGAAATGCGCAATTGAGCACCATTTTCTTCTAAAAGCCAAAAATGATATAGTCCATGGTCAGCGCCTGCCGGCACTGGCAGCATTGTGCAATTGCAAGGACGTCATCTGAAATGCTCCTCGCAATCACACGACACTCCGGAGGCCTTTTCACATGAGAAATGCCATGTGAAAAGAGCCTTAGAGGCAGACAATATATATTACATATAGAAGATTATCAGTTCAATCTCTGGACATTTCCAGTTCAAAGCATTTCATGGAAAGATACCTACTCAAGATTGGCTGTCAATCACCATTGGACCATCCTGGGCCAATGGGTTGCTCCAATCTAGTGTTCATAATGGAAGTTTCAGCTGCCGTAGTTTGCCTGGGATATTTCCTGTTCTGAAGACTACACTTAGATTATAAACCAGCAGGCAGGCTCTCTTCTCATATTTGTACTGATATAAGTGATCTTAAAAGTGTTTATTTATTGATTTTTATCCAACATTTTTGATACTGTTCATTTTTTTTAGTTTAACAGAGCTCCAACAATGACATAGAAGCAACAATTTTTTTTCAGGTATTGAAATAAGATGCCTCATTTCATTTCAAGAAATGAAAATTTTAAATAAAGGAGTTTCATGATCTCCCACAGATTTATGATTTCTGAAATGACATGAAGTAGAAAAGTACCTGGCAATCAATTGACAATGTTATTAAAACCAAGTAGGGGGTGCATTATGCTACTTCTCTTTACATCCAGTTTATTAGCTGACTTCTTATTGACAGCAGTGATCTCCATACTGCAATGGTTAGCCATTCTTTCTAATGCACTAAGGCCAGAGCTGTAGCTATAGGAAGGGGGGCAAAATAAGGCCATTTCTGCACTACGCTGTGCTATTATTCCACTTTCAACATCCTGTGGAATTCTGGGGTTTGTAGTTTACTGAGGCCAAAGAGCTTCCTGATTGAGAATTCTAAGGCCCTTTTCGCATGTTACCTGTTTGCGCGACGGGGGAGGGCGTCTCGTGCTAGAAGCCTCATTCGAAACGCTGCCGCTTCCCCCTCCTTCCTACCGCAGGTTGCTTCCTGTTTGTGCGAGCGTCGTGCTAGCGCCCCGCCCCTTCCTTCCGCAGCACAGTATGGGAGTTGTAGGCTGTGCTGGGGGAGGAAGCGCTACCCGCCCGGCTTGCCGACGCACCACACGCAGGTAAATGCGCGAGGGAGCCGCAAGCATTGTGCGAGCACAGGGCATTTTTGGCTTAAAGCCGAAAATCAAATAATGCACCCGCGCCCTGCTTCAGCCTCGTGAGCGCTGTGCAAGTGGGAGTGTGTCGTACAGAGCGGCGCTCCCATTTGCGCAGCGCTCAAGGGGTGCTCATGCTAAAAAAAAAACATGCAAAAAGGGCCTAAGTGCCCCTCCCTAAACTGCAACCTCCAGCATTCCATAGGATGTTCAAAGTGGGATAATAGCATCATAACAGTGTAGTGCAGAAAGGCCCTGAGTGTCTTAATCTCAATAAGAGTTCTTACCCCCAATGAAAGTTTCCCTCAGTTCCCAAATTTCTGGCATTATACTGTCTTAAAACTTCTGTTGAGCATTTAGAGATATAGTTTAGGTGTTCAAAGAAAAGGGGCAAGAAAAATTACCAGGCAAATGTGAACACAGCAAATTTCAAGGTGTGAATGATCTTCAGTGTCTCATTCTCTCCAGTGCTAGAAATCTGGGTTATGAAGGAAAATTTCATGGGAGCAGAATTCTAATTCAATGGGCTCATTCCCTCCCCCTGTAAGATGGCAAAGGCTAAGACACTGTTTCTTATCATTTAGGTGATAATTTTTTTCCATTCACTATTGTTCCTTTATGCTCTCTTCTGCTTAGCAGTACACATGGATGAAGCTATGCATTTATATTTAGAAGTCAGTCTGAATATTATGGTTTTTATTTTCATTTTTATCCACTCTCCATTAGTGAGTAACATTATCACATACTTCAGCTATGCTGAATATCGGGTGGTGATTAAATAATCTTGCTTCTGCCATATAAACCAACAGGTTTGGGTGGAAGATCATGATCAGGAGAAACTGAATTGTCTCTAAGTTTCATCTGAGCTTGGGCAACAGCAATGCCAATAATAATTAGAGCCCAAGGCAAAAGGTGCTAATGTGGTCTCAATATGAAAAGCTGCAGGTACGGTAGGAGTGATTGAATTACCTGTAGGCCTGTGTTGCGGAAGGTAGCAGCAAGGCACCACATTACATTTTCCAAATATATTAAATGTGGTGAAAAAGAACTATAAAAGGCCTATGATCTCCAGTAAATCATAGATAGCCAGAGTGTTCTAAGAATCTATGGGAGGAACTGAATTTGGCATCTAAGAAGAAAAGATGAAGGAGGGGAGAAAGTCCACAATATAACATGAAAAGGATTAACATTCAGGTCCATAAAATAAATGAATTTTGTTGGGAAATACAAATAGAGAGAAGCAAGCTCAGATGGATATTGATACACAATGCAACTGTGTTTTGTTTTTGTTTTGTTTTTTTAAAAAAAGGATATAAATGCAGTCATTACAAACTTCATTCCATTTTCAAACAGGTAATCCTTGTTCAGCTAAAAGTAAACCCCACACAGATCAACATCATATAAACATACGTTTCAATTGCAGATAATGATTAAGATGGTATAGCAAAAATATATGTATAATAAAGTTTATGGAAAAGAAATATTTAAATTTCATTATAGTAGCTTTTCAATTGTATGACATAGAAAGGAGGCAAGGGTGATGCTGTAAAAAATATTGTTTAGGCAAATCATGATGGAAAATGAACAGCACAATTTTGTTTGAAAGAAAAACTTATAGTCACTAATACCTTACTTAAAATATCAAGTACATTATACACATGGAAATGTCTGTAAGCCAAAATTACCAACAAGACTGTATATTTTAGTTACTTGAAGCAATCAGTGTTATGGCAGTGAAAACCCCTCCTAAAGCTAAGGAAAATCCAGTTCATAATCCTCTTGTTGTTGTAATCTGCCATAATTTAAAGAAAAACAGAGAAGTAAAACCAGAAAACACATAAAATTAAACAATTAAGTGATCCAATATAGCTAAGGGAGGATTTGCAAAGGTCTTGTTGCAGAGTTAGTTCGGAGTTAGTTAGATCCCCTCTCAATTTAATGAAATGTTTTTAAAAAATTGGTACAAAAGATCAATCAATGGAAAAAGAGGATCTATTATGAAGAATCATGGAAGGAATTAGACTTTGCTCTTTGGGGAAAAATATTCAAGTAAATCGCAGGGTATACTTTCAAGGCTGCAAAACAGATTTAGTCCTGTGACTAAATATTGCAAATCTGAATGGGAAAACCATTTTGAGAAAGCATTTAATGAGTCCAACCTTCCTCTTTCAGTGCCTGCACTGAATGTAAGTGAGGACACTGTTGGGAAAAAAAATTCAGTGACTATGGCTAGGATTTCAAGATTAAAACATGGAAAAGCTCTTGGGCAGGACATTTTACTGCATTCTCTGATTGGTGGGCTCCAATACTTGCATTATTGTTTTATTTCATTAACATCTCAGGCATCTCATTTTCTAGGTAAGCTGCAGCTATTGTAGTTCCAATTTATTAAAAGGGAATCTAGGAATCAGCCTTCCAAATACAGACCAGGTAGTCTCATAGACATAGGAGGAAAGATATTTGCTAGGTCTTTTGTCAAAAAATTGGAGGACTAAAAGATCATGCTTCTTTTGCTCCAGAACAGACTGGGATCTGTGCAGGTTAATCAACTTTAAAAAAACGGTTTTATGCTGAAATGTATTATTGATAAATATTTGGCTGGAATTTCCTACATGCCTATGCAGCTTTTATTGATTTGTCAGGTGAGTCTGACTCATTTCATTGAGAAAGCCTCTGGAAATTTCAATAAGGTTGCACACTCATAAAGTCTAGATATACATGCTACTTGTTTTATGTTAACAGAAATGTGACCTATAACAACCTAAAATGTAGAAATATGATTTTAAAAGAGAAGGGGATCATGGAATAAATATGCTGGACAGGAGTTAAAAGTAGAAAATATAAGGCTAAATTAAAATAATTATGAAAGCACATAAGGAAAAAAAACAACAATGAGAAAGCAAAGCTAAAAAGATGAACCAAAGAATATACAGAAATAGAAAATGTGGAGGCAATGCACAATTCCTTCAGTGTACATAAGAAGGTCAAGCAAACAGCAGACATGTTCAAAACGTAACATTGTCTAGAATAATGGATATAAATAATTCTCTGATGCTTGACGTCAAGAATAAAATTACAGTATTATGCATTAAAGAGATTCTAGAAGGTAATAGTCCAGCATTTAATGTACCAGATGTCAATACTGGACCAGAAATACAGAACATAGAAGTGCAATATGGTTAATAAAATGGCAAAGTTCCTGGAACTGGTGACCCTTTCACAGAAATATGAAAGTTAATAGAAAATGATGTTTCATATGCTTTAGTTAATCTTCATTTATTTATTAAGTTTATATCCCACCTCTCTCCCAACATGGGCTGTGAATTTGAAAACATTTGTTTTCAATGTGCCCATATCCAAGTTTGGCTAATGAAGACCACAACGTTTTTTATAGAGCCCTAACTGTTCTTGTACTTGTAGTTCTTATGTGCCTTCAAGTCAATTCCAACTTTGGATACTCTGTCGCAAGGTACTCTTGGCAAGATTTATCCAGAAGAGACTTAGGATTGCATTCCTCTGACTGTAGCCTACAGCACTTGGACCCTTTTCGCATGCATTTTTTTTTTGCGCAAGCGCCTCTTGAGCGTTGCGTGAATGGGAGCGTCACTCCGTATGACGCACTCCCACTCGTGCAACACTCAAGAGGCTAAAGCGGGGCGTGCATTTTTTATTTTTGGCTGTAAGTCAAAAATACTGCGCGCTCGCGCAATGCTTGCGGCACTCTCGCACATTTACCTGCGTGTGGTGCTTCGGTGAGCCAGGGCAGTTGCGCTTCCTTCCCCCAGCGCAGCCTACAGCTCCCAGACTGTGCTGTGGAAGGAAGGGGAGGGGCGCTAGCACAACGGTCACGCTACCAGGAAGCCAATGTGGGAGGCAGAAGGGCTATTGTGAGTGGCTTGCGCGAGCGGCTGCTTGCGCGAGCACCTCTCCCCACTGCCACGATGAAGGTAACGTGCGAAAAGGCTTTTGGTATTACCTGGCAGTCTCCCTCACAAGTATTAACTAAATAGGTTTGACTCTGGTTAGCTTCTGTTATCACACAAGACCTGATACTTTCAGAGAATTTAGGAAGCTTGGAGGATTATTACTGGTAAGGTGTATCTGTAAACTTTTCTAAAATAGTAGGGAGTTGACATTACCTCAAGGCATTTATATATTTGAAATTTGGTATCCCAGATCTAGACCTAGAAGCAACATCTCAATAGTTAAATAAGCACTGTGACACAATTACTTAAACCATCTGTATGGCTTGTTATTTCGTCCCACGCTGCCTCGCTTGCTATGGCGGGGGGACGGCCTTTGCCGCCCTCCCACGCCACGAGATCACGCTGCATTGGCTGGCGGGAGGAGGAGGGGCAGGGCTCAGTATTTGGAGCCCGCCCCTCCTCCCTGTCGGCCATTCTCATCGATCCAGGCAACCCACCCTCCCCCCCCGATGGTTTCAGTGTAAGATAGCTGGTCGCTTCGGGGCCGGGTAGGAATTTTTCCCTCTCTATACGGGGGGTTTTTCGCCTATCCTACACTGCGCCTAGAGCGGGGTAATTGGCTTTTCAGGGTGGTGTCTTAATTTGGTATTAATTAGGTTGTCACTGTTTACATATAATTATGCTGGCCGGCAGGGGGGGCTTTAGGTTCAGTGTGTACCTATGGCACCCCCCCTTGTGGGGTGTAGGATAAATCCTATCCTTGGGGAGGGCCCTGGGATCACCCCACTTGCTGCGCAGCGGGGGGTGGGCCTTGGAGCTCTCCTTCCAGACAAGGGCTGGCCAAAAGCCTTCATGCAACTTTAGCGGTTGGCTTTGGGGCCCAGTATTTCGCCCAACGGCTAGGGGAGATGGTCGGGAGCTGCCTCTTGACCCTAGTCTGTGGATGCTGTATACCCCCCCGTTTTTCTCCTCAGATCATAAAACGCAAGTTCATGTTCAAGTTCATGTTCAAGTTCAAGTTCAAGTTTAAGTTCACCCCTTGTTAAATAGGCATATTAATAAATTGCCCTAGTTCAACCCAAGCTCTGTCTGTGGTCTCGTTATTTCGTGGGTTGGGCGGCAAATTACTACTATCACTACCATCATTTATTTATGTAGCACCATCGTTCTATATGGTGTTTAAAAGACCAATGCCTAGTCCCTCTCCTCTAATTAAGAGATGACACAAAAAGAAAAGAGAGTGGCACTGTGGGAGCTACAGTACTTAATCAATCAACCCTAAGAGCCACTGCTTAGCTTATCCTGTTTTTGCTTCCTTTTTTGCCTGTAGGATAAAGCTATTTGGACCTAAGATAACAAAGATCCTTTCCTGCTCCAAACACTAAAACTTATTCAGAGTAGTCTCTGATTAGTTTTGGACTTAATTGTAATTGAATAACCCATTGAAATGAATGTTAGTGATGGTTAACAAGTCCCATTGATTTTAACGGGTCTATTCAAAGTGTGACTACATGTGGAACCAATCAATATTTTCTTGGTAATGGTTAAATGTGGACAACTTGGAAGTACTAGAAAGTATCTTGGTTTGGAAACCTATGCTAAACCAACATAAAAGGTGCATCTTTAAGGAAACTGATCTTCTCAGATTCACAAATCTACTTTTGTGGACAAATATACTGAGCATGTATATGTTGGGAAATATTAGAGGAACTAATGGGGAAGATTCCACACGTCTATAATTAATAATAATCAATTACTCTCCATCTTAATCAATAACTATTCACTATTCTTTATACATTTATCTTCTTAAAATGTGCCAACAGAAATCTCATTTCAGGGGCCTTCTCCCAGAGGAGCGGTTAAAGCTTTCAAAAGGATAGAAATTTATAATTAGGATGCTAATCCTGCAAAGACCTCCCTACATACTCAACAGAACAGGCACAAGTGGTTCTATGCACACGACTGCATCATCAGCGCCTAAGTATCAGAACAGCCCAGAGTGTGTGATGAAACAAAGGAGGGAGAGAATGTGCTGTGTGCTATTTAGAGAAATTAGTTCCTGAGAGAAAAGCGATTAAAAATCAAGCCTGCTGCAGTGCAAAACTAAGACCACTGAGATTATCATAAATACTAAATCAGTCTCCAAACAACGAAACCGGCCCTGTAAATCCGACCAAAAAGGAAGCACAAGCAGGGATTTTTCCATTCCGAAAGACTGTGGATTTTCCCCCTTTATTAAAAAGAAATTGAGACAGAACTGGAACAATCCACTCTACCAGCATGTAAATCTACAAGACACCAGACTACTGCCATTTAACTCATGCATCTGGGAAAGCTGCCTGACTAACATGAATATTAATCCATTCTGCATCAGAAATGTCAAAAAAAAAAAAAGTCATTTTAACTCTAATACTAACACAGCTCCTTACATTATAATGGAGCTTAGTGGAATAAATTCCTTGTACTTGCAAGCATGGTTTTCTTTTTCTACCCTGCCTTTCCATGTTGCTGTGCCTAATTTAAATGTTAAAAGGTTTATTCAAAATGCAGAGCTTTAATACAAAGTATAATATCAAATAGCTTATTTTAAACAGTGCTAACTTGAAATATTTTAAATAAACAGCAGTCCAATCGTTATTAGCTTTTCCTTCCTATCATTTCCTAACAGCATGTGTTAATGTGCAGATAAGGAAAATAACATTCAGAGGTTTTTGGGTTTGTATTCTTTTGGCTGACTAATTGGCTGTGATTTGTATATTTGCATTGTAGTCCCCCGATTTACCAAAAAGTGACACAAGCATTTTTGTCATCCTGTTCAGTGTATCATATTTTTAAAACCATAAGAAATAATGTTTTAAGACTGGAAAAAGTATACATGTATACTTCAAAGACATCCTCTACCAACACAATTTAACAAGTAAAAAATTGAACGTTTGACCTTTCCAATGTTGTTGGATTCTAACAACCATTTGTCCAAGAAAAAAATTATTCCAATGGTCAGAAATTATGGATCCTTTAGTCCAATAATATATTGAATGATAACAGGTCCCATCTAATGTAGAAAAAGGTATTTTCCTAATTATGAAAATAATCTCATGGTGTATTTGCATCACATACTTATTCTGAAAGAGCACAAGACGTTGTTTTGAAGGCAATTCTTTTTTAGAAAGAAAAAGTTCTGATATTATATTGTGTTGCTTATTTTAAAAATAATATTTTGAATTTTAGTATTTGATCATAGAAGTAATATTTTGAATTTTATCATCTGCGATTTACCTGAAAAGTTCTACAATTATATCAAATTACAAACTGATCTAATAAAAACTGAAGAAAGTAGAGAGAGAGAGAGTTAGAAAGTGTACATTCATTCTTCTTCTTTCAGTTTTTGGATGGGACCGACATATCATATAGACCTTTCTAGTATAGAGAGCAAGCTCAAGTCTGTGCATGTCTACTCAGAGGTAAGCCTCAGTACTTCCTATGCAGAGTGTAGTTCAGTTCAGAGTAACTGGCCAGCAGACAATAGTTAAGTAGCATGTCACAATTTCCCAGCAATTTCCCTGCAATCATTGATCAGGGACAACAGCGGAAGAAAACTATGACTAACATCTCACCTGGGGACATCTCTGTCACAGCCAGTGAATTAAGAGGAATATGAGTTTATAGGGTAATTGTTCAGAGTCTGGTTCAGGAAAAACTATCAGGAAAAGCCAACAGAAGCTGAAGTCAAGTGACAAAATCTTATCTGTTGGTGGAAGCATGTTTTGTAAATAGGACCGAAGTTTATCACAATGTTATGAAGAAAGCAATAACAGAGAGAAAGTTATAGCAACTATACTGTGATTTAACATCTTCACATACAGAAATTTCCTAAATATGAAGAAATGAAAATCAAAAATAGTAGAAATGACATTCTTATCCATCCCTATGCCCTATAACCACTGAAGATGTAGTTCTTCATGATAGACCTTTTCGCATGGCATTTTCCATGCGAAAGGGTGCCTGGAGCGTTGCGTGATTGTGAGGAGCGATCTGCACGATGCACTCACACTCGTGCGATGCTCCAGGATAGGGCAGGTGTCTATCGCGCACCTTTTCATTTTGGCTAGAAGCTGAAAATGGTGCATGATCGTGCATTGCTCCCAGGCCCCACGCGCACTTATCTGGCATGTGGAGCTTCTGGAGCTGTGCCAGTTGTGCTTCCTGCCCCAGCGCAGCCTGGGAAACTCCCAGGCTGCACTGCAGAAGGAAGAGGAGGGGCTCTCGCATGAGCAGGCAGTTCATGGGGAACCAAAGGACCCCGGGCACAAGACCCTCTTGTCACAGGCTGCTCGTGCAATCCCCTCAGCCCAGCACCAGAAGAAGGTAAGGTGCAGAAAGGGCCTAAGACAAGTAGGGATCATTTCTATATAAAAAAAAGTGGAAAAGATGTTTTGTTTTGTTTTTTGAGGGTTAAGAAACCATGATGAGAACAATTCTAGACCAATGAGAATTTTTGCAGTTTGGGACTTATTCTGTACAAAATTTTCAAGTGGCTATTTTGTACAGGAAATAGCACTTTCTGAAAAATCAACAGTTGTTTTTTGCACAGAAAATGCTGAAATTGGCATTTATACTGTGCCAAACTCACAGACAGTTGGTCTGCAAGTCTTCTGGCTTACCATAACCAGACGTGCCTGTAACTACAGGAATTTATTCCTTGCCCTGTTCTCAGTCAACCTGTGTTAGAGTTGCAGCTGTTGTTTGGTATCCCCTATTTGTTTTCTCTTCATAATTCTCTTTTCCCCCTTATTGACAATGAAGATTGAAATCTTCTTATGAGCCATGAAGAATGGATTCTTTTGATTTAGAGAAAGAGATGGTATGGGAGTACACAGTCTTTCTGAAATCTAGATTAAGCTATCACCTGAAGCCTTGTGGATTTCAGAGTGAACCCAAGTTCAGAGTGTGGAATATGGCTAACTCTGAAGAATTTGCATCTCATTCAAATGGACAACTTTTATGCAGCCAAGGGGGACCACTATGGAAACATTTGGTTGGTGTGTCTGGACAGCTGAAAGAGTAAAGCTTACCTGAAAGTACTCATAGAATCATAGAGTTGGAAGAGACCACAGAGGCCATCTAGTCCAATCCCCTGCTATGCAGGAACACACATCAAAGCATTCCCAACAGATGGCCATCCAGCTTCTGCTTAAAAACCTCCAAAGAAAGACACTCCACCACACTTGGAGGCAGTATATTCCACTGCCAGGCAGCTCTGACCATCAGGAAGTTCTTCCTGAGATTCAGGTGGAATCTCCTTTCCTGCAGCTTGAATCCATTGCTCCTTGTCCTAGTCTCTGTCCTACTCATTAAAGCAAAAAGAAAGCAGACAATTTCCTGTTTGAAATTACAGGAAGAATAACATGACATAATTTCCTTCCATTACTTTGGGCATCTTTAAAATAAGATACCTTAGATGAGATCCTGCCATGAAATAACCCCTAGTAATAAATGAAATGGAATTATGTCATACCAATAGGAGCTATTATGCTACCCCCAACCTGGCCTTCATTACAAGAATTTCATTCCTGATGTTCAGCACTCTATTAAGAAGAGAGTTTCTAGATATACTTTGCCACATTACTCCAAGTATAATTTATGAACTGCAAAAGCTTTTTGAAAGCTTTTGAAGTTCTATATATTTCTAACAACCATACAAGATTTGCCATCTTTTTGTATACAGTAGAAGCAATCTACAATTACCTGAAAGAAGATTAAAATTACTCTTTTTAAGTATATAAATTAGGAATTTACCTTAATTTTTATGAGGGACAATCAGATATACTTCTAAATTAAATGGCTGGACAGTGTTGAGTCTTAAGTAAAGAATAGCTAAAACCAATTTCCATGGAAACCTCCAAAAGAGAAGTATATGTACAGTAGATGGGGGAGGGGGAAGAGAAAAAGGTAAGTAAAGTGGATCATTAGCAATGAGAGCCTGTGCTCAGAAAATTGCACCAGAGAAGAGATCTCCTTTGTTCAGAGTACAGTACAGCTTAATGTATTCAACAAAGCAGAGATTAATAACATGATTGGGTTCGGTTCTGCTCCCTTTGAAGCTAATAACAAAACTCTCATTGAACAAGATTGCAGTCTTTGGCCCCAATCCAATAACATGCACACTTAACTGCTGCAGTTTAATGATTATCTGCTTGTTAGAGAAAGAAGAGGGAAAAATTTAAGTGACCTCTCCATACTTATTCTTCTGAATTGCTAGTTTGTGGAATTGTAGTTTAATTTTTTTTTTTTTAACAGAATTGCAGGCAGTCTCTGCTGGCACCTGCTGAATGAATGCTCCCAACCCCATGCTTTTCTGCTACTCCCTCTCTTTGTTGTTTCTCTCATGCCTATTTCAGATGTTAAGCTGATTGAGAACAAGGACATATCCATGTTCTATATGCAATTTGTTTATGAGACCATGGTGGTGGTGGTGGTGGTGGTGGTGGTGGAGGACATAAATGTGGTAATGGTTTTGATGACTTCAGACAGCTATTAATCCTCACATGCTGCTGCTTCCCTTCCTTAACAAGACTGGCTAAAATTATTTTACTTGACCTATACAGGGGGACAAATTGCAAGAAAATAGGTAAAGCAGAAAAGCATCTTATAGATGGAATCTTCTTCCATGCAATGATTACCTTAACGAAGTGACCTCCCGCTGTTCCAATCACATTCAGAAGCCACCTTTGCTGCTTTGTTGCTCGGTAAAATTAAAGGAAACACCCTTCTGCTCTGAGACTAAATTATGAGACATTTATTGAAGATTAATACCATCCCCCACCAAAGTCATTGGGGTTTACTTTTCAGTAAGACTGAACAAGTGAACAGGAAAATAAACATGATAATAGTGCCCCCAGTGTACAAGGAGAGCAAAAAAAGAGACAAAGAAAGTGAGGAGGGGAGAAGGAAAGAGTTAATCTCTATAACTGATTCCATATTCATTTCTAAAAAATAATAATAAAACTCATTAAACTAATAAAGGAACCTATTATGTAGGTATTACTAAATTAAAGGAACGGGAAGGGTAACATCATGAGATTATAAGGGAGAAGGAAAGGGACAGGAAGGACAGGTTTTTAAACAATAGGTAAGAAATTGGGTTTGCAAAAATTCATGCAGCGATATGCAAATTGGATTAGATTTTTTAAACATCACATTAATGATTAATATGTTAACCTTTTTTTCCCATCTGTGTCAAGCCTCACCAACACCAACACCACCATACAAAAGATAGTGGGGATGATGCTGTTAGTGGAGATATAGGATATAAAATGGTGTTTTTTTCCCCTTTAAAAATCATATCACATTTAAATAATACATTAGATAGTAACTTAGGAATGTACATATGTCAAAATGCATTTTATTATGACAGAAATATTTTATTAATATTTTGACATGATTTTAAGTGAGAAAATTTTGAAAAATGCAAAAGTCATAGAATAACTATGTTCACTATGTTTGTTACTCCAGAAATACGGATCAGGTCTGTTCACCTTGGGCATCACATTAAAAACCAGTTTGCTGCCTCAAGTTTGGTGAGAAGATAGTATGTTATCTGTAGATCAACATATCTGAGAATGAAAGAATACCTGATCCGGGTCAACCATTTATTCAATGAAGGAGCTAGAGATGGATAACAACTTTGTTTCATTTTGGTTTGGATCTGAAGCTACTAAAGTAAATTGACTTAATTTCCTTATTACCAAATGGAAATATAGTATACAGTCATCTTTCCACATTCGTGGGTTTGACTTTCACAGATTGGATTATTTGTGAGTTTCTTCAATCCTTGGTCCCCACATGGTGTTTCTTTTCTGACGTAACCTTCTCTCTTGGTGGCTTTAATCAAGCTATGCAGCCCTTTAAAAACCCACTTGGAGCCTGATTTCTTAGCACCACAAACCCTTCCTGATGCCACCTACCCACCCAAGGAAGGAGATGGGCAAGAGAGACAAAGTATGAAGCTGCCATGCCAACTCCTTTTCCCTCTCTTTTCTCTGACCTTGTTTGGACCCTGAGTGCCTGTTTTTCTCACCATGCCTCAGCCTCCTTCCCACAGGAGTGCACACACTTCAATGTTTGTGATTTTCCCACTTTTGCCAGGATCCTTCATCCCTAACCCTAGTGAATATGGAGACCCAACTGTAATATATAGACATTAATGTTCATATCCTAAATACTTTCCGTTCTTTTTCTTTTCTCTTTTTCTTTCTTTTTTCCCATTCATACTCATACTTCAAAAATCCCCCATCACAAAATTTGAATGTGTGGAAAGAGATGGATAAGAATTTTGCTTCCTAGCATTTTTGAAACCAGGATTTACACAACAAAGAGGGAAATGCAATATTTGCATTCTTTACTGAAGGTCCTGTGTTAAGCAGAGGTTCATCTAGATAGCTTCAAAAGTCCCTTCAGGTTCTGAATGACAACATCCTTCTTAAACCTATGTAGAAAAGAAAATGCACAGTATATTAGATGAGTTGGAAATTGAAGCCAGTGGAGTTCAAATAGGCTGTCCACGCTCTGCTCAGCAAATTAACCACAGGAAGTGATTAGCAAGAGATGAAGTCAATGATTCACCACTTGAAGTCTCTAAATCAAGATTGGGATTTCCTTAAAGGACATGCTCTGGTTTCTTCATGAGATTGTAGATTACTTACATGAAATCTTTTTTTTTTAAACAAATATCAGATTAATTAGGTTCAATGCTGTAGCAACCCACATTTTGACATGTACTATATATACAAAATAATTATCATCTTTATATTGCCATAATCATTTTAATGAAGCACTGTCTTCATTTCTCTGAGTAGAATCTTATTTATTGTACCCATAAATAAACTGTGTTATTTGATGGGTCTTGGACTCTAGTATTGCATATATGGCTGTATCTTCATTCAGATACTACCAGGTTCTCATGTATATGTTAAAAAACACAACCTAATTAAAAGAGGTAGATCAGATGAATAAAGAGGTGAAACAGATACAGAGGAGAGTCAGCATTGCAAGATGGATTGAACATTGGACTAAGAACCTGGAGACCAGGGTTCAATTTCCCTCTTGACCATGGAAACGCACTGGGTGATCTTGCGTGAGCCCCAGAAAACCCCAAGATAGCATCACCATAGGGTCGCCATAAGTCAGAAATGACAATAACAAAGACAAAAAAAGCAACAATTGTGAAGTGAGTCAACCTGTCTTGCCCTGCTTCCAGAACATGGATTCTGACCAAGGCTTTGAAACAGGGGACGTGCCAGGACTTACTGTACAGGAAGAGGTTACAGTGCCACAAACAGATCAAGGGGTGATGCCAGCTCCAGCAGAGAGTCCTACCCCTTCAGACATATAACCTAACTTACCAGTACCCATCTTTACCAGGCGCAAACAACAAAAAGAGAGGCTATGTTGATCCCAGAGAATATTTAACTGCCAACGATTAAACAGGCAACAGCTGTGGCTTTTTCCACACAGGGCTTTTAAAATGGGGCAGAGCATCCTCCAGGGAGGACGACTGCACCTGGGAGCTGACTGGATCTGGACTACTTTGTATAGTTCTGGACCTCAGCCAGCTCCGGAATGACCCAAAGTGGTCGTTCAGCGTGCTTTTGAAAGACCACTTAAAACAGGTCTTTCAAAAGCACAGAGTGCACCATTACATTCCCACGCTCCGGTGCAGATTTGCAGGCTCGCACCAGTGCGAGCCTGCAGATCTGCCAGGGGTGGGCTTTACGCTGGTGAGCTTCACCGGTTGGTGGAGAGCCTCCACTAATCGGAAGCCACCATTTTCATCCCCAGAGCAGTGCAGAGCGGCAGCCACGGACTGCTCTGGACCAGCCTGGACCCGCGGGTGGAGCAGACAG
The DNA here is from genome assembly GCA_948474755.1 of Ctenosaura bakeri. Classification (NCBI taxonomy): domain Eukaryota; kingdom Metazoa; phylum Chordata; class Lepidosauria; order Squamata; family Iguanidae; genus Ctenosaura; species Ctenosaura bakeri. The sequence continues at coordinate 255,245 of CAOLHI010001041.1, read as the reverse complement.
GTCTGGTGAGTACCAGCACGGGGTGATTCCCCCTCCCCCGTGTGGAAAAGGCCTGTATTAGGCTTCTGACCCATATAGCCACCACTCTTTGCTTTCAGGAGTTGTCTGAGCTTATCTGACCTCTCTGTTTGCTGGATGCCTTGCTGAATTTAGTACCTGACTCTGGATTACCCTAACTGACTTTGGACCTCTTGCCTTTGAATTCTGTTGGACTTTATTTTGACCTTGTGTTCACTGAATAAAAAAAAGTAACGAGCTGGGAGCTATTCAGTTTGTTTTGTTTGAATTATCAGTTGTGCTGCTGGGACTCAGATAGGACACAACCCAAAGGGAGAGATGCAAGTTTTTTTTATTTCATTCAAAAATGTATGCTATACATACCTTCTCCATATGATCCAGCAGCTGGATTGCCCTTAAGGTGGGCCAGGGTAATATTTATGTGGGTTAATAGAAGACTACACAGTCTTACTAAATATGGGTCAGTTATATGTATATGCAATGCAGAATACCAGCCAACAGCTGGACTCCTATATTATCTGTTACATCATGTAACTGTACTTATACCTAGCTATGCTACAGAGGTGCTAAGAAACTCCTTTACTGAACTGCAAAGACGTATTCTTTCAGCCCCAGGTTTGCCTTTGCCCTCTCCTGGGGCCAAGAGAATGTGACTTGCTCAAAGTCACCCAACATCTGAGTGGGGAGAATAGCTCAGGAAAGCAAGAGTGGGTGGAAGAAATTTTGACAAATGTTTGGAGGTGGGTGGATTTGGATTAGATGCTTCTTTTATTCAGAATAACATTTTAATAAAATAAATGCTTTTAAAACTGGCACACCTGCCAAAAGAGACTGTCCAGCTCAGCTATCTCACTATTTTGTTGTTTGTTGTTGTTATTGTTGTCTCTGGTAGATATGACAGAATTGTTAGGAAAGTTTTGTTGTGACATTTTGAGAGTGAAAATGGGATTTGTGGGCTTTCAGTCAACCCCAAATTTTTGCTTGTATAATAATCACTCCACCATAGGGATGAAAAGCAGCTGCCTGGGCAGAAGCTTAATGCAGAATATGGATGCTATCCTCCCATGGTTTATTCATGGGGAGGGAATCAGTTCTTGTTCCCCAACCTAATTTCACCTTGGTATACTGTTTTTTCTCTCCATGAGACAAAATGGGGGAAAGAATTATGAGATGAACTCTTATATTTGTTTCGAACAAGCACATTTTTCACAAGAACTTAGATATGTACAGAATTAACCCATGCATAATTTTAATTTGTACTTTTCTAGAAATTCCAAGTATGTTGAATTGAGTGTTGTTGTTTTTAAAGGGTAATTACTATAAGAATGTAGCCAGTTTTGTATAGTGGCTTGAGTGTTGGACTACAACACTGGAGACCAGGGTTCAATTCCCTGTTCAGCCATGGAAACCCAGTGGGAAACCTTGTGCACATCACAAACTTTAAACCCAAGAAAACCTCACAATAGAGCAATGATCAGTCAGCGATGATTTGAAGGCACACAACAACAACAAATTGTAAGAACACAGGGATGCATGCTTATGCAGAAAACATATGCTAAGGTAAGTAAGTATATGATTACAACTCTGTCTTTTATACAAAATACCATTAAAATCTGTCCAAGGACAATTTGTAACAACCAATAAATTATCTGACCTTTCTTCCCAGAAGTCAGAGTGGAACAACCTTGGATGAGAAGTATATTGCAATACCTGTGGCCAATCCATTCTATTTAGATGTTTTTTAGTTCAATTCCATTGACTCATGTTGGAGTCCACATAATTGATGTGCTTCTATTGCATGACTTCCCAGTCCTAAGAGTTAATCATTTTGCGAATTAGAGCTGCTGACTAACAGCACAAATTAAAACACCGAGGTATTTCCATGTTATAAATGGACCTCTCTGCCCACTGGTATCTGACCTTACATTATTGTTACATTTTTGTTACTGTAGCACTTCAACTTCACTGCTTCTGTAAAATTCCAGAGGAGTAATATGCAACAATGGAAGTGGATACAAAGTGTTTCTTATTCCCATATATATTGTATGCAAAGATTTTCTTCCACTTTGAACACTGACACATTTCCCAAAATTAATCAATCTTTTCACAGAGAAGGTTTCCTCAGAACAATATCTCAACATTTTTGACGATTGGTTGAAAACTGTCCTCATTTAAGGCAATACCAGTGATACCACGCCCTCAATAAACAATTACTTACTGGGGAGCAGAGGAGAGTCAAGAAAATCAGGAACCCAAGGAAGGATTCAGATTTAAAAATATCAGTAAGATTGTTCATTCTAGCAAGAGATTGCACAGAAGAGTAATTAATGAACCGGATTGAATGTAATCAATTGCCACAGAGGGGTAATCAAGAGAGATGGCAGCCCCACTACTTTACCCTAGACATCTTTTGGTGACAAGTGTGACTGAGAAGCTGTGGCTTCTATATATCCAAGAACACCAAGTCAAGACATGGATCAATCTTGTAATAACGGATAAACAGCTATTAATTTTGACAGAAGCAACACAGTTCTGACTCAGATGTGCCACAAGTACAAAGAAGAATGGAAAGTAAAAATCCATGCCAGTTCCTGATAATAACAGCATTAAAGCACATGTTATACAGCAAGTCAAATATAGTATATTATGTTTCATGGTGGAAAAGCAGTGTGGTCTAGTGGTATGAATGTTAGACTACAACTCTGGAACCTAAGATTTAAATCCCCGCTTAGCCATGAAAATCTATTGTGATAACCTTGGTTAAGTTACACTCTCTCAGTCTTAGAGGACAGTCAAGGCAAACACCCTCTGAGCAAGCATTAGCAAGAAAACCCTGTGATAGGTTCACCTTAGGTCCTTTTCACATGGGCTTTCTGTCGCGCGCGAGCCCCCTGAGCCTCGTGGGAGTGGGAGCGTCGCTCTGCACGACACACTCCCACTTCCGCCGCGCTCACAGGGCTGCAGCGGCGCGATCGTGGGTTTTTTGATTTTTGCCTCAAAGCGAAAATCACCCGCACTCGCGCAACGCTCCCGGTGCCCACACGCACTTACCTCCTGTGTGGAGCGTTGGGGAGGTGGCCGGGTCACGCTTCCTTCCCTCCGCCCCTGCGGAAGGAAGGGGCGGGGCACTAGCGCGACAGACGTGACAACCTCCTGCTTCGCGCGAGCAGGGGAGGGCGGCTAGCGCGAGAAGGCTCCTCCGGGAGGCTGCCGCTTCCCCCTCCTTCCTTCGCCTGCGGAAGGAACGAGGGGAAAGCGGCAGCCTCCCAGAGGAGCCTCCTCACGCGAGCCGCCCTCCCCCGCTCGCGCGAGAAGCTTCAATGCGAAAAGGGCCTTAGAGTCACCATAAGTCAGAAAGGATTTGGAAGCACTCAGAAACAACAAGGTGCTGCATTTATACTGAAATAGTTTGAATATATAGTTGAGGAATGCTGTTTAATTAAAACCAGTTAATTCATCCATGGTACAGAATTGTTAAAACACAAATAAAAGTTATCTATTGCTGAAAAGATAGCTGTTTTAGGCCATTTCCGCACTACACTGTTATGGTGCTGTTATCCCACTTTCAACATTCTATGGAATTCTGGGGTTTGTAGTTTACTGAGACCAAAGAGCTCTCTGGCTGAGAATTCTAAATGCCATGCCCTAAACTGCAAACCCCAGGATTCCCTAGGATGTTGAAAATGGTGTAATAGGACTGTAACAGTGTACTGCAGAAGTGGCCTTAGTCTATGCTTTCTCCTCATCACTGATCCTACTCTTTCCCACACATCCAAGAGCAAAAGTCTAAAGAATGAACACATATTGTTCATACATATTAAAGCCCTAGTGTTTCAGAAAGTAAGCACCGCGCCATCTTTATTGTAAGGAAATTTCACCTAGAAATCATGTAGTTTTTATGTGCCTTCCATTCAACCACCACTTCTTATTTCTCATCCTTCAGCCATTCACTTTTTCAAAATCTTTTCTTGATTTTTAAGAAGCATCTTCTTCTTCACTCCATCCTTTGATTTTATCTGCGGCAGTACTGAATCAAAAATTTGTCCCAAAATTTGGTTCAGTTGTAGGTATGTAAAAGATGTTTTCCTTTAAAAATTTATTCAGAGAAAGATGGCAGAAGGAACTTAGTAGTGAGCATGTGTAAAGCATGCAGACCAGACTGGATCTATTCTGGCCATTTTTACATTGATGACATAGATGGGATTTTCATGAAAAGAGATGAGGTTCAAACACTTTCCCTCCATTAAAAATCACCTGATGGCTTTTTCTCCTCTGCTTTTGTTCCTAGCAACAGAAAAGGATACACTTTTAACAGGCCAGTTGAAGAAGCATTTTTCATTGTAAAAAGAACCTCAGTGTTTCTCAATAAATTTTGGTGCATGGTTGCATGTAAGGCCAAGAAAGCTTTTTCCTTAGCCAGACTTCTGCCTATTGTACATATACACCTTTTCTTAAGACTTTCAATATAGCTGTCACTGGAGGAGAGAAGCAGATAGAGGAGTACTGTTTTAATATTAACACAGCAGAAAATAGTAATGTTTTAGGAACCAAGGCCATTTCCGCACTAGAGTGTTAAAGCGCTATGATTCCACTTTCAACATCCTATGGAATCCTGGGGTTTGCAATTTCAGGAGGGGCCAGTTAGCCCCTCCCAAAACTGCAAACCCCAGAATTCCATAGGATGTTGAAAGTGGAATCATAACGCTATAACACTCTAGTGCAGAAATGGCCCAAGAGTAAAGGATTTAATTTGTACATAAAACAAAGACCCAAATCCCATTGAGGATTATGCCGCTGTAAGAGCTTTTTGGATGTTGTGCAAGGATGTATCCCGTATTTTCCACAACTGTGTAATGGGATCCTGACAATACTGGGTGTAATTTTACCCATCCAACTGAAATGGCCATGTGTTACACCAGAAAAGTTCATTCATTTTGTCATTTGATAGAACACTGTAGCACTCCTTCATGTCTTTGGGATCTATGTATACCAGTAAGATACTATGTCTCATCAATTCTGCATAGGATCTTTGGCCAAGTTTTTCAAAAAGAAAATACAGACTGAAGGAAATACATTTAAAACTGTAAATTTTGCCCTATTCCTTGGCAATCTCAGAATTGTAGAACTATAAATTCCATGACAGGATTTGGTATCATCATGCTTAATTCAAGTCTCACAAATATGATTAATCTGTCTATCTGTCTTTGATCTTTTGTTACAGATTTATGTGATCTCTATCATTCAGATATAGTTGCTAAAAGCAAATGTAAAACAAAGAAAAAAAGAATAAGGTGTTCTTTTAAAGTTGTTTGGCTGGACTCCTGTTGATAAATTCCACTGGGGTAAGTCTCATTTATTCCAGCACAACTCACGTGCTGGAAGAAAAATAAGACAGTAAATAAATGAATAAATAAACAAATATTTTGGTTACTGCAGAGGTCAAAATTCTGTTCTAACCATACAGAGACAATAAAATTCCTATCTGCCCATATTGTAAGTACCATAGCTTCCCAACACAGCCGTTTCCATGTTGTTAGAGAGTGGGAGGATGAATCCGCATATCCATTTATTTCCCTTTATATGGACACACTGCAAGAATGTGTCCACTGCAGGGATCTTCAGGGATGGTCCAAGAAGTCCCAGAGGCCATATTGAGGGGTCCACAGTGTTTGCAAGATGAGTCTTGTTGAGCTAATATCAGGAGACATAGCTATGTAGTTATTTGACAGGTCTTCAAGTAGAGGATTTTGGATGCTAATTGATTTTATTTTTAGTTTTTATTTTATTTCTTTTGATGGTGGTGTTCTGAGAACTGGCTTGCAAAAATGTGACTGTCCCAAAGCCAGCAATTAAAATATTTTTCTAACAACTCATTTTGGTAACTAGTTACTTTTTTGCAGTAACAAGCTGGAATGTTTTTTGCCTATAAGGCTGTGACTGTGATTCATTAGGTGCTGTTATTTGTTACAGTGTGTGGATGACTCATTCTGAGCAATGGGAGGATAGGCGGGAACCACAAAGAGTAACATGAGTGTCTTCATTGGCCTGCAGCTGAGAAAAATGAGGTGAGACAGAGAAAGAGAGGAAGGCATTTCTGCAGGACAGTGTCCTCCTGGCATGGGAATGCGAGAGGAGTTGGACTACGATAACACTCGTTGTGCTCCTGTCCTTCTAGTGTTGCCAGCCAGCACAATCGTGAGGCATATCATTAATAGGAAAAGTCCATCCATGACCCTTGATCACGTGAACCTTCCATAAGAGCTCGGCATGCAGGAGGGGCGGAAGTGTGATCTATGCATTTTTTCCACACTGCAGCATGGAAAGAAGGCTGGCTGCAGAGCGAAAGGGGCCATTTCTGCACTACACTCTTATAGCGTGATTATTCCATTTTCAACATCCTATGGAATCCTGGGGTTTGGAGTTTAGGAAGGTGCATAATTCTCATGGTGTGAGTTCAGTGTGACACAGCAAGGATGGAAGGAGCCTACTTTGCCAGGTTTTCCTACATTTTTCATTGCCACAGCAACAGTAACTTATTAGTAACAAGTAACTCAGCAAGTTATTTTTTCTGGAATTCAATAACAAAAACAATCCATTTGGGTATCAGAGTAACAAGTAAAATATGTAGTTCCCTTTAAAAGGAAGTATTCTAAACTCAGGTAAGTCCCATGTTAAAGGGAGTTTTTGACAATAGACTAGAGAGAGCATGAATCACTTGTAAAAAGGAGGTTCAAAAGGTGTTAAGGAAAGTTCACAACATTTTGAATTTCACCAGAAGCAAGATGGAGCCCTAGTATGAAATGAAATCACAAATATAAAGCTAATTATTTTACAATAATTTGAGCTTTTCAATAACTGACTAACTACACAAGTGCCTGATTCAAATTGCAGTAGGTGTGGGTACGAATGTATGAAATTAATTAAACAACACTGCTTTCACTGGATATCTTTTGTCTTGAATTGATGATAAAATGGCCAAGTATACATCTGTTTCCTTTCCATCTGCTATGAGTCTAATTTCTGTTTATTTATATATTTATTTATTCTTGTAACTTTTTGTTTATATAAATAAGTCAGCTGTTGTCAATTGTAAAAACAGGTACTAAAATACAGGGATAAATTATCAATGAAGTTGTATTATATTTTCAAAGGTGATGATTGTGCTAACCAGTGATTTCTAAGGAAGAATTGTCTTATTATTTTTATATTTGGAAACATAAAGGGAAGCCTCTTGCGTTTTAGTCATACTGGCTGCTTGGAAAGGCACTTAGTGGAATAATAGCCTGTAGCTCTTTCCTCATCCAGCTGAGAACAGATGTGCATCTTTGGAAATGTTTTGTGTGAAACTAGCACTTCATTTTACTGAATTATGTCATTACTCTGTGTTTTTGACACTCCGTGAAATATTGCTTCCCCTGGTTAAACCATAAGAAGACAGAGACCAATTTTCAAAGGGAAAATGCTAAGTCCATTAAAGGTTTTAATATGGCAGATGTTCACACTGAACTCTATTAGCTGTGGTTGCTTACTGTTAAGAGTGTCATCTTGTCCTTTGAAAATCTTTGACAGGAGCAATACACAAATGTGTTCATGCACATTTGCCACAACTTTTTGATTTTATTGCAGATGCTTGCACTGTGCACGTGCTTTAAAAGTAGGGAGTAAGATTGTCACCGCTGGTTGCATTAAAAAAAAAGATTTAGTCGGCAGAAAGGGAATCCAGTCTGTAAGGAACTTTTATTTACTATTGATTTATATTTGGAATTAATCAGAAAAAAATCACTAGTGAAGGTATTTTCCTTCCATTGCTCTTACAAGCTGTGTATTCATAGGCCACTGGATGATGAAGACCATGGAAACATAGAGAGGAAGAAAATATTCTGTGTGATATCACCAACTCCTTAAGTAGTACATTATGGCTGTAAGGTATTTACCTCATTGCAAACTGACTTGCAATCGTGTAGTAAAATCATATATAGAGACTGGAGCTACTTTGGAATGAATGATTTTGATTTTGGTATTCAATGATATATCTTTATATGTGAGGATCTTCTCCAGTTCCTTCATAGCTGCGTCGCCAAGTTCTGGTCTTTTCTACAGTGTCTACTTGATTTATAAGCAAGTCATGGTACAGAAAATATTTTAAAATATTTTAAACCTTTAAATATTTTGTTGTATTCATCGTCTACTTTAAAGTTGTGTAAATCTCCTCTGTTCATTGTTACTGTTTTCTTTCCACCTGAAACTCTACTTTTGCACTTTCTTGTATTTCCTCAACACTAATTTCAAGTCTTTGCTATGTTCTGCTAGTGGTATAATACCATCTGCATATTTTGAATTCTTGATGTTCCTTCTTCTGAATCTAATCTAGCTTACTATATGATATGATGATAAGATGCAGCACTGTCTGACCCCTTGCCATTTTAAAAACCCCTTTTTTCTCTAAATTCAATGCTAACTGTGGCATCCTGTTCTGAATATGGGTTATACATCAGGACAGTCAAATGTTAATGTCATGGCACATCCATTTCTTCTAAAGCAATATTCTCTCTCTCTCTCTCTATATATATATATATATATGTATACATACTGCACAGTCAAAGGCTATAAAGCACAGGCTGGTTTGCTTCTGAAATCTTTAGGAGTGTTACATTATCCAACACATGATTGCAATATTAAAATAATTATTATTATTATTATTATTATTATTATTATTATTATTATTATTATTATTTCTATCCCGCCTCTCCACACAGATTGAGGCGGCGAACAACATGAAATACATTAAATACATTAAAAGACATTAAAAACATACCCAATCCTCCCCACCCACCAACCCACCAAAACCAACCCCTTAAAACACACAACAATTAACAGTCCATCAATTAACTATTAACAAAACAGCAAGACAATTTATGGGAGGTGATGGAAATGCTAGTCTTGGAAGGCCTGTTGGAACAGATCAGTCTCGACTGCTTTTTTAAAGCAGTCAAGACTGGTAATATGCCAGGTCTCCTCCGGCAGGCCATTCCATAGTTTGGGAGCGACAGAAGAGAAGGTCCTCTGGGTAATCGCAGCCAACCTAGTTCTGACTGGCTGCAGTAAATTTCTCCCAGAGGACCTTAGTGTGCGGGGCAGATTATATGGGAGAAGGCGATCCCACAGGTAGGCTGGCCGCAAGCCATGAAGGGCTTTAAAGGTAATAACAAACACCTTGTACTGTGCCCGGAAACTAATAGGCAGCCAGTGTAAAGACTTCAGAATTGGTGTTATGTGGTCAGTTTTAGGTCTACCGGTGACCAGCCTGGCTGCCATATTCTGAACTAATTGAAGTTTCTGGACTAAGCACTTGGGTAGCCCTATGTAGAGTCGTGAAATTACCAGCACATGCACCACTGTTTTAAGTGTTCCAGCTCCAGAAAAGGATGCATGTCTAATATCTCTTCTTTTTCTTAACCCATCTTGGGCATCCAGCATTTTTTTGCTTGATATATGTTAAAAATTATTTACTGTAAAAATTTTACTTGACTTACATGGGCAAATAATGCAGTGGTCTAATTTTTGCTGCAGTTTCCCTCCCTCTTGCTTGAGGTTTGAAATGTATACCAGCTGCTTCCAATATGTTGGCCGTTGTTTTGTTGTACATATGTGTTGACAGAATTTCACATCTGGGCATGTCAGCAGCTTTGAATCCAGTTGCATCCTCTGCTTATCATCAGTAGTTGGTTGAACACCTTCCAACATTACAGTCTTGTCTTCTGTCACTAACTGTTGTTTCATTTTGGATTGTGTCATTTCTGCACTACACTGTTATAGTGCTATTATTCCACTTTCAACATCCTATGGAATCTTGGGGTTTGCAGTTTAGGCATTTAGAATCCTCAGCCAGAGAGCTCCTTGGCCTCAGTAAACTACAAACCCCAGAATTCCACAGGAGGCTGAAAGTAGAACAGCAGCACTATAACAATGTAGGGTGGGAATGGCCATAGTCTCATCATCATTTGATTTGCATGATAAAAGACATTCAGAAGTGGTTTATCATGGCCTTTTTCTGCACAGTAATAACTTCTTTAGAGTTAGCTAACATATCATTGCTGTTGTCTCTGACACATCCTCCCCCAGTGCCAGCCTCTACCACTGCTGCCAGCTAGTAGCTGCTTGGCACATTTAGTTTGGCTCTTTAGTAATACATGTCTGATGTAGAATACTCTACCAGCAGTAGTCCCACCACCAAAATATTACGTTGCCTCAAAGGAGCAAGCAACCCACTCTCAGAGATCCCCCTCCCACAATTTTCAGCCACTTGCCTTATACAGTTAAAAAAAAAGTCTCAGCCAATTCCTTTTTGCCATTGCTGTACTGTTCTATTACAACCAGTGTAAGGTACTGGAACAAAAACTACTCCATTCTATATTTCAGTGAAACATGATGCGGTAAAGCAGAAGTGACATGTTCTGATGGTCCACAGGTTGGCCCCATTCATACGTTCAGTTGGCATGCAGGAATTCTCACTGAGGTCAGGAAATATAAGAATTGTACATTCTGCTCTATCCTGGGCCCTAACAAGAGCCTAAACATAAAACTTAACTGGAATTTTAACTAGAGTCAGAAAACTCTACAAAATTACCCAATGCATTTTTTTCTGTTGTTATTAGCTTTTGTTGTATGAGTTTAAAGCCCAAAGGAAACACATATACAGCTGTGGAACTGCATGGGTGTTTATATCCATCAAGAGCATCAAGAGTTAAAGATTCCGCCCCCCTCTCCATTTCCCTTATGAAACTCCTCTCTCCTTCCACTAAAATCATAAGCCACTTTCCAACCAAATATTATAATGGACTGCAAAGAGGATTCTGCTTTATTCATAGCTTCTCATGAGTAATCAAATAAAAGTGTTTGCATTTATAAAATCCTTTCTGTAATGATTTGAAAGGTCCTTAGTTGGGGGCTTACTGGGGATTTGTTGCGGTTGAAGCAGAGGAACAGATGAGGAAGTAAAATTCAGATGCTGTTTAACTTTTTGAGCAGTTGATCAAGTGCTATGTATGACTTTTTAAAAAATTGCTGTGGTAGACTCAGCAAGTGGATAAATTTTTCTTTTTTCCACCATGCTGTCTAGAAAAAGTGGCTTCCAGCAGAATTATTCTGGGATGTGAATGACGTAATAAATCAGGTCTGTCTCCAGGTGCCTGGAGGCTGATTCAAGTTCTGTCCACTGTGACAAATTTGCTACCTAGTTTGCAGTTCAAATCATTCACATTCTGTTTGACCAACAATTTTATTACATTGTTGGTTAGGATCTAAGACATTCAGTCTTGTTTTGTCTCTGGACTACATTTAAATGGTCCTTCACCATTGCCAGGGTATATATGTGGGCTGGAGTGCATTAGAACAAATAGTTTGAGTTAAATGGCAGTGGTTAGAAACATCAGAAGGTGACAAACAAGAAAGCTTCAAATCCATAGTGAATAAGAAGACTTTCCCAGAGAAATAAGGGGAAAGCTTAGATCAGATTTGAAGGGAAGAGAGTTCAGATTTGAAGGGAAGAGAGTTCTTTAAAAGCATCAAATGATCTGTTTTTATTTTGTAAAACATTTTCAGATAAAATATCTTATAACAGATTGTGGTATTTGAGAAAGCTATCAGAAGCCTACAGTAATTGCTGTAGGAAGTACTATTTTATTCTTTATTTATTCGATTTCTGTCTGGCTTTTCTCCCAAATGTGATTCAATGCTGCTACGTAGTAATTGTGACCAGCTGGAATATAAGGAGGTACTCATATTTGGGAGAAATAAGAGTTTGTCAGATTAGATAGCCAAAGTCAGACAAAACTAATACACATTTTGGCAATCCTGGCAGAAACATGAATAGGATATGCAATTTGATTCTTTGTGTGCTCAGTTGGAATAAATTGCTAATATTAATGGGAAATAAATTTTGCCATTGTAGAATTTATAAGGGGGCACTGAAATTTTCATGGACCCTTTTATGAAAAGAACACTTACCATGTACATTATTTGTATCCATCTTTTATTCAGAATTTCTGAACGATGACAATTAATTCCATACATATTCATAGAGCAATATGAAAGGGTTATTTTCATGATGAATTCGTTTACAACTTACACATAAATTGTTAACAAATCCTGTGTCTATAAATAAACATTAAAACTTGTGGACTTTTTAGAATGGATTAGCTGCTTTTAAGTTTAGTGGAATATAAATATTCTTAAATATCAGTTTAATAATATTGATTTCAACAAGACTGGTAAATCACCAAACAGCTGATTGAAAACTTTCTCCGTAGTCTATTTGGCTTTAGTCCGACAATGCTTTAGTCTGGCTTTAGTCCACGTAAGGGTCCTTTTCCAAGCTAAAATTAGATCATTATAACTAATTAAGGCTGGAGTTCTAATCCCACTTGCCTGGCAATAGCTCTCACTGAACACATTAGGACTTACCTTCGAGTAGAAGGTAAGATAACTATATCCATTCTTGCTGTTTTGAGTATGATTTTGTCAAGACTGACTAGCTGGATTAGGGACATGCCATATTTTGGGGAAAAAAAAAACATTTTAGGCACTAGATTGTGTTTTGTTTGTTTGACTGATATTACATCCCCTCAAGTGATACCCAAAGCAGCTTACAATATGGATCAAAACAGGACTTCTAAAACAATATGGAGTACAAAAATTTTAAAAGCATAAAAACATACAGCCAATGAAAACACTACTTTTAAAATATTGACAATATTCCAACAAATTGAATATAATGAATGTGTGTGTCCTTGTGGAACAGGATTAGTAGAATTCCTATCACATGTCTTTTTCTCATGTAACTTTTATAAGGATGACAGGGCAAGGCTAATAACACCAAAACTAAGTAAGTTCTCGGGAAGACCTCTGGATTGGTACCTGAGGTACCTGCTAAGAGATACTGAAAGAAAGGTAACAGAAGATGTTGCAAAGTTCATTTATTCTGCTAACAAAACTCATAAAGATATATTACAGTTGATAATGCAATTGGAAGTAGATAAAGATTAACATGGACAATAGATTTTTTCCCCAGAGGGGTAAAGTAAATGGAAGAGTGCACTGATCTTACTCTCTTATTAAAATGATACTAATAATTTTAATTCAATTACATATAATTATCATTTTAATACAACTTTTAATATATTTTAATAACTACATATTATTTGTATATACACCATATATGGTATATTCATTGTATTGTATTGTATTGTATGTATTGTATATGTATAATATTATATTGCATATTTATATGCTGTTTTAAGTATTGCTGTGTTTAACTTTTACTGCCTCATGATCTGTTGACTGTAATAAAGGCATTGAATTGGATTCAATATTGACAATTAAAAGAAAAGCTTAAAATACTAAAGCCACCAAACAAACAAACAAAAAAACCCAGCACATTCAATTGCACATTATCCTACCCTAGTCAGTTAAGGTTGAGGTGCTGTTTAAACATGACTGGTCTTTGCCTGTCGGTCAGTATCAGAGAGGGGACATATCAAGCTCCCCTCAGGAGCAAGTCCTGTAACCTAGGAGCAGTCACTAAAAAGGCTATCTCCTTTGTCCTCGCCAGCTGAGCCTGGGAGGGTGGTAGGATGGAGAGAAAGCCCTCCCCTAAAAGACTTGAACAGAATCATATGGGGAAACACTGGCTTTCAGACTAAATGCATTATTTAATTCCATGAGGTGTAATCTACAATATATGTTGTTTAAATTCATGAAATACATTGCTTATACTATGTGAAGTAGAATCATAGAATCGTAGAGTTGGAAGAGACCACAGGGACCATCCAGTCCAACCTCCTGCTAGGCAGGTACACACTTCAAAGCATTCCCAACAGATGGTCGTCCAGACTCTGCTTAAAAACCTCCAAGGAAGGAGACTCCACTATACTTTGAGGCAGCACATTCCACTGCCGGACAGCTCTGACCATCAAGAAGTTCTTCCTGAGCTTCAGGTGGAATCTCCTTTCCTGCAGCTTGAATCCATTGCTCCTTGTCCTAGTCTCTGGAGCAGCAGAGAACAAGTCTGCTCCCTCCTCAACATGACATCCCTTCAAATATTTAAACATGGTTATCATGTCCCCTCTTAACCTTCTCTTCTGCAGAGTAAACATAGCCAGCTCTGTAAGCTGCTTCTCATAGGGCATGGCTTCCAGACCTTTCACCATTTTGGCCACCCTCCTCTGGCCAAGTTCCAGCTTGTCAATATCCTTCTTGAAATGAGGTGCCCAGAACTGGAGTGGCTATTACCTCCCTTGATCTAGACACCATGCTCCTGTTGATGCAACCAAGAATCGTGTTGGTTTTCTTGGCTGCCACATCACACTGCTGACTCATGTTCAGCTTGTGATCTATTAAGACTCCTAGATCCCTTTCACACATACTGTTATCCAGCCAGGTGTCCCCTATCCTATATTTCTGCATTCCATTTTTTCTTCCTAAGTATAGGATCTTACATTTCTGTTGAAATTCATTTTGTTAGCTTTGGCCCAGCTTTCCAATCTGTTAAGGTCATTTTGACTTTTGATCCTGTCCTCTGGTGTATTAGCAACTCCTTCCAATTTGGTGTCATCTGCAAATTTGATTAGTATGCCCTCTATTCCATCATCCCAGTCACTGATGAAAATGTTGAATAGCACCAGGCCCAGCACAGAACCTTGGGTGAGTACCCTTTGGGTTCAGTCAGTTAACCAATACATCAGAGCTTAGGAATGTTACTTTTGAAAGACTACAACTCCAAGAATGTTCTTGGTTCTGGTATTCTGAGTATTCTGGGAACCATAGTCCAAAAATAACATTTTCGGGCTCCATGATACTTACTGTAACATCAAACAATATATTTGTACGGTGTAAATAACAACAAAGGCTCTGTCAGTTACACCTGTTGGGAGTGGCAATCTTTGCATGCCTAATTAAATGGCTAGTCTGTTTGCATGTGTATTGTAAGCATAGAGAGATAGCCTAGAGAGAACTTCCTGTTTGTTGGTTAACCCCTCTTCCTCCAGCACGTACACATGCCTTGTTCCTTAAAAGGTTATCTTGCCATTTACTCCTCCTCTTTGCTTTCGCCTTTTGACCTGAAAGCATGCTCTGAGATTTCCTAACAAAGATTATTTTCAGCAAGCATGTGAGTGCTTAATTTTCTTCCTACCTTCTTCAAGAATTAAACCTGTATAGACTATGTACAAGATTTTGTGAGTAAATTCTTTTATATTTTTAACCAAACTGTTTTTGTGTTTATTTTGAGCTAGATTAAGTGTTTGGGGTGGTGTTAAAGAAGTGGGACTGGTGATCTGCTCAACTTCCATTTTTGTACAATTACTAAAATACTCTGCTGATTGAGAGTCTCATTACCAAGGTCTCTCAATATTCAAATATTTTTGTCAATTTCCCCAACCACACCAACCCCAATCTGAATTTTTATTTAGTGTTCTAACCTCTTAGTCTAGGTCATAAATATTTACCATTTTTAACCAGGGAGAGAAAGGAAAAAGGAAGTAAGAACAAAGACATTCATCCAGCTGTTAGTGCTGACTAGACTAGATCCATTAAATCAATGAGAATTTAGTAAATTGACACATATGTGAATTTCACAGAACAAGGTCCATTTCAGCAATACACTGTTACAGTGTTATTATTCCACTTTCAACATCCTATAGAATCTTGAGGTTTGCAGTTTAGGGAGGGGCATATAGATTCTCAGCCAAGGAGCTCTTTGGCCTCAGTAAACGGCAAACCCCAGAATCCCACAGGATGTTGAAAGTGAAATAATAGCACTATAGCAGTGTAGTGTGGAAATGACCTAAGCGTTGCCAAGGATTTCTTTCTAAAACTCCACAAACTGAACATTAGTAAGTTATCTCAGAGGAAGTCAGCATTACAGAAGTAAACTTTCATTTATTATTTGATTCCTGGACATTAAAACAAAAACAAAGTTGTATTTTGTGCAAATACAGTATGTATTTTATTCTCATAGTCTGGTGCAGACTGATGACATCATCCACTGAGATCTCTAGAGGATCCCAGTGCGCTTTGGTGGAAAATATCCTTGGTCTGTGTCTGGCTATGGGAAGATACCAGCCATGGAATGGCCTTTGGTGAGGGGCTTTTACAGCAACATGGTGAGAGCTACAACTAGTGACAAGGAAACCAGAGTGGAGTAGAGTTTAGTGTGCAAAAGTCTTACACTACACACAACCATGTAGGATGTCAACCAGATAGTTCTCCAAAGCCTGTTGAACTAAAACGATGTATACTTGATCATGGAAGGATAACAAGAATGGGGAGTTCTAGAGCCTGGGAGCAATTCTTTTGCATTCTTTCCACTGGAGTTTTGGGACTGAAGAAAATACGCTACCTCAAAGATCTCAAAGCTTAAACAGGGAAGCTATGGGTTTAAATTATCTAATACTTTTAGATCAAAACCAGCATTTTCATTTGTGCTTTAAAATAGCATTGTAGCCAAGTCAGCTATTGCAACAGGGGAATCATGTGTTTTCTGTAACAAGTTCCACTCAACAATATGTAGTTAAAAATATACAGTTCAGTGGCTGAAATTGCCAAACATTCTTCAAAGACAGTTCCATGTAGAACACCAGGGAAAACTGAATATCTGTCTCTTTAGGATTGGCAGGGGTGGGGGAGGGAAAGGTTGAGGGTTGCCATCCTTCTCCATCCTCTTGATTTAAAAAAGAATCCCAAATCAGTATAAGAATCACATTTTCCACACCCCTGATTTAGGAATGGACACAACTGGTGTGCTAGTTTTAACACATTTCTAATCACTGCAGAAACCTGGGAATTCAAGATCATGACTGAATGCAGGATGCACACCAACGTTGAACGTCTATCTTCAGGAGAAGTATCATCCCAGAAATAGAGAGTGAATCTGTATTCCTTGATTTGTCTTTTAAATGATCAGGAGCATTTAGGTCTGTTCTGGATTAATCTTCCATTTCTTCACCATTATCCTGTCCATTACTTTTGACACATATCAGTCAAGAAATATAAGAGTTTCCTTGGATTTAAACAGAGAGTTGAGTATTAACATAATAGTAGTACTTTCTGGGCTTTCCCCTTGAAGAAACAAAGGAACCACTATGAATCAGTCTAAAACCCATCCCAGCAAGAAAGTACATAAGGATACTATGAGGTGTGAAAGTTGCTGAGAAGTTCAGCAGTGACAACTAGGACATATTCAATCTCCTTGTCCAGTTTGCATCAAGTTGATCAAAACTATATCCATCCCATAATCAAACCTGAAGGGAAATTGAAAGGGGTCTAGTTCATCAGTCTCATCAAGGACTAGGGTTGCCAAGTCAGGAGAATTATCCCAGGTCCTCAGATATCAGTAACAAGACCTATGTTCTAGGAAAAACCCCTTGTAGTGTTAATGAGGTGCAGAGATTGGTGATATTACAAGGGACAGTCCCTGGTGATATCACTGAGCATGATAATTAAGTATCAACCATAGTTACACAGAATATGGCAGTCAAATCATCATCATCGTCACCATCATCCATGTCTAACAACTGAGGAAAAATATATACACACTTTTCAAGATAGCATTCTTGCCTTGAGCTTCCTCACCTTTGCCCTGAGGACCAGAGAAGAAGGCCCAAAGACCTGGGAATCCTATTTAGGACCCCTTGGATTGAGGTCTTCTTCATACACAGCTGTACCTTGTCCAGAAATGGAATGTTGGAAACTGTCTTGCAATATTTGCAAAATTTGTATGGAAATAGTATGGAGCAAATTAAAGGGAAATAAAAAGGACAGAATTACCTGTATCTAATCCAGAAGATACACTATTCCAACATTACTGGATACATTCAAGGGCACTGAGGCGAATGTAGAAATTAGTAACAATTCTCCACCAAACTCCTAGCAAGGCTATAGCATTAAATAACAGATGTCTCAAAAGATATCTACATAATGCATTCAAAATCATCCACTACACTTTATCAGTGTTAAAACTGGCTCATGGCTCAGGCTAAAGTGAGTGATGTTGACAACTGTTCTTTTAGATAAAATATGAGCAATTAAAAATATGCTCTTCATTGTTAGCTGGCTCAACAGTTCAGGGTATATTCCAGGAGGAAGCAGATTGCACAAATACAGTGGACAAATGTACTATTAGTAACCCTGTCTATTGCTATTCATCATTTTTACCCATCTGCCTACCTCTTAGCCATCTGTCTCTCCAAATTCAGGGAGCTTAACTACCCAAATAATGCAGTATATAGCTTCAGTGATTGGGAATACCTCAAGGAAGGAGATGTATTACATACGGAATGTTCAGTTTTCATAACAACCCCTCGTTCTGAAGGATGTGTACAACATACTTCCTGATGATTTCTTCTCTGTCCTTTGTCCAACTTGTTTTAACATCATAAGATTTAGGCCACAATACCCAAGAAGTTACTGAGGCCAGAAACTCCTAAGAACGGAAGCTTCTAAGAATCAGTCTAGTCTTGGTATTCCAAACTCCTGTTAGTGTTAAACATTCTTGCCAATGGTCAAAAAGACTGGGAGGAGAGATAGAAACACTGATAAAAAGGCAGAAAGCAACTAGCAGGCAGAAGAAAATTGCCCTGTGGTTCAAAGAGAGAACCTGGTGGCATCCCTCACAAGTCACACCAGACATATGAACTTTGTTTCAGAAGTAGCATTAGATTATCCCCTTCCTCTCAGGTGCTTCAGTCTTAGGCTGGAATCCTGTTAGGGACATACACACTCACAAGTGTTCCTTTCATGAACAGATGTCCTTTTTTGGGTATCCTTTTTTTTGATATTTACTTCCTTCTCCACAACCCCCCCCCAACTTACTTAAAGCCCCCAAAGCCTCCATACAGGGCTATTCTGTGTTTCATACCAAGCAGACAAGATTAGAGAACCACCTGATTACATCTCCATAACGAGATGCTGAGATCATCTGGGGCCATAGTACTGCTGTAATCATTGTGCATCTAGCAATGGGGATGCAGCCAAATGCTTCTCTGATTCTGCCTCCTTGCAGTGAAGTAAAGAACAGCTAGCTATGCGAAGTGGCTTCATGGGCTTTACACTAAGTTGAGTATATGGCTCCACATAGCATAGGTATGCACACAGATATTTACACTACACTGTGGAGGATGTTGGACTGAGAACTTACTATTTCGGTTAGGGGTGTATAGATGACCTCCTAGCACTTTGAACAGAAGTATAGAACTACAGTACTGGGCCATGTATGCTCTTCTTGTGCCCACTACTGATGTGACCAGTAACCCACACACCCATACCCACACCCACACCCACTTGAAAAAGCAGAATCTGTGCCCATGGATTTTCTCCATATCAGAGGAAGGAGGGGGGCCCAACCAATGTACTGCCCTTTGGGCCTCTTCACACATAGACTAACTTCTAAGAAGTGGGGAAGTTGTCAAACTTAGTCAAAACTCAAGTAAAGGGAGACATAATGAAGGCACATACAATTGTGCTGTGTGCATGGAGTAAGTTTCAATCCAGGACAGAGGTTCTTTTGCTGATTCTGAATGGTGTGAAATTTGGGGCAGATAATAGGAAATATTTCTTCACAGAAATATTGGGGAATTTGCTAACACAAGGAATAATGATGGCTGCCAACTTGGATGGCTTTGATAGAGGTTTGGAGAAATTTATGAAAGATTAAGCTATCAATTATGACTACTCTGGATAGATATAAATTACCTCCAGTACCAGATGGAGTATATTGGTGATTGGAGAGCAGAGACAGAAGGGTTCTATTGACCTCATGTCCTGCCTGTGACCTTCCTATAGCCAATTCTGTAGATTCAGTTCTTAAGCAAACAGTACTTTGGTCTGATTCAATATTCTTCTTCTCATAATCAACCCATTAACTGCATTAAGCACCTCCATTAGTGCAAACTCTCTCCTTCTTCTTTCTCCACAATGGGCTATTTATTTCATAAAATCATAGAGCTGGAAGGGACTACATCTATCTAGGCCACCACCACCAGCCCCCCACCATAGAAGAAAACATTGCTAAAACATTCATTCAAAATGGCATTTAATGGGCAAGACATGTTACAGGATTTAATTCATTTTATTATTTTAACATTTCATCTGCTTTATTTTTAAAATGGGACCTCTTGTGTGTCTTACAGCAGTTAGAAAGCAATTTAATCCGTGTTAAGTGGGTTGCTCTGAAAAGACAGCATTTGTGTCAGGCAATGTCCTGTTTACCCACAGAGTTAATTCACATGTCTTTCCAATGCTATTTGGTTTTAGCTGCATGAGGTAGGGGGACAGGATGTTCTGAAGGCCATGATGCTGGCTAGAGCGTGTGATACCCATAAGTATGTGCAGCTTCCAGCTGTGGGGAAGTTTTTTTTAAAAAACACACATACCCTGACACCTGGTTTTATGTTCTGACTTTAAATTGCTTGCAATATAGACAGAACAGGATCACATGCAGGCCAATGTCTCTCATGCACAATTTAGTTCAATTTCACTCTGATCTCATTGGGACATGTACAACATTCAGTGCATGGTGGCTGCATATAGCTGTACTGATTTATTTTTTTTTAGATCAATTTCACTGAGATACTAATACCTTGGAGCACTTTAGAATTGACCCCTCATTTCCCTTATTAGTTCTTCCTGGCTGTTTTTGATTCCATTCATCATAGCACCTTATGGACTGACAGGTATTTTAGCAACTTAGATGTGTCCTGCACATGAATAGTCTAAGTAAATGGTGATGGTCGTGTTGTTACAATGATGCTTCCTTAGCCTCCCATTTATACTCCTCTAATGCATTGTGTATTGGGCTATCTTTGAAGATAGTTTAGAAACTCGAAAATTAGTTCAAAATGTGGTTATTAGGATTGTAACCAGGATAGGTCTTTCAGAGGATACATATTTCATCAGTTACAGAAGAGTTATTAAACTTGCCATCAGTTTGCAAGTCCAACACAAGATATTGCTTTGGACCTTTTAAGAGCCATATTATATAAGATCCTGGATCTCAAATTTTGTTTGGTCTCAAATTTTATTTTATTATGTGAGATCTTCTTTGACATGATGACATTTATTATTCTTATTTTGTTCATTATATTTCATTGCTTTCAGGTTTGTTTTTGGGATGTATATTATGAAGAGACTTTGTTGGGGTTTTTTTTTATTTCATTGTTATTATTGGGTGCCTTCAAGTTGTTTCTGACTTATGCTGACCCTAAGGTAAATGTATCATGGCCATCTAGTGGGTTATCATGGCCAAGCAGTGAATTGAACCTGGTCTCCGGGCTCATAGTCCAACACTTAAACCATTATATCACACTGGTTCTAATTAATTTCATTTACCGGCCCATTTACCAATTACAATTACAATTTCATTCACCAAATGACAATTTTGACCTTTGCACTCAGTTAGTAGCATGATAGGAAAAGTCAAATTCTGTTTGCCAAAATGTAGTTTGAATTGGCAGGGTGACCCTGAAAGATAGTATGTAAATCATAGAATCATAGAATGATAGATTCATAGTGTTGGAAAGGGCTTCTTTGGCCAGTACAGTCAATCCCCTGCTCAGTGGCAGAATCTCCAGTCACAGCATTCCCAGCAACTATCTGTCCAACCTCTTTTTGAAGACATCCAGAGAAGGGGACCACACCGCCTCTTTCAGCAATTAATTCCACTGCCAAACCACTCTGACTGTCAAGAAATTCCTTCTAAAGTCCAGTCAAAATCTACTATCTTGTAACTTCAAACTATTAGATCTAGTTCTACTCTCTGAGGCAGGAGAGAACAAGCCAGCATCTTTCTCTTTATGCAACCCTTAAGGATGAAATAACATCACCCTTCAGTCTTCTCTTCAGCAAGCTGAACGTGCCTAGCTTCTCCCACCTCTTCTCATATGTTTTGTTCTCAGTACCTCTTGTCATCTTCACTGCCCTTATTTGAGCTTACTCCAACTTATCCATATCCTTCTTAAAATTAAGCGTCTTAAACTGAACACAACACTCCATAGGAGGCCAGACCAGCACAGAATATAGTGGAATCATTGCTTAGAGTTACTTGCAATCCTTAAAGATAAATAAGATAAACTAAACTAATCCATTTCATTTTCATTGAGGAATTGTGAGTCCAAAGAGTAATTGTTCATTTAGTTCTTTCTGTCACGCAATATTCAACAATCTGACAAAGGGTAGTATCTTGGCTATCTTGAATTCTCACTGATGCCACTGACTTTTACCATATTCTGAAAAATACATAGTATGGATTACTCAGGCAATCTGAAAACCAATATGGTTTTCTCATGTTACAAACAGAGGGTAGACAGAAGTCTGGCAACCGTAAGATGTAACTGCGATTTTCGTAAAGACCACTAGATGATCTCAAATGTGTGAACAATTCACTGTATGCAGATGATGAATATTCCTCTAGGATGGGGCAGACTCATTGTTTCAAACAGGTCCAAATTGGTTGGAGTTTTGTGGTTTCCCATTGTGCATGGTTACAACTATTTGAGTCAACCAATAAAACAGTATTTCATAGGTTTCTTAGAAGAAAGACCTGGGTGAGTGGCTGTGTGGAAATATCTTTTACATGGGATGTGCTTTGGTCTCTTTCATTCTGTGAGGCAGTTCATTTTTAACAAATCTCATGTAAAGAACTTGGGCATGTGTATGTGAGAAGTCACTGCTGAGCTCTCCTAAATTTCTTTCATAGGGGCCAGTGTAAATATATTTTAGGCCTTATCATTAATGCTGTAATGTTATACAGCACTATTTTGTTTTAATAGAGATATACAGGACAGGCAGCTCACACTTTCAGCTATTTAGAATCTAATATAAACTCATTTATACAGTTACCAAAACAATTTATTTATGAAACTAGAATGCTGGGGTATGTAAGGAAGTATACATACTTGAGATGACATTCTTAAACCATCACCACACAGGAGAGAAATGGCTTGCATTTATAGAAATATGATATATGTAGAAATATGTATATGAGGTAGACAGTTCAGCATCTTTCTGGTGATTTATTAAGGTAAGGGGAGAATAAATGACTCACAAGCTGTTGGTAGGTTGTCTGGTCAAATGATTTGACCTGCATGTAAAGACAGAGCTAAACAATTTTAGGATATAAACACACCATTGAGGGAATCGTTGCTTGCCCTGGAAATACTATAAAGAAGCTTATTACTGAAGCTTAACTGCATGTTCTTCTCCAGGAAGGTTTATAAGAAATAAGATAATTAAAGTTTTTTATTGTATAGGCTTTTGAACATTTGTGAAACAAGTAAAAATATTCAGTAGGGACTCATAAAATAAGGCATTTAAGGTTCACATTGAAAAGAAGTATATAATATTTCTCCCCCAGTGTTGTATCAATTATGTAAATGAAAGAGTACCACATTTCTAAGCATTTTCTTCTGTATAATAAAAGACTACTTACTGCCAGCAGAAAGTGCTTACCTGGGGAAAGCTGAGATTTTATTATGTTTTACACTGTACGTATAAGAGAGTTAATTATGTCACCATACTCTGATCCAGTATTTCCAAGATCTCTTTGTCGATTCCATACAAGGCAGGCAAACTTGCACTTCAGAATGTTAAAAGGGGTTATAATAACCACTGTGTTCTCTGTGGTTGATCTCCATTAAAATAGGAGTGAGAATTTTGTTTCAGTTCATTTTTTGTGAGAATTTAACAGCGTTTGATTTTTTTTCCCCAAGGAAAAATATAGGAAGAATATGTTTAAAAAATTAACTGTGGGAGGAACTGAAACTGACAGGTTTGTCAATTCAGATTTAGAGTTATAAATGGTCTGGATTTGGGATCTCTCTATATATGCAGCCATATCAGTACTGATACATGGATATTATTTCTTTTTTAATGATGCCTTAGCTATAACAGCCATATTACAACATGATTGTCTTTATGCTGGGAATAACTGTGGATACAGAAACTGGACGTATTTCAGTTCATGTTTGAAGAATATATCAAAACATGACCATTCCTTTGTACTGAGGATAAATTTTGGAAGTTGTAAAAATCTGAATTTGTGAGAAAGGAAACCTGACACATTTGTTCCACTCTAGATGTTATCTAGTCCTATGATCATCTAGCACTGGGGTTACCAAAGTGGATTGACAGCTTGCAAACCTCTTGCGATCCCAGGGTTTGAAGTTTGACATTTATTTCAATATGTTTGTTCCACAATGCATCCAAGTGACTCTAGGGAGTCTTTGGAATATTTTCCCCCCATGTTCTAGTCTTATGGTACATTTTACACACAAGAGTAGCCTATTTGTAACAGGAAAAAGAAGAAGGTCATCCCTCTCTTCTTGTTACCAAAATAAGGAGAAGGTGAGGGAGGGAGGGAGGGAAGGGTGCTGTTCTGAGTCTGGAGCATCTGGAGAGGGATTTGAGGGCAAATATTGGATTTTTTTGTGGGGAATAGGGGCGATGTAGCCCTCTAAGGTCTACTAGGAAGCTAATGCTGCCTCTTATCCTCCAACAATTGTCCCTCAATTCAGTGTGACACAGATGTAATGTTCATGTAGATGAAACAACTAGAAATCCTGCAATTGCAGAACACATATCTGTTAGAGGCACTGGTATAAAACAGTCCTCACTGAGGGGAGAAAAAGGGGGGGAGGGATGAAATAGCTCACATCTGTTTCAATATTTCAGATAACTGCCTTGAAAATTATCCATCCTGGCTAGCCTAGCTCCAGGTTTGAGAGCTCTTGGCAAATTACCATCTGGTAGGCCTTCACTTACATTAGTTGGTGCCTTTCTACATTGGCACCCTCCATATGTTTTGTCTGGTGGCATGGAACCACTTTGGTGATCTGAATCAGCAGGATTGACCCTGATATTTTAATTTACCCCAATGTACTCAATGTAGTATTAGTCCAGTGTACTGTAGAATACTCAAATGGCAGCTTAACAGATCCAGTTGCCAAATAATATTTCACAGACCAGATGGTTTCAATGGCCTTCATGAAGGGAAGATGCTGAGAAAGAAATACTACTGTGATGCTAGTGAATTCATCTGATACAGGTCACCAAACAATAAACATGGAATTAGTTTTAATTCTTTGTAGCAAGACAAACTAATTACCTTCAAAAGTCAAATTAATATTTTTTTTTCCTGTGCAGAATATGGCATTTTCAGTATAAAATCATGGGTAGCAGTTAGTGTTAAAGTTACGGGTGAGTAACTGCTCTGCATTCATAATGAGATGTGAATGCTCCAGTTTCCCAAATGGAGTTGAAATTGGAGTTATCAACACCTTCAGAAATTGGTATAGCTTTGCCAGAACTCCTCCCACCCAGCCCCAAGCTGCACAGCTTTCAGTGAAAAAGTGCTCAGTTTTTCCAGCTGACAAGTACTTGGTACTGTTTTTTTCCTTCAATTTTCCCTCCCTTCTTTCCCCTCCTAGTTCCAAAGTTGCACAGAAATCATCAGCTATGAGAAGATGTTACAGATGTCAAGCTGGTTCTGGCAACTGGAAGGAGGGAAGTTGCTGGAAAGTTGACAGCTCTTGTTTGAGAACTGCAGCTAATAGTAGATGAGTTTAAATTGGTAGGTATGCACCCTTTTTAGATAAGATATAGCTGTAAAGACTGTCATACAGTGTTTGTTTTATATTGTTGTCAGCTTCATGTGAATTATATGAACTATGTGCAGTCTCTTGTTGTAATTTTTTCTTACTCAGTTTGACTTCTGGTTTGTCAGTATTTTTGGTTATTGTTCTTTGTCTGTTTTAATGAAAATAATATTTTAAAAAAGAAAACTTCAACCTTTAGCCAAGATTATTGTGAAAAATTGGGGAGATGGTGGGGTGGAAAGAGAGTTGTGGAGGGAATTGTGGAGGGGGAAGTTGTGGATGTTTGGCAGCTAATGATCTAGTTTCTGTTTTTTCTGCAAGTCCTCTCAAGCCTCAGTTCTAACTAAAGGCTACGAAAAGATGTTTCAGTTTTCTCCCTCGGTCTTCTCTGCTAGTTTGACAGCTGAAATGTCTTTTCAAAGCCTCTAGTCAGGATTTCTGTGAAAGATGTGAGGAGGGAGAGTTGCAGAGGTTCGGCAGATGACAATTCCTATTTTTCTCATAACTTCCCAACCCTAAGACCTAATCTTTCATATAAATCCTGACCAGAGACTTTGAAAAGACAGTTCAGTTTCTTCTCCCCTCAGAGAATTCCAAGAAATTTGGGCATCCCACTTTGTCCTGTAAAGTTGTGATGCCAGGCAGGATGATTCTCCACTAGTTGTGTGATGCTATAGGGGGTATCTAGACCCCTTCATAGGATTAGGCTCATCAGAGGAGTCAATTAAGACCTAGCAGTGTGCTTGACTTTTTGAAGGAGTGAAGTGGGGTTTCCTTTTGACAGGAAGAGTACAGGATGAAAGATGCATTTCAGGTTTCATCTCATGTGTCTGGTTCATTTGACTTTGGAGTATATTTTAGTAGGTGATGGTGTACCCACCTATGGCCAGAGAAGTGGCACGTGACAGCAGTCACAATAGCTTTAACATTCTTGGAATTTTCCATCCTTCTGGTTGCAGTCCAGATCTAGGCAGATGAGTTAGCTAACTCCATCCATTTTTGACGTGACAATATTCAGACAAGTCACTCAGAGTTATGAGCCTAGTCAGAGTCTTCACCTTGCAATGCCTATGTTTCAATACATTGTTCACAGTGCTCCATGTGGTCAGGGTGGACAATGGCATAGCTGACTCTGTCTCTCTCACAAACTTAAGCACTGAAGACAATTAGCACCAGATGCAGCCACAACAATTGGTCTGATGCCAGCATACCTCCAGATGCTTAGAAGGAAGAGATACTGAGGGTAATTGGCATCGCAGTGACAACAAGCACCAGGAAAGGCTGTGTCAGGGCTGTTAAGGAGTTCATGAAGCTTCACATGCGAGAGAACCTGGAGAAGGAATGGACAGTGCCAGTAGAATATTTGTTGCAATATTTACCTTTTATTATTATTATTATTTATTTGTATCCTGCCTCTCCATATTTACCTTATGTTCATAACAATAGCTTATTCTCACAGTCCATTAGAACCCAGCTGTTGAAAGCACAAGGTATCACTGGCATGACAGATGACTTCATGACTTGATTCACCACCTCCACACTGGCCATGAACACACAAATTACTCAGCAAGTAAGGTGCTGGAGGTGGTCAGCATACTGTTGGTGCATTTGGCCATTTTAATGCTAAATGTGCATCACTTTCTCTTGATTTTTTTTCTTTTTTATATTCTAGATTGTGGCCAATGAGGCCTCGCATGCTGATCTGTGGCCACAGCATGATTTACTGGGTGGTGCAGCAGGCGTGCACCAGCCATTTCAGATCCCATCTGGGATTAGGCAACATGGCTATAGTAGAATGATGGGCAAGAGCGGCCTTCTGTGGCACGATCTCATACCAGTGCTGTTTCAGGCAGTACTGAGTGGGGTGGGGGAGCTCCAGCAGGGTGAGAATGATCTGGGGTTGCTGAAGGGAAATGGTCTTATTCTCCAGGTTATACACAATATGAGATTTCTCTGAAGAAACTGGCCCAGAATGGTTCACCATTCTGCCTAGACAGCTATAGCAAAGTGAGTGGGACCACCAAGTGTATTGATAGAGCCTGCTGTAGAGCCATTAGAGAGAGAGAGAGAGATTTGGAATGCCTGGCTAAAGGGGTGGGTCACTATCTGACACATCCTGAAACTGTATTTCACAGACCTGAGCTCTACAGAGTAGATGGCATTCAACTTTCTGGGACAGTGAATATGGACTTCTTGGGGAATCTGCAACAGGATGTGAGAGCCTTTTTGGTGGGGGATAGAGGCTAAGCAGATACTTGCCCCATATCTGTGGCAGGAAATGGGAAGAGATGTAGGATTTTGGTGAACACCTATGGCATCCTTTTGGTGAAGGGAAAGCCTCTGGAGCTGCTTTAGATCACAAGACAAGGGGTAATGGAAAGGGATTTTCCTTTGGACTGGCCCAAGGGCAAAACCCTCACTTAAAAAGTTCTGTGACTTGGTGGAGCAAATCTCAGGTTGGTCTTCTAGATGCAAGTTTGGGTTCTCCTTGAGGCTCAGGTGTTTCATCCGGGGAGGCTGTGGAGGCAATGTAGGTAGGTGACCACCTGCCTTAGCTGCCTCCACACTAGGTTGCTCCCCACTTTGCCACTCCCAAGAGTGAGAAACACTAAATAGGCTAGATTTAAATAACTTGGCCCATTTTAGAACCCATTTCATGTATCTGGTTGCATTATTTCTCTGACTGGTAAGCAATTAGAAATCTCTGCTAGAGAGCTTCATTGCACTCTCAAAATTGGAATCAAAACTACATTTGTGTAGTATAGACACATTTTACGCTACAAGTGGATCCAGTCCATTAAATCATTGCATTATTATTTTTATGAACTATATCTATAGACCACAGTGCATTTGTGGACGAAGTATGACCTGAATTCACTTAGGTAGTTACAAATGCTTAATCATCACAGTTCCATAGCTACGTAATATCTCTTCAAGAGTCACATAAAACTGCAATCCAAGGCTACTAAAACTGATTCAGACTCACATTCTATAGTATGTGACAATAATTAATGTCAGAAGCAACAGGATATGATGTTCATGCAATTTACTGGACTGTCTTGCTTTAAATATTCTAGAAGAAATTATTACTATATTTTAAAATGCTACTTAACAGTTTGGGCACCTTTTTAAATGGTAACCTTTATAGTCATTGTGTTTTGAGGACTGATTTATTTTTGTCTGTGTAATAAAATCAGACTTTTTATAGACAACTATACTTCACCCAGAATGAACTTAACAGTACTTAAAGATCATTCTTCAGCTTCATAACATTTTAGCACTGAGTATCAAGTGTCCTGATTCCCCACAGATAAGTTCATTAACAGAAACATTTGTATCTTGAAGTTATCTGGGGGGGGGATTGGATACAATTATGGATCAGTACCAGTTGCTGCAGTTTATATAAGGAAATGTATAATCCTAGGACCCAGTTATTACTAAAAAAGTCTCAATCACTTTGCAAATTATATTTAGGGCTTTTTTAAAAAACTCTTCTATTATATAGTGGGTAGTTAGGTACACAAATGTTATTGCTGCTGACATCATGATCCACTCAATGGAGTATTGTCTTTCCCAATAAACACAAGCACGAACACAGAGAGAGAGAGAGAGAGAGTTAGAAAAAGTTGCTTGTAGTCAGTCAGTGAAAACCTGATCACTACAACACAGAGGGCTTGAGAATTTGTACACAGCCGTAATTTTACATTTCCCAGTTCCTATATAAACATATTGGCTTGAATGATATTTTTGTTAAATGTCTGGGTCATCAAAATGTTAGTAAAGTTTTACAGGGCCTAATGTCATAGTATTTTATGTTTACTTTAGTTATCCTCTCCTTTCTTCTTACCACAGTTTGCTTTGCTCACAGTGGAAGATATTGTAGCTAAGTTAAGCTATGGTTTACCCAAAGAAACCAAACTGGAAGCATGATTTTTGGTCCTGACTGTGATGATTGAGGAAAATAGTTAAAACTAACATCTGTTTCAGGTTCAGACTCAGTGACAAACTGGCTAATTGAAAAAAAAAATGGAATAATATGTTTGTAATTTCCTTGTGTCTTCTTCAGAGAAGGAAAGGTGTAGGAAGGTAACCCATACATGGAAATAGTGTTATATGTGTATCCTTGTGAAATTAGAAATTTCAGCTTCTACTTCTTCTTTTAATATTACTTGAAGTCATACCTTATTTTGTATGGATAGTTTCATTGTTTCTCACCTTTGAATTTTTGCAAATTTTGGTAAAGTTTGTAAATTTTGATAAAAAACAAAAAACAAAGTCCATGTCCTCCGCTTGTTAGGAGTCTGGGAAACTTGATGTGTTCCAGTAGGGAAAGCAAGAGGCATCTGCAAGGAGTTCTAGTGGTCCTCTTGAGGTCCCAGCAAGTAATGTCTTTGTTCTGCATCCAGATATAGGAATATACTGGTATGTTTGTCCACTGCTCCACTCTCTGACACTCCACTGACTACAAATTGGCTGAGTTTAGTGTTGCCACTGGGAAAAGGTAGTATGGGCGATTTTGGTCATTACATCATTGGTAGTGAATTCCTTCCTCTGCAATCATCCCAAAAAGTGAACTGCAATGGCATATGACTGACTTATGCCATCATGATTTACTAAAAGGATGTCTGCCCATGTTCAGATTTTGCCTGCACCTACATTACAAAGATTCTCATTAGTCCAGCTTTTCTCCCATCAGGGTTTTCCAACACTTTGGGAACACCTTTTTCAAAACCATTTCATAATATTTTCCCATCCCTAATGGGTGCATAGCTTCTGTTTATTTATGCACTTATTCACTTGTGTTCTGTGTGATTTTCTGGTCAATTGTTTCTACAGCAATAGCAAGTAAAAAAAAAAAAAAAACTGTCCCTGCTCACAAGTTTGCAGACAAATCTTCATCTCCCTTACTACATATTATGATGAATCATTCTCATTACATCTTTTACAAAATCCACTCACTGTGAAAGTTGTGGCAACTTGTAAGCAATATAATGCCCTAGGAAAATATTTAAAGGATGCATAGAGGTCAAGAGGCTTTGTTTAGCAGTAGTCACAAAACTATGTAGAAATTTTAATTCACATTTATAATGTATCAAAATGAGTCATGCAATCCATTCTGTTAGCATACTTTTTTGTTCCCAAATGAAGTGCTAAAGTTGAGAAAGCTGTTTTTTCCCTTATTTCAAAAGTAATTTTTTAAAATTTATTTATTTATTTATTTATGCAATTTTTAAAAAATTTTACCAGTATACCACAAGGAAGAAATAATGACTATAATTTGATACCCTCCACAACAGTGTCTGACTTTGCACAATGAGTTTTAATATTCTCCAGCAGCCATACCTGTTATGTTTCAAAATGTTGTAAAAGACACTCAGAATTACAAAAGCAATTACTCATTTTTATTTTGTTTACATTGCACTGAAAATTTACATCATACTTTTACAAATCCCTTTTTTTTCATAAAAATAGACTTCTTTACAAAAGTGTATGCATTAATATAAGAGGAGTAGCCAGTTGCAGAAGAAACAAGATTTTAAACAAGGTCTCAAATGTATTAACCTTAACATTAATGAATGAATCATCATTATTGCAATCATTGGAATAAACAAGAATAAATAACAAACTGATGGTATAAAATATAAAAACAGCATTCTTTTAGTAGAAGACAGTTTCTGGACAGAACTGTGTGAATTCTCAAAGGAAAGGGTTGTAAAATGATTTTATAAGAATATTCATTAAACGCCATAGAAATCTAAGCAGCAATCCTGGGTACAATGATGGATTGGGGTGTGAGGGAAGATTTCTTGTTCTTTTTCTTTTTTTGGTAGGCACTCTCTATAATGTTAATAAAATTTGATTTTCACAGAGTTATTAATGTCTGGGAAAAGACATCACTACCAGATAATTCACACCAGCTAATGTACAGCATTGATGAGTCCAAAATGATTTCATGCTATAAAAGGAAGACAATGAGCTATGACAGAATTACTCTGACTGACGTTTGATAATTCAGTTATGAAATTATAACCAAAACTAAAATTGCATTATTTCATGTGAGAGTGAAATGAGTCTATGATTATTTAAATCTGACAAAAGAAAGGAGGATTTGAATAAACTGATTATTTTGCTTTCTGTACCCTTATTTACATAGTACTGTTGCAGAAGAATAAATTGTAACTTAACAGGATTTATTTTAAGAACATAAATACTCATTTACATTCCAAAACAAATACACTTTCAAATTATGATGAAACAGGATTTTCCAAAGACCAGTGAAACTCCCTAGAAAACTTTATTGGTGTACAGCAATGAGACTAGAATTAAACACGTTGAAATTTACAGGACCAATTCGATTTTAATCCAAGTGCTTTGGCTCAACTAGGTAATGAACTGGATTAAACAATCTTTATTTGAAATATTTGGCCTGGCATAACCACTTGTAGCCACAGTAATGCCAGGCACTGCTTTGGCAAAGGATTCAGTACACCAACTGAAATCACTAATTTCTGGCAAAGGAACATTACAGTGAGGCAAACATTGTAATTGCAAACTTACCTCCTCCCATGACAAGATTGGTTACTTTTGATGGATGTAAATAAATACTCATGGGTGTCTAAAATGAAGGACAACCAGCATGTTCTAATTCTTGAACGATACATTTGTGAAGTCAATTACAATTTCTATTTGCTTCTGACATTTCGCCTGCATCTGTGGCTGGCATCTTCAGGGGATCCTCTAAAGATACCAGCCACAGATGCAGGTGGAACGTCAGGAGCAAATACTAATAGAACATGGCCTCAAGGCCCAGAAAACCCACAACAATCCATGGATTCTGGCTGTGAAAACCTTCAACTTTACATCAATTACAATTTCTTTGCCATGGAAGTGAGTTGCAGATGTAAGATCCAGTTAAGGAAAACAACTCATTAACTGCACCTCCAAAAGAATATACTGAAGAATTATCTCAGTGCAGAAAATGGAAGACCCTAATTCAGAGATCTTTCTACTCTGGAGTCTACATGGAACTCCTGAGAGTTTCACTTTCCTTTAATGGGAAATCCCATCATGTACACCATACTGCTGCCTCCACTGGGATAAGTATGGAAGATCTGGGGAACAGGAGATGATTCTCTATGGGCACATTAAAGCATTGGATGCATGAATGGATCAAAGTATGTATTTTACTGACTGCAGCTTGCTGGCCTTTAATCATACCCTGTGTACAGCATTTAACACAGTGTGGAAGGAGGACCTGTAGTGCTGATGAAACACATGTTGGTTGGGATTTGAAATCAGATACTTAATATCCATTATCATCTAGGTGGTAATGTTATACTATGATGACTTTCTTAATACGAACATTTCAAACCATAGAAATTTGAATTGTTAGTGGAGATCTGTATTCCTGTGCAGAGGGGAAACAATGTGTAATGGATATTTTTCATAAATGGGCTTCAGAAACATAGATTGTAGCAGAGCTGCAAAACCCAAATTAATTAGTACAGCACATCCCCACTCCTTTAATACTGCTATCATATTGGTGGTAGCTGGGAAGGATAATGTGAATGAGTGAACAAGACAAAAAAAAAATGGAGCCAACTGATGCAGGAGAAGTTAGTATGAAGGAAGCAAGGAAGGCTGAAAATGAGCAGAGAATTAAATTCATGAAATAAAGGAGACTTAACTTGTAATTATCCCACCATGGCATAGAAATAATAGGTTGTACTTGCAAACCTAAGCCTATTAATGGTCACAGCATAATCTTAGAAATTGATAGGTACCAAGGGGCAAGACACTTTATAAGGGAAGGTACAACTGAGAGAGAATAGGAACAGATTCCAGTTGTTGGGGGAAAGATGTGGTTTGTGACTGTTAAAGAGAAGTCAGTGACTCTTGCTGTCTCCTGTAAATATAACTCTTAAGTTCTACCATATATCATTTATTTTGTTCTTTTAAACCCAGTCCCTCTAGCATAGTTTATAAAGCACAGAAGTACTGATAGTGGATGCTCCTCCAATATATGCAAATAAGTTTTATTTTTATTTATTTAATTTTATTTTTTAGAATAGTCTCCTTTTTTAAAAAAGCAAATAAATTGAGTAAGCACTCATGGAGTGCAGCAGACTTTCTGTAAAATACTCCACTGTAACCATGAAGTCAATATATATTTTTTTTCCAGTTCATGAAAAAAGAAACCCACTCTTGTCTCTCCCGCTCTTGTTGTCTCGCATCTTCAGGAGATGGTGACCCAGGAAATCCTGAAAAGTGTGCTTTAAATTTATTTATTTAGTTTTAAAAAATCAGTGAACTATGTGTGCACTGTGTTGTGTTTCAATTTTCAGATAACTGAAGTCAGGTCTTCACAATGTTATACCATTGTGCAAACTGTGTTCAAGTTGGGGTCAAATCTCACAGCCTTCCCTTCGACAGACTTTGCATTGGTGTCATACATGGGATTTTCAAAAGCAGCTTGCCCATTGTTATTTTCATGTACGGAACAGCCTGTATACTGTGTTTTAGGTGCAGTTCTGGGGAGAGACAAAGAGAAGATTTTTTAAAAAGTCAAGACATAGAATATTATGTATGTATTGAAAAGATGTACAGTTTGCTTTTCAAGGCAATTTCCAAAGATATAGCTGCATGAGTTTATTTCAGTACTGAGAGAAAGAGAGAGAGAAGGAAAGGACAGAAGAGGTCTTGTGGCCCCTTGATTTATTTTAATGAGCTTAGATGAGTTACTGTCCACTTCCTCAGATGCAGCAATGGATCTCTTATTCCCCACTCCACCCCGTAGTATTTTCAACAGTATTGAGAGCTGCACGAAACTTTGCAGTGCCTAAATTAACCCCCATGATATGGCTCAGTGATGCTATCTGGTGCTTAAAGCAGAAGAAAAATTCTCCGTACGTTTGTTTGAGCTGTTGTTAATATTCAGGACTTGAACAAAATGCTACTGAAAAAAGTCTTCACAGAATTACAGAATTGGAAGAGACCACAGGGGGCATCCAGTCCAACCCCCTGCAATGCAGGAACCCACATCAAAGCACTCACAACAGTCGGCTATCCAGCGTCTGCTTAAAAAACTCCAAAGAGGGAGACTTTTCACATACTGGAAATGCATATTTTGTTGTTTGAAAATAATCTAGAGATTATTCAGGCATTCAAGATATGGTTAACTTGGGGCCTGTTCACACTGTACAACTGTAGGTCTAGTATTCTGTTTTAGCTACCAGAGTATCACCTTGTGGAATTCTAAAGTTTGTAGTTAAGTAAGGCACTGGAACACATTAGCTGATAATTCCAAATGCTTCTCCCTAAGGTGCCAATCCTAGGATCCCATAGGACCCAATCATGGTCGATAACGTGGAGTGAGAGTGCTATAATTCTGCAGTGAGAATGAACCCCCAAACATATGAGGAGAATAAGCAGGCTGGCCCAGATCCTTCCATTGTTGCTTTTTCATGTGGAAAAGGATGGTCTGAAAAGGAGGACCTATGGGCTGTGTGTAGGTTTCCCCATGCAGTCTAGAACTCTGAAATATTAGAGTTTCTGACTGAAGCAGAAAAATGTCCTTGATAAAGGCAACATTCAAAGGAACCCACCAGTCGCCACATGAAAAGAGTGATAATGGGTGGTATTGGGTGGGGTCAGAACCAGCCTGCTAATTTTTTCACATGTTCAAGTCAACACTATTTTAGGTTCCTAAATAGAGCTTCTTAGTTGTGAAGATCTGACCCACAATACATGATAATACAAAAACATCACTTAGCTCTAGGGAAAAATAATAATAATAGGAAACAAACTTTCAAATTACGTTTAGAAAAGGTAGGGCCACTGAGTCACACTTAAATATTTTGTAGAAAGCTATTACTCAACAGACGACAGTGGGAGATACATTTGAGGTTAGTTCAAGGTTTGTGATGGCAAAATAATCAAACAATGGCTGAGTAGCCAATGAATGGCAGTAGAACAATTCTGCAGAATAACCTCTCACAAACATAAAACTATCCTATGCATTTACAATCTGGTAAACTAGGTTGAGTCATAACATTCTAAATGTCAAAAACAATATATAAGCACTACACAAAATGCAAAACAATGCATCTTTATTACATTGTCTGAAGAGGTAAGAATTCTGAACAACCTTGACTCTCTTTAGAGAGATTAATTTAAAACAGTTGAAACAGGGTGAAGATATAGTGTAGAACAATGGCTTTACCTATCAAGCATCCCTGACACTTCTAAAGTAATGTCATGCATGTATGCACAAGACTAGATGTTTTTCAAGGGAGTCCTAATTTATCATGAATAGAATAATGGGAGGTAGACATACTATATATTTCAGTGTAAAGATAATACTGGGGACTGACCAAAACTATTCCTGGTAAATAATGCTACTGAGTTCGATTCACCTGTGGCTCCTCTCTGATGTTCTAGGAATAAGATGCTGAAGCAAAATTTTGCTTTGAGCCTGGGAGTGAAAAGTCCCACTGTTTTGTGATCATTTATTTATTTATTTATTTATTTATATCCCACCTCTCCATATGGATCGAGGCGGCGAACAGCTTACAAATAGCATGCATTTCGAAACATTTCTATACATGCCCCCAACAAGCTGGGTACTCATTTTACCGACCTGCGAAACGATGGAAGGCTGAGACAACCTTGGAGCCGGGCAGGATCGAACTCACAACCTTGTGGCTTGCAGTACTGGCATTTAACCACTGCGCCACCACGGCTCCCTGTTTTAATAGGTTTCACAACTAT
The DNA here is from genome assembly GCA_948474755.1 of Ctenosaura bakeri. Classification (NCBI taxonomy): domain Eukaryota; kingdom Metazoa; phylum Chordata; class Lepidosauria; order Squamata; family Iguanidae; genus Ctenosaura; species Ctenosaura bakeri. The sequence continues at coordinate 218,814 of CAOLHI010001041.1, read as the reverse complement.
AATTTGCTTTCATAACAATGCTCTGATATAGATTATATTCTGTGCAGGTTAAATTTTCAACCAACGCTACTCTTTTATGATGTGTAACTCTTTTAAATCACACATCATGGCTGATTTCCTATACCATGTTGGTGTAGTGAAAAGCTCTGGTAGCATATTTCTGCTGCACTTACACTTCTGCTTCCAGTTCAACAGATCTTTTCAGTCCTGGAGGGCTTCCTCCAGCCAACTAGTGGCTGAGGGAGAGCAGCAGGCAACTGAATAATATCTCGCTACAGTTCTGCAGCTGGGAAAAAAAGAACAGAACCATCTTCCTGGATCTGCAGTGAGTCACTGGAGGCTCCAGTGACTTTGCTGGGGGCAGAAGGGGAAGATAATGGCCCTTTCCACACACAGCGAGGGAAACGCTCCCTGCCGCTACTCACCGGCTTTTTGGTGGGTCCGTTTGGGTCCATCCTGATTAGGAACAGTGCGAGCTCGTCGCTCCGCACTGCTCCGGCATCCACAATGACGGCTTCTGGTTGGTGGAGGCTCTCCACCAACCAGAGAAGCTCACCAGCCTAAAGCCTGCCCCCGGCAGATCTGCAGGCACACACTAGTGCGCACCTGCAAATCTGCACTGGAGCACAGTGACGGAGCGACACGGGGTCACATGTTCCGTACTTTTTAAAAATCTCTTAAAAGAGGTTTTTAAAAAGCACACTGCGCGACCAGTTCCGGTCGTTCCGGAGTGGACTGAGGTGCAGAACTATGAAAAGTAGTTTGCCCCAGTCCACTCCACAGTGCAGAAGACCTCTGTTGGAGGTCACTCTGCACCGTTTTAATAGGCCGGTGCGGAAAGGGCCAATGATACAAGCTGTTGAATCATGGCAGAAAGAAAGAATTCACTCATTTGGTTTTGCTTTCAACCTGCAGAAATAAAACAAAATATATCATAACTAGAACACTGTAGATCAGCCTTTCTCAACCTTTCACCACGGAGGAAACTTTGAAATAATTTTGAGGTCTTAGGGAAGTTGTAGATAATTATATTTATGGTTATCTATCTATCTATCTATCTATCTATCTATCTATCTATCTATCTACCTACCTATCTACCTACCTACCTATCCATCCATCTGTTTTATATATATATAAAACACATACATACACACACACACACACACACACAATCCAGGGAACCCTGGTTGAGAACTCTCCCTGAAGTTTCCATATGGTCTCAGCTTTGCCTTACACAAACATGAAGGAGTTTTTCACAACCTGAGATTTCAGCTGAGCTCCATTAAGCCTTCTATTCAGAAAATAACTCAGGTTCTACGATAGGATTAATGAATGAGTTGGATCCATTAAGCTTCTTCTAGCAAGGATAACTCTCTCAGGAATAAGGGCCCTATATGGAAACTCTAGACATCTTCCATGCTCGCTGCAAAGTTGTGTTGTAATAAAAACTTCTGGAGCAGCATAGTACAGCTCAACAATCTTAACTTGTACCCTTTTTATCTGGGTGTGCTACATGGAGGAGTTGGCCCCAGTTACAAGCTTCTTAAATCACAATAATATTAGGTTTATATTCTCACTTACCTTTGTTTATAAAGGTAAAACCCAAAGCCTGCTAATATAAGGGCAAAGAAAGGCACAAGAATAGCAATTGCCACAGAACTGCTATTTGTTCCATGTGGTTGGCTTGATGAATTTGAGCCTTCAGACATATTAAGTCCTGTTAGGGGGTAAAAACAACAACATTATTTCTTGTGAGGTTCTTATTCCAAACATTTATAATTCTATGGTGTACATCATAGTGCAAAAAAGCAAGAAAATGATATATCTGTATCATAAAGGACATAGTCAAGACTTTGGCAACAGTATGTGAATGTCATTGGGTCAGGGTTAATACGATGGCACAAAGACCCATATCTTGCCCTATGTTACACATATGAAAGAAGAATCTGTGAGTGTAGTGACTCCTTGTTGTGACTTGGTCATGGGAACATTATTTCCTTCTATCTTTTTAAAAGCATTATACAAATACAGCCTGACATCAAAATATTCTAAGGAGAAGGAAAAGTCCAACCTAGTTCTTTAATATTCGTAATACTAAATAAATTGCTTCAGCATATAGATGTTATTTACTTCCCTTTACACTCATAATAAAATGAGAAATTGATAGATCTAAGAAACTACAGGGACATATTTTTCTTCCTACAAATAACAGTGTAATAGTTGAAAGCGATCTAGATACTTAAAAAAAGGATTAGAGCCAACACAAATAATTCCTTTTGTAAAATTTTACAGATTGGTCTAAACAGAATTATATTGCCTGAAAAGTAGGACACTTAACAATGTACTACCAACTGTCTAAGCAGAAAATACTGCAGTTAAATAGAAATGGGCTCCAGTAATTTATAGCTCAATATTTTCTTTTTGTTACATCACTTTTTAAATCTTTTATATGCTTAGGGATGAAAGCAGTAATATTTTATTAGCACCAAGGAATTTGCAGGAATAGTAGAAAAACACAGTCTGTTGTAGAGTAAAAATCAACGCACAAACATTTCAAAAGCCCTCCACCACCATGCAGTTAAACCTGGATATTTTAACATATATTGATTTGAACTAACACGAGTAATTTAGATAAAGATAAAGAAAGCTAAGGTGGCTGTGGATGGAAACTAAATTATTTCATATATAGGTTTTATCTTCTTCCTTCTTCAAAATTTGATGAAATGCAAACATCTGGAGAAACATTTTCTTGTGAAATTCAAAAGCATTGTTGAAAAGGAGAGCTTGTTAGCTTAAGATAACTGTTAGTGCCCGTTTACTAAAATAAGCAGGCTTGTTTTAGGCTTATACATTTCCTTGAAGCCACAAGCTGCAATATAATGTAATTTTGCTGCAAGTCAGGATAATGTTAATGCTGAAAACTGCAAGGAGAAGCATCAGGTGTTACCGACATAGCACACCGCAATTAAAGTGCTAATCTGGACTAGGTTTTGACATATGGCAGATGAGAGCAGAATGAGTTGCAATTATAAAAAGCATCCCTTGGAGGCTATAGTTGCGCCAGGCTGCTAGCATTATTTATGATGCTCAAGACCATGGCCAGGAATAAATTGTCAAGTATCTGGGAAGTTAGTTGGGCTGGATGATTTTCAGGTTAAAATAGCAAGGTCATTATTTACCTGACTTTACATCTATCTTTTCTCTAAGGAGATGCCACCAATATATACCTTTCCGTGTGGTGGTGTTGTCACTGTTGTTCTATCCCTTCAAGTCATTTCCAACACTATTGCAATCCTAAGGTGAACCTCTCACAGGGTTTTCTGGGGCTGAGAATGTGTGATATATCCAAGCTCAGCCAGTGGGTTTTCATGGCCGAACAAGTAATCGAACCCTTGTCTCCAGGGTCCAACACTCAAACTACTATACCACACTGGCTCTCCTTTTTGTATGATTCCCCCCCTTAATGTCTGTATGTTTGTAAAATCCTCCCCTAATATAAAATTAGGCAAGGTTTTGGAAAAGTAGGGGCTGGCACTCCTACTCTATCATTTTATCAGACAATAGATTTTCTGGATTCTTCTCCCTTTGACTTCAATCCTTTTTTAAAAAAAGTTTTGAACATCCACCAGCAGTGTCCTTCTGGATATTCGTATGGGTTGGGAATATGGAAGCACCATGACTAGGTGGTTACACTTCCATTTGTGTTAGTGTTCTGGGTGTGGTTTGCTTGGCCCTTCTCCTTTGAGGTTCCTCCAAAATGTAGTATTCTTCTCAGTTCTTCTGAACCTCTGCAAGTGTTGTGCAAAAGATCAGGGTGGCTTTAGATGTGGATAAATCTATTCTGTGCAGACCAGATCTTCCATAGGAAAGCTGTAGTCAATCCAGCCAAAGCAGTCTTTCTGAAATCCGGTATCTTGTATCTTAACTAGATTGTGAATTGCGCTTATAAGGGTTAGAAAAAAAACTCAAGGAAATGGCTTGCAGATGACTGTTATTAAATAATCATTCTTCCTGTTTTGGCAAAACATGTAGTTAAATGGTTGCTGATATTTAAATCATAATTCCCATTCAATGGAGGCATCAAACCCTTGAACCTCTCAGAAGTGTTGGTAAGCCATTATCAGTAAAAGAATACTGGACTCTGATTCATCCCATCATGACTGACAATGTTCTGTTGGCATGCTGTCACTAACCCACAATTGAGTTGATTTTTAGTGATATGGGCAACCCTGAAAGCTATATACGATAGCACATATAGGCTAGTAGCAGTGAATCTCACTACAGGCCAATCCCCCTCTGTTTCTGTGCTCTCATGTAGCTTTAGGAGAAATATTTTAAATAGACATACATACTTTTCATCTACAAGATGTAATGAGTATGAACTCTGTGTGAGGAATTGCATATGGGTTCATAGCTACTTCTATATTCTCTGTGGTTGTTGTTGTTGTTTTGTGCCTCCAAGTCATTTCTGACCTATGACAACCCTAAGGTGAACTTATCACAGGGTTTTCTTGGCAATCTTTGTTCACAGAGGGTTTGCCTTTGCCTTCCTTTGAGGTTGAGAAAATGTGATTTGTCCAAGACCTCAATTCTGGTCTCCAGAGTTAAGGTCAAATGCTCAAACCACTACAGCCCACAGACTCCATAAATATAGGGCTCATCATACTTGGCTGAAAATACAAATTTCACTCTAGCAGTTCTGTTTACTTATTTATTATATTCTTAAGCAGCCCATAAAAAAAAATTCTCCACCCTAGGAGACAGGCAGTTTAAACACAATCATACACATCTTTTAGCAAGGAAGATGACCACTAATATCATGTTCTGTCATATCATGTTGGAGTCCATGTGCAACGTGTGTGCAGTTCCCTAACCCACAATACATGACTTTCCCACATCAGTAAACTAGACACACATAAACTGTCTCTGAGGAATCAGAATCTTGCTTTTTACAGTATTTGTGGTTATGTGCCTCTGTGCACATAGACCCAACTGGCACATGGACCTTGGGGATGGTGCCAGCCCTCTTTCCATATTTGGATTTCAAATGACTGCACAGGGTTTAAATAACACAAAATCAATGCCTGCTGATTACCTAGTCTTTGAAGTCCAAATTGCCCATAATCTTTACCCTGGATAAATCCTTGAAAAACATAGGTAGCACCATCAGGCTCTGCAGAAACCTACATAGACATTTTAAAAAATGAACAGAATTACATTGGATATACATATATTGGATAGAAATTGAGAAGCTGATTAGATTCAGATTGGAATGGGACACTTAAACTATTTAGCTCCTTGTAACCAATCTCTCCTTTTCATAGAGATACATTTTCTGAATAGCTGATTGAAAATATGCAGGTCATTTTAAATATTTCTGTCTGAATTGCCTTAAATGTATTTTTATCTTTATTAACATCTGAAATTACTATCACTAAAAGAAACAGAGAAAAATGTTCCTTTCACTGTGGCTGCTTTTCACATTCGTCACAAACAGCTACTTACAAAGATGTATAAATAAAACATGTGTAACTTCAGAGACAGAACACTTATGGATGTGCTATCTGAAATTAAGTTTAGTTCTGTTAAAAATACACACGCTCACACCACACACAATTTGAAAAAATACAAGAGAGAGAGAGGGAGGAGACAGAGGATAGATGATCAGTCTAGAATATTAGAAAAACTGGATGTGCTGAACCAGCTAGAGCCCTAGGATGTGGCCAGGAAGGGTTTCTCTCAATCCCGCAACCATCCCAGGCTCACCAGGTAAGAACACAGGAGAGAGCCTTCTCAGTGGCTGTTCCCACCATGTGGAACACTCTTCCATGGGAGGCTAGGCTGGCCCCCTCCCTGCTTTCCTTTCATAGGCAGGTAAAGACTTTTTTTTTTTAAAGCAGGCCTTCAATGGGTGAGCTGGAGACCTTTTTACTTATTAGCTGTTTTTAAAAATCTATTGTTGTTTTACAATTTTATATGTCTTTTAATGTTTTTAATTTTGTATATGTTTTTAATGTTTTTTAACCTGTTGGAAGCCAACTTGGGTCCCATCTTGGGAGAGAAGGTGGCATATAAGTTCAACAAACAAACAAACAAACAATAAATAATAGAGAGATGTTAGATGATTATTGGCAAGATAAAAGACAAGTTACATCACATGTAGTCACTTATGCTTTACTACCATTGGAAAATAATCCATACTGTTTGCCATATCTCAATCATCTCAAAGAGATTGGCTTTCAACATACTTCCATGATTGGCCATTGGTGGGTTGCCATGGTGTTAACAGCCAACATGCACCAAATTAAGTAAGTGCAAGTAGCAGTTAAGCAGCCTCTTCAAAATGCATTGTTCAACTTCACACTGAATATTTTCCCATGCCAGCTGCCCACTGATGTCTTTGCATAATCATGTGCTAGCCTCAGGCCATTCCTTACATTGTTACATAGACTGCTAACCAGTTTATGGCTGCAGTTACAAAGTATGTGTATGTGTGCGTGTGTGCCTTCAAGTCCCTAATCCAAAGTTACTAAAGGTTTAAGTGGAGGAATCAACAAATCATTAGATCTTCTGAAGTTCAAGTGAAATCTCCTTTCCTGCAACTTGAATCCATTGCTTCTTGTGCTAGTGCAAAACAAGACTGCTCCTTCCTCATCATGATATCACTTAGCAGTTTATGTTAGCAACCCTGCTACTAATAACTTCTGTTATACTAAATCTAGCCTTTGTCCTTAGGCATCCATCTATGGTGGTACAAACAAGAATCTGTGCTCCCAAACATTGTGATTGTTGGGGGTATGGGCACATATCAGAATAACATTCTTGCCAAACATTGATAATGTCTTAAGCTTCCACTGGTATATACAGATGAAATATCCTGAAAGAAAACCTAGATATCATTGGGGGGGGGGTAAGCAACCACAACTTTGTAACATTCTAAAGGTTAAGAAAGAAAATTGCACTGGTTGGGTTGCATTTCATGGTATGTTACATTAAAGGACATGAAACTATCCCATACTTTTTTAATAAAGTAATAAATGGTTTTGGGAAGTAACAAGAAAGCAGCTGCCTTTACCGAAGTAAATACCCACCCAAATCCATTCTCTCTCTCTCTCTCTCTCTCATACACACACACACAATATAATAACGATTCTGCCTAAGAAAACAGTCAATGACATTTCTGAGGACCATTTAGAATACCACTATATTGTAGTATCAGCATTTGTCTTGCCTAGTCAGCAACTGCCTATGTGATGCTATTTTCCAGTACTGCTAATTAAACTTCCATTTTTAAAATGTCTTTCTTTTATGCACAACCCATCATTTCCTATTAAGGCAGTATTGAATTTTGCCAGGATTGTACTTACAAAGCCGTCCATTGCCCATTTTTCCTCCTTCAGTTTGTTCACAGCAGTCTGGGATGGTGCTTTAATGAGATATATATGGAGCATTAAACGGGCTTCTTGGCTTTTATACACCCCTGCAAAATATAAAAGCAGTTGATCTGTGCCACTTATAAGTCATCTGATATGTATTTTTTAAAACAAGAAAAGAAAACCAAAAGTTAATTTCCTATCTACCTCAAATTTCTCCCAAGAAAACCATATGGGAGAAACAAAAGATCAGCAATTTATATTGTGCTCAAAAATTTAAGAGGCAACTCTGCTCTCTCTCTCTCTCTCTCTCTCTCTCTCATATACATATATATATATATATATATATGTAGATAGATGATATATAGATAGATAAGCAGACAGACAGTAATTATTGAAAGAATATCTGAAGATATCTGAAAATGATTGAAAAATGTGTTTTTTCAAGTGGAAACCCTGATGAGGAAAACATTGATTTGCAAGAATCTTCACTGTTTGGGATTTATTCTATGCAAAACATGCAGTGGCTTTTTTGTACATGGAGAAAATAATATTTTCTGTATATTGTATTCTGTGCAGAAAATGTTGTTTCTTGCCCTAAAAATGCTGTTTTTCTGAGTGAAAAATGTTCCAGAACACGATGCACAGATTTTGTACAGAGTAAGTCCCCAAATATACCATCTTCTGTGTAAGAAAAGGCTTTTTATGTACTTAAAATAACATTTCTTCACAGGAAGAGGCTTCAAACTATATTTATTCCCTTTCCAACCCTCAGCCTCTTCTCCTCCTGACATCCTCTTCTCCTCCTGACATTTACCATCTTTCTCAGTTCTAGTATCAAAAGAATGGCACCCCTTTGAACAGTAAAGCAAAATGATTACACTATGATTGCACCATCTCTAAAGAAGCCAGATTTGGCTCTTTTGATATGTTGCTTTATTACATCCCATTTGGACTACTGTAATGGGTACTCTATGTGGGATTGCTTTTGGAAACTGTTCAGAAACTTCAGCAGTCCAAAATGCTGACAGCCAGAATGCTAGCTGGGGCCAATTATAGGAAACATATAACTCCCTTGTTGAAACAGTTTCATTGGCCTTGTTACTGGGCACAAGGCAAAGTGTTGGTTATGACCTATGAAGACCTATACAGTTGAGGTATATACTGTTTCAAAGATCTTATCTCCCCGTTTGAACTTGTCAGAGTTTTAGGATTCTCAGGGGACAGCTTTTTCTAGCTCCTGTCTCCATCACAGGTTCTCTCCTGAAGAGGTGTGAGAGAGGGCTTTTTCACACTTTGGGGGGAAAACAGGGTGTTCTGATACTTACCGGTCTGGTGCGCTCCCTCCGCTGATCCGGGCTGATCCAGAGCAGCGCGTGGCCGCACTACACATTGCTCCGGGGATGAAAATGGCACTTTCCAGTTGGTGGAGGCTCTCCACCAACCGGAGAAGCTCACCAGCCTAAAGCCCACCCCCAGAAGATTTGCAGCCTCGCGCTGGTGCGAGCCTGCAAATCTACACATTAGTGCAGCAACGGACTGGGGCACACTGTGCTATTGAAAGACCTCTTTTAAGCGGGCTTTCAATAGCACTGCGAACCACCAGTTCTGGGTGTTCTGGAGGGGGCTGAAGTCCGGACATACATAAAGTAGTCCGGACCCAGTCCGCCTCTAAGTGCAAACATCCTCGCCGGAGGAAGCTCTGCCCCGTTGCTAAATCAAAGTGCGGAAAAAGACATAGTGTACTTTGCTCTCCTTTTACCAATCGGCAAATACTTTTTCATTCCAACAGGCATTTAAATGTTTAATTAGAACGTTTTTATGAGGTGCATATGCCATCCTTTTAAAATTTTTGTTATATTTTAAATGATGTTACACTTTGAAAAAAAATGTAACAGTGTTTTAATATGATACTTTGTTTAAATGTGTTTTAAACTTTTCTATTGTTCATCTTTAGCTGATGAAAGCCTATTTGTAAGCCATGTTAGGTCATATTTCAGGAGAAAGGCAGCATATACAATAAATAAATAAACAAACAAATACATAAATGCCAATGCTATGGGCTGAATCCAAATTAAGATATGTGTTGTTTGGTTCTTATTGTAGATAATAAAAAAGGTTGTAATGCTTAACATACATCACATCAAAGCAAATGAGATCCACTTATAACTAACAATCTAAATCCAGTTTTGTGCATTCGGTTCATTGCCGTGTGTACTAAACACAAAGAAGACTATATATTATACTATTTTTTAACCTTTCTGTACACACTAAAAATCCATTGGAAAGGACAGTGAAATACACATATTAATGTGGCTCTGTCCTAATTATAGTTATGATAGTATGTTAACCTGTAGATAGTTTCTGTTTGCTCCAAATGAGCCTGCCAGCAGCAAACTCCACATCATAGAATCATAGAAATATAAAGTTGGAAGAGACCACACGGGCCATCCAGTCCAACTCCCTGCCATGCAGGAACACCCTCAAAGCACTCCTGACAGATGGCCATCCAGCCTCTGCTTAAAAATCTCCAAAGAAGGAGACTCCACTACACTCCGAGGCAGCAGATTCCACTGCCAGACAGCCCTGACTGTCAGGAAGTTCTTCCTGAGGTTCAGGTGGAATCTCCTTTCCTGCAGCTAGAATCCATTGCTCCTTGTCTTTGTCTCTGGATCAGCAGAAAACAAGCCCTCTCTTTCCTCTACATTGCATCCCTTCAAATATTTAAACATGGCTATCATGTCCAATTCAAATCTGCAAACCCAACATTGAAACTATAAATCAAATAAATAAATAATGCTGAGGACAATCTCATTTAAGCAGCAGTTCCAGTGTTAATTACTCCACCATCTTACTTATCCTCAGAAAAGCCCTCTAATGCAGACCACTGTAATGTCTTTAAAGATGGAGCAAGTAAATGGCATACTTGAGATGTATGTGGTTTGCGTGCAAAATGCACCATGTCTACTCCCTAGCAGATATGAAATAGGTAATGTTAATAGCTGTGGAAGTAAAAAGCTAATATGCGTAGGTGTTTTCCTGCTTTCCCATAGGTAGGTCTAAACAGATCAGGGATATGGACTCACAACCCCTGTCACCAAATCACAATTTCACAGACCTTCGTGCATGGCATGGAAAGGTCCATTTAGGGCTCAGTGACAATGTTCATATGAACACAACTACAAAGCACTATAAATATTTTCAGAAAAGATCTGGGAAGCTGCCACACATGCAATGAAATTCAGGAGGAAGATTTGCACAAATGCCCACATCCCTGCTACCAGTTTAGCCCTATATGCACAGGATTAGAATTTATCAGGGATGCACGCACTTATGAAGTTCATCCATTTCCCTGCTGTAGTCCATGCTCAGTTCTTTTGCTTGTTTTTAACATGATGAGACTGATCCCCACTCCAAATATGTCATGTCAATATTACTTGCAGTGCCCTTTTGGATATTTGTATGTGGAGGGATATGGAAGCACTATTTCTGAGAGTTCCTAGGTGTGGTCGTGGAGGTATTTTGCATAACCATTCTCCATTCAGGTTCCTCCAATAATTCTTAAGTTTTGTTTTTCTACATCATTGGAGCAACTATGACATGATGGTAGGGCAACCATTAAGTATGCACATTTATAATATTAAACCTTGTGTCTACACTGTAATATGATGGTTCCAAATATTATCCATGTCTAAGCCTGATCAGGTAAGAGTCAGCACGCAACCAGCTGCTGCCAGATGTCTCTTTTCATTGCCAAAGAATTACTTGGCTTAGAGAAATATTAAAAGCTGAAGTTATACTGACAGGTTTTAGCAGAATGAATGAATTATCTTTCCTGATAAATTCCTTCGATAATTTTTTCTGGCAAATTATGATAGAGTTGTTCAAGATTGCAGTGAGGATAGCTGAAAGTAAATGGTTTCCCATATGGAGTCAGTCATTGGTGCCCTCTGACAATTTACATTAATTATAACCCTGTTCATTCATTCTGTGCATCTAGATGCTACATGTGAAGAATAAGACAGCAAGAGAGCAGTCATTGGTCACATAGAATCATAGAATAGAATCATAGAAATGTAGAGTTGGAAGAGACCCCGGGGCCATCCAGTCCAACCCCCTGCCATGCAGGAACACCCTCAAAGCACTCCCGACAGATGGCCATCAAGCCTCTGCTTAAAAACCTCCAAGGAAGGAGACTCAACTGCACTCTGAGGCAGCAGATTCCACTGCCGGACAGCCCTGACTTTCAGGAAGTTCTTCCTGAGGTTCAGGTGGAATCTCCTTTCCTGCAGCTTGGATCCATTGCTCCCTGTCCTGGTCTCTGGAGCTGGTATAGATATTTAAATAAGAAGTTGCTGTTCTGTGTATACTCCCTGTGCATATCTCTATGTCAGTTTCCAGGGAACCCTGTTGTCATCATTGAGGATGTTTCAGACAGGGCCAACAGTGCAATCTTCCTTCCTGACCTCTCCACACACAGCTTTTACAGGTGAACAATGACTGAGTTATCCATATCTATAATCTCCAGATTATATGAAATGCCTTACTTGTACCATTTCTGCATATGCTTTCCATTGAAACAAAACAGAAATCAGTTTACAACCTAATGTTATAACAAATATGGCAATGTAAATATTACAATATTGGCAAGTCTAACAGCAGGGAACTAACATGTATTTTAGAAAGTCATATATAGTGCATTGTTTGAAGTCAAGAAATAATCAGTGAGAACACTTTTATCATTACAGAATGTCTTTCACCTGAGAATACTGCCGATAGAGCTTAAGCAAATCTATATACTTCAGCATCTACCACTTTTTAATGTCACAGTTTATAGGACAACATCATGCTGAAGATCAGGATCATTTCAGGGTTTCTGATGCTAAATGTGCAAGTCCCTAGTTTTTTTCTGCGGAAATACCTTTTTTTCATCTAGTATGAAGAAGTTTTGAGTGTAGAGAAACAAGAAAACAAGAGTGTAAGAAAGTCCTGCTGTATCAGACCAATGAATCACATAATCCAGCAGTTAAACAGGGATTGTGTGAACAATTATGACTTTTTTTCTTGTTTTGAATGTATCACAACCAGTTTTATTGAGTAACCCAACAGATTAGCATTACAAAAGAGAGGGACAATTTAAGTTCAAGTATATAAAGCTTCCTGCAGTCCTCTATCTATACACTATTGACATTTAAGTTTGCAAAAGTCATGCTGATTTTTCTTCTACCAAGTTTGTTTCTAGGTCTCTAATAAATTTAACATTAACACTTTTTTTTTTTGCCAATTTTAAATTGCTTTAAACTTTTGTACATCACACTGGGATCTCACAACATAGGTGAAGAGAAAACTATTTTAATATATATATATATATATATATATATATATATATATATAATAAAAAAATGAATAATTTTGGATAGAGTAGTAATTTCCTGTTTGCTCTTAAATCTGTTTCAAATATTTATTTATTTTACACTGACTTTATATCAATTCCCTCTTAGATGGAAAAATGTTAGCAATGTTATGTGTCTTCCGGTGTAAAATACAAAAGCAGATGCTCATTAATCCATAGAAAATAATGACATTTAAATGTGCTATACTTTGGTTTACAATATAATTATAGTTCCAGTCTCAGTCTTACTCTTATATAATTTAATGACTTTGGAAACCTGCAAAAGTTCTGAAATGGCTGCTATATTATTAGTCTGTGGTTTGCAAAGCCATTGTTTTCAGAACAAAATTATACATTTTAAATCATGCATATTAAATAAAATGAAATAAAAGGTGTTTTCATGGCCATACCTGAAAGTAATAACTCCATGTTGCTATTAGTAAGTGTCGCATTTACTCTTCCTGATGTTGCGTTGAAATTAGTGACTGTCAAGGTCATGGGCTGTTTTTTCCCCTTGTAGTTGTAGGAACCTTTCCATATGTAATTCTGTGCGAAAACATCATCAGGAACTGGAGGGGAAAATGAAAATATCAATGGATTTCTCCATATTTGAATTACAGTAACTCAATTTAAAGTGAGAAAAGATGTTCATTACCTCTCCTCTTTATTCATTTTTCTAATTGGCTATCTTAATTAAGATCTTCACAGAACACTGTTTGTGTGTTTGCAGTAAATGCAGAGTTAGCCCTACTTAAAATAGGTCCCTTGAAAGGAATGAGAATTAAGTCGGTTGTGGCTAATATGTCTCAGCCATTTGAGTATCTAGATGACTATAACACATATTGGTCTTAGCCCGGTACATATGCCAAATGCAAAGTAATTATATTTGAGAACTTTGCTGCAAGCTGCCTCAACAGGCCCTGTCCTGGTTGAAAACTGTAACAGATAGCACATGCATATTTTAAAAATTAGGTACAAAAGTCCAAGTATTAGTTTGTTTTTTGTTTTTAAACATCTTCACAATCAAATAAGCATAAAACTGAGATGCATTTTCAGCTTTGTTACAAAAACTTTAAATCAAATTCTGATAATGCTGTACATAGGCAATATTTTCCTGCTTTTAGTCATTAAAAAAGAAAACATAAGCAAAATTTCACTTTTTAAAATCTTGCATTCAAACTCACTTTAAGATCCATATTTTCTCATTTTAAATTCTAATACAAATAATCAGTGGATAATAATATCTGTGAAAGCTGTTTTTTTTAAAAAAAAAAAAAAAACCTGAATTGGTAGTTATGGATGACACATGTTAAACCTATAGCATCTCTGGACCACGTTGCAGTGTTTTTGTTTTGTTTTGACTAATACAGCAGTTACCCCAGAGATGCTTAAGATAGTCTGCATGTGTAGACTATAGGCATTCACAGAGGACCACTTTAGAAACAACATCAGCAATTTCTTTTCATAGACTTGAGTGCTATAATTAGCATTGTAACAAAATGCACTGCTATGACATTTTCCTAAATGAATATCTATATTATGACACTAAATTCCTGATCAAACTGTGAGTTGATAGTTCTTTGGGTCCAGACATATGTAAATGATCTGTGTTAGATGAAGAACAATTCTCCCTGCTTGGATAAATAGTATGAAGTATTCCTTGATCTAGCTTTGAGGCCAAAGTAGACCAATGGGGTGACATTGGCTAGTTTTCTAAGTACAGCAGTTCCTGGGCAGGGATACTCTGGATGTGGTAATTGCCTTATAGGCTATGATATATTATGCAATTAAACAAAGAATTGCCTTGAAATTTGATCAACTGAATGCAGATGATGTGTATGAACATCTGCATGCTTATTCACAGCTCTATACACAACAGCACCACATATGTAACTCTCCTTCTGCCATTTTGAATTTAATTAAGATGTTCTGCATTGGAGAAAAATGTCCAGCTGCTTCTGTAGACAAATGTATGCACATGTAAGACATCAATATGATTCTGAACAGAATCATCAACTAATGCAGAATGTAGCAGCCAGAATGTTTAATGGTATAACATCATATCAAAACATTGCACATCAATTCTGATGGGAGTGCACTAGATGCCTATTGACTTCCAACCCTAATTCAAAGTAGTTTTATAGTTTTTAGAGATTACTCTATAACCTCAGTATTGAAGGATCACTTTTCCCTAGACATACCTGCTCAGGAACTGAGATCTACTGGTGGGGCCCTACTCCATGTCCCACTAGCTGAAAAAACATGTAAGTCCATTTGCCAAATGGATGAACAAAAGCACTGTTATTCCACCAGAGCCTTCCAAAAATAAGACAAGATTCAGGACTGCAGAAAAACCTTGAAATATATAGGAAAATACTACTTTGCATAAATTCTAATAAATCAGAATATGGAAGTTAGAGAATTAATGTAAGATCTTTACTTGGAATGAAGCCTCTCCTTTTTTAAAAAAAACAAGGGCATAATGGTTATACTTCAAAAACAATGTAATGAGTGGGAACGATGTTTCTTTATAGGTACAACAAAAATGCTTCCTAGTTTGTTCAATAGTTACCTATTAAATGGCATCTTAAAAAATGGAAGCATTTTTGTATATTTCACGCCATTTTTTTTATCAACCTTTTTTTTAAAGTAATTAGAAAGCAGAAAAAAGTAGCATGCAACCTCTCCAAAGTATATGAAGTTGTGTGTGCAACAAGTTACACTTCAAATATAATAACAAGTAACATCAATGCATTACTTTTAAAATACTATAATAAGTGACAGGGATCCATACTTTTTAAAAAAAGCCTTCCAAGTTGTGCACATAATTAGTAAAATTTATGGAAAGTGTTTCAAGGGGAATTTCCCCATGAGACACTGGGAGCACTCCAATCTTATGAAGATCCCATCAGATATTTATAAGGCAGAGAGATGGAAGTATTTTCTGTCAGTTCATACAGTCCTTTTAAAATTTCAAACTGTAAAACTGATTAAACATTCTAGAGAAAAGTCAACAGCCCTGTGGTCAACTAATTAAAAGAAAATGTTTGGCTGATCCTAAATTAAATTAAAAATATCCTCTCCAAACAAACAGCGTGGCCTGCACTCATTGATCCACCCAGTAAAAATTCTTACCTAGGGAACAGATCTGCTCAAGGTAAAATATATGAGGGCATGAAATAGGATCTTCTCAACAATGTAGAATTCCCACTAATTGTGAGAATTTTTAAGGAATATTTTCAGACACAACAGAATTATTCCTTTTTCCCTCTTCTGAAAAAATGGCCTTGTGCATAAAGACATTAATTACTAGAAAAATGGTGAACTAATACTGATTGCTCAACAAATAGAAATATTCCTTTCCGTGCCAAAACATACACATACACACATTTGTGTTAACACAGTTTCCAAGAATATTGCTTAACTGGCCTGTGTGATTGATATCACTACTGGGAAGGGTACACTTGGTTGTGTCCATGGAAGAGACCATGATAGGCTATTTGAGTCTGATTGCCCCCTTTCTTTTGCCCTCTTTGATCTTCACAACATGATCCACCACCCTCCTACCTTCAATGTATTGTGAGACTTCTCTGGTCTCTTTGGGAGCAGATAGGAATGCTGTATCTGCAAGATTTAGACAATTGGCTCTGCCTGGCATCTTTAAATAGGCTTCCTTTTGGCAGGTAGTGTAGGGGGAGGGAGGGAGAATTCAAGACTTTGGTGACCACCTTTTGGCACCCTTTTGGTAGGGATGGAAAGGTAGGGCTCTGGAGCCCTTTTTAGAGTCCTGTGTCCCAGATGGTGGGGAACAAGGCTACCCTTGAGGTTAACCTGGGATTCAGGCTCTCACTTATAGAGTTCTTCAACTTGGGTGGGAGTAACTGGGTTATCTTCCAATTAAGCTGGACCAAGAAGCAATCCATATTATTTGACTTAGGTGCTGCACCCAAGGGAAGGCTGAGGAGGTTGTTGTGGGGGTTGACACCTGGCCCTCAGCTGGACTGATGTCAGGATGTTCCCCCTTCTTTCTTCATTTCCAGGCCAACACAACTTAGGTCAAATAACGTGGGCCTTATTTAACCCAATTTTCTGTGTCTGGTCTTTTTATTTCATGGTTTATCACCAAACTCACATTTATAGAGGGTCACTGAAGAGGGCAACTTAATTTGCTTTATTTGCAGTTTAATATACAGTCCAGACCACATCAGTGTTAGGTGATTATCTAGGATTCTGTATAAAATAAGTTAAACAATGTTTTTAATTCCAATGAAGTCCAAGCTATGATTATTTTCCTGGAAGCAACCCATGCTAAATGCAGTGAAGCTTTAAAACAAGCAAAGTGTTCATAGGTATGCAACCCTGGAGTATATAAAGTGTTTGAATTCTTCATGACAAATTAAAGGAATGTTCTAAGCTTTATTCTTTAGGGTATATTCCACACAAATGAAATAAATGATTCAATGTCTTCTTTTAGTGCCTTATAGGCATTTCTCATATTTTTATGCTAACTAAAGAATCCTTTTGGAATAAATGAATGTTAATCATTATAAATGGAAGTGCAGATTGATGAGCTAAGCTTGAACACAAAGTAAAATCAATGGAAAAAGTTTTACTCATTTCAGTAACTCTGGAGTTAGACTCTCAGATCTGAAATGACGCCTACAGATTCACATTTGGATTTGAAAACAAACATGGGGAACAGACCAATACAAATGTACAACAGTGATTTGGTAAAGTAATAATACACATTTTATCCTACATTACAAAAGAAGATATAGCATTTGATTTTCAGGTATGTAATTACATATTCTGTTGATTTGGGATTTGAAGTCACCAACATAACAGTTTCTTTGTTCAAGGATACTCATTACAGCCTCCATCTTGTTGAAAACAAAAAAGCTTGACAAGATGATTTCAGATGATATTTCAAGACATTTTGAACCGACTTTCCTTACATCCAAGTAGTGCAAAGTATTTGCATTGTATTACTTCAGCATACTCCTTTAGAACTTTGGTAGGACCAGAGCACAGAAAACAGAGGGTTGTGTATTCTCATGCAAACATCCACACTGATATTTAGGATATATTGAAGATGGCCATTGTCAATCACTGTTAAGCACTATTAATCAGTTCCATGTAGGGATGGGATGAATATTAGAACACTGGTGAGGTGAAAAAGTGTATCTTGAGTATTGAGAAGCCCTGACAAGGTAAATCCTGGCCAAAGCGCCAACCTCAATGAAAAGTCCTCATTTTGACCCACCCCACAGTCTTTGAATACATCTGGAAGTCTATACCTGTGCCTTTGAGAGACACTGTTTTATTGCCCACCTAACACAGTCAGATAGTTGCACCAAAGATTACTGGGCTGTGTTCTGATTCACAGCACACAACAGAAGCACCCTCAGAGACTCTCCAGGGTCCTCTGGTGGTCCCAGGGGATGATTTCATCATGCTGTTCTTGCTATTGGAGCATAATCAGTTAATCTTCATATGTAAAAGCAAAATCCAAGAGAGGTATATTTATATGTAACCCCAAGTCACACATGTTTATGTCACTAACAGGATTCCAGACAATTTGTTTTTATTTCATTGGGCTGAACCTAACATTTTGCAGGTGACCACCGTCGAATATTCTTCCCTTTCCTTATTTAACTCCCCACAGTGACCCCAAACCTGCTCTGACATGTTTCCAACAGGGGCTGCAAGGGGATCTCACTTCTCCTTTGGGTTCTATCATTCTGCCATTGGATATCATCTCTTATTGTTAATTAATTTTGCTGTTTTAGTATGCAAGCTTCCATGTGAGTTCTTCTGTGTAGAAGAACTAGAACACAAGTCAAATCAAACAGGTATCCCTACAAACAACAGAAACTCCATTGTACTTTATAGTTCCCAGAGAGAGCCTCTACACATCTAAGTGCATCCTCTTTAGTCCCTTATAACTCTCAAATACTGAAAACCAGTATTTGTTATGTTCCTCCTCTCATGCGTTCATATGCACAGTCAGCTGGTGGATATCATTCTTCAAGGCCGAGCTCTCTTTCTCAAACATATTAAAATGCCATTCCTGCAACAATCAGGAAACTATCTCCTAACATATCCTTACCAATAGCTGACCATTTTTGACCATTAACATAACTACCCAGTAGTTATAATAGCTGATTTTATCCTCCCTGCATCCTGATCTCATTTGCTATATTAGACTACTAGTTATGTATATCACTTCTTATTTCATTTTTGCCTACCAGAATGAAGAATTGAAAAGTGTTCTTCCAGAAGGGCAAAATCAAAAGAGATTTTGAGCAATTCTTTTCCCCCCACTTTTAGGATTAGTTCCATTTTAGGAAAAAACAGTCAATTTTGTTAAAATCCTTTTTTTCTGTTCAAACTGATTTTCAGAAAGGCTCCTAAAATGCAATCAATATCTTGTGGCAATTGGCTATTTTTTGGGGAGGCATGGTATTTCAAAGTTTTGAAACACCCTTATATACGAGGGATGAGAAATTTGGTAAGCATTTTTAAATCCCTGCTGTACATACATATATAATTCACTTCTTCTTGACCAAGCAAAATATTAATAGAACTAGTAACAAGCAAAACTGCAAAACAGATGGAGAGGAAGAAAATTGTAAAAGTCAAGCATCGGTTAGCAATGCCTAGCATGTATGCTTTCTACCTCTGTTTCTGAGCTTCTGTCTTCCTTTATTTCTATATTTAGTGTCTACTTGCATCCTGTGCAAGTAGAAAGATAAGCTATAAATTAAATACGCACACACACATACATACATACACACAAGCAAACTGGAATTTCAACACTTGGGGCAAAAATGTCAGCTACATGGCTAATACATTATACTTTCTCAGTACACCATTTATCAACTTGTACAGTAGTGACAGTCATAGCTGTATACTCAGAAATACAACTAAATAATACAAGATCAAGAAGCCCTTCTTAGTAATGCTGAAACAAGGAGCATGATCCCACCAATGTATTCAGAAATGTGCTCAGCTTCTGTGGGACAAACTCCCTTGCAAGTATAGATAGGATTTCAGATAGAAATGTATAAGGATTTTCAATTTTGCCAATAGAATTTGTGGATCTGATTTGTACCTTGTAGACTAAAGTGCAGTCAACCAACAGTTGCACTTCATGAAAGTTTGATGACAATTCTAGTTTTCAAAAAAAAAAAAAGAAAAAAAAGAAAGCATGCTTAAAATTAATATATTGTAAGAAAATACATGTGAAAATGCATACGGTCCGTGAAGATACATTAAAACTCATTAATATTTAATATTTGGACCAAGTATACTAGCTTTATGACAAGTTATTGCATTATACTTAAAATAATTTCTTTATTGTTATTATATATAAAATATTATTATATATGTTAATTATATATTAATTCATATTGTGATATAAAAATAATTATATTATTTTTAACAATTCCAGATTCTTACAGAAACAAGGTGGAACACAAGTTAATGTGAACGTAATACAGACTGATGTTCTTTCCTGTCATTGCAGCTATGACACAGGTAATATTACATATGTCAAAAAGATTCTGAACAACTGTTTTCCACCATGCCTGAGGATTATGATGCAAAACCAATTCTGTTTTCAACATGTGTATTTATGATAAATACTTCCCATATCAGTCTGTATATTTTAAATCTGAAAGAAAACATACTGGTCATGATTGAGCTTGGTTATTTAGACACCTCTAACCATGTATACCAAATTGCATCCATACACATCAATCAGGCATTTCAATGGAGCTCAAGAGAGCATCACAACGTGGATTTAAATTTATATCTAAATATAGAACTGCATGTATGCAGACTTCATACCTGTAAGCTAACAGCGGCACACAGATCTCCCTTAATGGATTAAGAATGAATGAGTGAAGCAGCCCTATGATCATCTTTATCAAATTATGTTCTGGTAAATGCTTTCTTCTACTAATGTCTCTTTGTACTTGAAACATTGTAAAAAGCTAAAAAAAAATAGCTTTACAAAGCTTCAAAATGTCTTTATAATCCATATATAGCATATGTTTTATTGAAGTTTTATTCTATCATGAAAACACATATCGTGTCCTAGAAATAGGCAAAAAGACACATATGGATAATCTCTGAAGGAGAAGAACATTCATTTCTCAATTGCTTGTGTATGCAAACATATACTATAAGACAACATATGACAACAATAATGAGACTATTTTCAGAAAAAGAAAAAAGGAGACTTATTTGAATCAGGCTCAAAAAGTATCAATAGGATTAATGCATATTACTTCTGAATAGCACTGTTGTTCTGAGATTCATGCAGGTGATCCATGCAGAGTATGAATTAAATGAGCCATCAGGACACCCCAACAAAAGCCTTTTAGGACTGGGTAGCTGCCATTTGTATGGAGGATATGAACAAAATTATTCACACACTGCATGGTTCCTTTTCAACAAAGTATGTCTTACGTTTTCTTCCTATGCTCACTCTGTAATATATAGTCAGTGAGACTTCAGTAAGAATCCCTCCTCTCAGTTTTTTCTTTTCTTTTTTAAATAAAAACACTCACCATTCAGTTTAGGACTTGGCGTTCCCAAAGCTGGCCTAGGGTCTTTCACCAATATTTTTGAACCAGCTGTTGAAGTAAGTAATAAAATTTCATGTCATATATAAATGTAGCTATATTACGTCATTATGTCATTAAAATCAGCAAATATTTGTTCTCTCTATAAATACATATACATGTGTGTATCAAACAATGAGAGAAGCTGAGTTTAGCTGAAGTTAGTTATTGTACACACAGAGCCAATGTTCATTCCTCATATCAGGAAAAAAAAATGGTTAACTAAAACTTAAGATTGGAGCTATAGCTTTGGACCATAAAGAACTCCCTCCCACATGCAGACTCAAACCATGGATACATTGATGAGACTTTCTTAAATCATAACACCTACCCCATGTAAACACTATATCACAAGTCCACTAGAAAGACCCTTCCCTAGATAATGCATCACCAATGTTGTGGAAGAGTTATAATGAAACCTAGGCTTTGAAAGTGTTAATAAGCATAGTTAAATTCACAGGTAGACCATATTGAATATTCTAGTCCAGTTGATCTTCATGTGGGGGAAAAGGAAGTCTTGTGGTGTTTGATGAGCTTAGTCCCAGGTTAAGTACAACAAAAAGGACCACAAATAATAGAAATAACACATAATAGACAATATATTAAAAGAATATTGTACATATTTGACTATAAGTAAAAAAAAATAATTAAAAAATCAAGTTGAACTTGTCAAAAAGGAGCTTCAGGAGGTCTTTGAAAAATCATCCAGACCTCTGGGAAGCCTGTGCTGCTTCGGAAGGAGGAGGAGTTGAGGGAACAGATCATTGCAAATTCTAGAGCTCTAGGGTCTTTTTGCTTTTCCCCCAAGCTGGGCAACTGGCCTCTGCACACCTGAGGATGGGAGGAGTTTGTGGTGATCTGTTCCCTCACCCCCCCAGGCTGTATGGGCTCCCCAGCAGGGATCTCTGAGAAACCTGTTCTGCAGAGTGGTTTGAGCAAATGGATCACCAGGAAGAATTTGCAATGATCTACTATCTCGACCTCTTCCCCAAGCAGGATGGGTTCCCCAGAGCTCTGGGCAGTTTTTCAGGGACCTCTGAAGACACTGTGCTGTTTGGAGGGTGGGGGATGACATATGAAATTCCCTAATTTGGAGTCCAAAATCTGCCCTTGACTTATTCATGAGATTAGAGTCAAGTATGTATGATAAGCCAAATATTCATGAAGTATACATGTGTATGATGTTGACTGTTAAGTTCTCTTTCCCTCACTTTTATATGTGTTTTTACCTACTACATTGTTTTATTTTGTTTGGCTATTGATCATTGATATGGTTCTTGTAATCATATTTTTTGATACTACTGATTATACACATGCCCACTTTGTGACCACATTACTTTTTCTTTTGATTGATCATATGTTCAATAGCTGGACAATAGCTGAACAAACTTGCCAAGTTGGAGACCCCAGATTAAAAGCTTAGGAGTATCTCTTTGTACTGCTGAAAATGATCTTGTGGGAACTGCAAAGCATCTGAATAGGGCCTATGAGTTAGGAAATATAAAAGTGTTGAGAGCTTCTGAAAGTGCCAATAGTTCCATTCTTCTACAAGCCAAAGTCACACAATTTCCTATATACTGGGGCACATACATTTCAGGAATGAAATGAATCTATGGTATCAAAAAGAAGTTCAGGTACTGAAGGCATAGCAACTTTACAGCTGCCACATGTGTCCTTATTACTGTGATGTCTTTTGAAACTTGGAGCACTATGAGGCAGATGAAAGCATCACAATTCTTTATTTTAAAATCACCAAAGCAGTCATTTTTCTGTCAAAAAAAAAAAAGCTGTTTTCATCAGCAAAAAGAGAGACAGGAGGACACATCGCTTTTTTCTCCTAACAACCTTTCTGTTTGAAAGCAAAAGTCTTCTTCAGATTTCTGGATGTACCAATAAGCTCAAGAAAAAAAGTCCCCTGATAGCTTGTTCTAGAACATTTTTTAAAAAAAAAAAAAAAAATTGGCTCCCTCATATTGTCTTGCACTACTTCATAACAGGTATGTGTATTTTACTGTCTGTTAGGTTGTTTTACTTCAGCCTACATTTTTGACAGCTAGAATGTAGCAATGTACAAAACCCATGTTTTAAACATTTTTGTTCAATTGGATAGAAAATACTTCATGGGTGTCATTCTTGTACTTAAATGACTTATGGGGTAGCTAAAGGTTAAGTATCAACACTTTGGTCTGAATTTTTTTTATTGTTAGTCCTAATTAGAATAGATTTCCTAATTCCATGGGGTTTACATACATGGAGACGTACATTTTAACAGTATATTCAATGGGTTTGCTTTAGCTGGGATGTAGAAGAAAGGTCTTTATTTTATAATTGTTTCTATGGCAGCCTGTAGCTCCCTATTTCTTACTAAACCTATCATTTTGGTGATAGCTTACAACATGCGTCAATGCATAATGTCACATCATCATTCTCTGTGTATTCCTACATTACAGTATTGGCTGGCAGGGGTGAAACACTATATACTACAAGAGAAAAAGACAGAGAAAGGGATGGGAGCTCCATTATCTTCTATCATATGTACTTCTGCCGATGGAGGCAGGCAGGTGATGTGAGAAATTACCTTCACATACAGGAACTTTTCCTGTCCAAGTGCCATCAGATCTACAGACTCTGTGTTCTGATCCTCCTGCTAGGAAGAATCCTGGTTGGCAGGTATATATCAAGGTATAACCAAGGGAAGGAAGATCCATTCCAGCAACATTTGTGTGAGCTGGAGATTCTGGCTGTTTACAACTGTGAGCTAAAAAGAAAGCCATTGTTAATGTTGTGTGTGATAAAACAGATAGACCTACCATATTGAAAACAAAATGCAATCACTACCCAAGTTATAGTGGAAAAGGTAGAAGAGTCCATAATAAAACCCACAGCCCCAGCCCAGTACACAAACCCAGACCTTTATCATCCTCAAAAGAGTCAGTTTTGACTCTTCTACACTTCTAAAAACAGAATCTAATGGGGTGACACAAAAAAGTGGCATAGAAACTGGACACGATGAGTTTAATGGAGGAAATCTGACAAACAGAGCAAAAGTGAACTTTTTAGAACAGCCTGCCTACAAGAAGGTGTGTGTGTGTGGTAGTTTCTATTTCCTTTTTCTATTTTTCTTTTTCGTTTTTACCATAACCTCTGAAGAAAAGCATCTTTAGTCACAATCACTCTGTTTTTGAGACACTCAGCTGAAAATAAATGAGAAGGTGTAGGATAGAGATGCTCACTTTCATCTGGTAAACAGAAAGAAACCCTCCCCTTGTTACCTTCAGTATAATATACTTTCTCCTCTCCCCCTAAAACCATTGGGGGATCTGTTCCAAAAAAAAAAAAAAAAAATGCCCAAACTCAATGGAGTTCTGAGTTGGAGATACAAATATTTGGTATGGATTTGATAGATATATAAAAGAAAACTTTGTGCAACTCTATCAGTAGAAGTTACTGATGAAACTCCTAATGACACTAAAATCTGTCCTGATATCTTTCTACTAGTTTCCCATGACTTACGTATGCATTCTGGTTGAATCCCGCTCCATGTAAGATCAGGAAGGCAGGTGCGAGTTGTCGAACCTTGAAGAAGGTATCCTTTTCTGCAGTGAAATTGTACAGTATTTCCTACCTATTGAAACATTAAGGGTACTTTGGTTTGGTGAAGGGCAAAAAATACATACATACGTACACAGACAAAACAGGAGCTTTTTTTTTCCCCCCACAACCCTGACTTCACTAATACATAGATTTATAATCAAGCGTTTTTTTAAAAAATATTATCTACGGCATGATGAATTCTTTGAACAACAAAGAAATTGCAAAATGATGATACAAAAATCTCCACAGTCAACAATTCTTGAATGTGAAGAAAAAACAATATTTCTGCTTTAAAAAATTGCAAATCTTATCACCCATACAAAAATAACTTTTTATTATGTCTGTTCTTGATCCTGTATACTGTAATCACCAAATATCAATGTAAATACCACTTTTACGGTTTCCTGACTGTGCTCAATGCCAGGACTTTTGTTTAATAGCTGTTAGCTTCAGATGACCACTTGAATTCAGATGACCACTTGATAGTGGTCATTATATGATAGCTTTCCCCAACATATTTTTTTTATTTTTATTTTATTTTGTCCTTGAATGCATCAGTTGCTAGGAAATGAAAAATGAAAAGGTTCCATTTATTATTAAGCTATGACCATGCTATCACATGACAAAGTCAGTGACTGAGTTGATCAACATTGTCTTCCAAAATCTTTGTCAAATCCATATTTTTTATCCAGGAAGATCTGGGAAAAATGAAACAGGTTAATTAAGCAAAATGTAGAAAGGAAGGGTTAGATATGACAGGACAAAGTCTTGGAATGAGAATCTAGGTACAGCTGGTATTACCATGAAGCAAGTGTCTGAGGTAGAGCATTAGAACAGAGTCTCTATTGCCCCAGGCTACTGCTGGTCACCTTCCTCTATCACCACCACCATCTATTATCTCCATGTACCCTTCAACTTGTTTCATGTACAATAGAAGAAGCCAGAAAATGGTGGAGAATCCTCCATCCCACAAGAAGCGGAGAGAGCTAGGAGAGCAAGGGAGCAGCAGTTATTGTTGCAGTTAAAGCTGTACCCTAAAGGAAGAATAAGAGCTTAGAGAAGCACAGACTAGCAATAGCATCCGTGCACTCTGGCCTCCTAGAGGTCCCTGGTCCAGAAGAAAGCTGGCCATGGAATACTGGCCCTCATGTGAAATAATAGGCAAAAGCAGTAATGGGGCAGCTACAGCTGAGTTTGTTCTCTATCATTTTTTCTGCTCTCCAGACTCTCACATCTAAGTCTTTCCTTTTTCTTTCTTATTTCTACTCCTCTCTACTCCTTCCTAAGATGAGCATTTTTTGAATCCTTAGAGTCTCCAAAAGAATTGTGCTTCTTCCCTCTTTCTTCCTAGTACCAGCTGGTGAGGACCAAAACAGGAAGATATATTAACAGTGCTTGTTCTTTCCTGTGTTTCTCTCTAGGTCCTTAAGCCTTCCTTCTCTCCTTCCACCTCATTTTATCTGGAATCACCATCATTCTAAAAAGGGAAAATCTTTGTCCTTCCCTTCTGCCTTTCTTTTTTCCTAGCAATTAGAATGCATCATTCTCTTGTCTCTTGCATATATTTGCATGGTTGTTAAAAACTATCCTATTCAAAGCTAGCACAACTTTTGTATAGATACTTAGAAACTGAATGGGACCTAAAGTCCAGGACTAATTAACAATCAACTGTTGTAATTAGCTCTCAGTATGATATTATAATGTCTTTTCAGTGTAGTCCAAGGGAGTCTTATTGTAGTCCAAAGGACACTAGATTGGCTCCCATCTTACTGTCTTTCAGCCAGTGTGCAAAAGTATTTCCAATCAGGCAAACAACTGGTTGCTGAGATACATGGCTATTGTATTTCCTTGTCCATGGGCCTGGCTTTGCTTCAGTTGTGCTCCAGTAGAATTTGTATAATTTGTTTTATTGTGTTTTAGTATAATATTTTTGTGATTTTTATCTGTACTTTTAAATTAAATGTGAACCACCTTGAGTCCACATTTTGGAAAACAGAATGGGATATAAATGAAACGGATGATTGATACATAAGTTCAATGGAGTTTACCATTAGGTTAATGGGTATAGGATTGCAGGGTCAGGATCATAGCCAGATTGTGTTGTGAGGAAGGGGCTCCTGGTAGTATGGGTCCAGTATTAATACAAAACAGATATTAATCTTGTTTTTGCATATGGGGCATTTCAGCACCCTACATTCACATTTTGTTTTAGAATTCACACAGAACTAGACCTAGAAGCTGGGATCTTACGATATTGTTATTTGGAAAGTTATAAACTAGGGCCAAGATCCTACATTATGTAGTTAAGTATACCTAACTACATATTATCGCATGACTTGACTCCCCAAACCAACCTTTAACAGCCAACAGCATACTGAATGATGAAGGTATGTTCTGTTGGCAATCAGGGCTCAACTTTCCAGCTTCCTCCGGTTAGCCATTTGTAGGGTGACAAAATCAAAAGTACCCCGTTGCAACCTCTTTTCTTACCACAAATGCTAGCAGGGCAGGTCACTCTGCTGTGCCCTGATCATTAACAGAACATATTTCTGTTGCTTGGTGTGCCTGCTGGTTTTTAAGTTAGGTTGGGGGAGCATTTGTAGTCATGGTGATTGTGCCACAAACATGACTATCAAACTATTATGGATGTGTAAGTCTAGTTTATGCATTCAAAACTGCTCAATAGGATGACATCCAATTTCCCCAAGTTCCCCCCCAAGCTTGCCATGTACAGTTTTGTTTTTACAGGAATAAGATTGGGTTGAACAAGATGGCCCTTTCTACTCCACCTGTCCTATCTCAGTCTTGGCACAGCTGATAAATCAAACAAAACAAACTGTTTATGTTGAACTTTATTAATGACTCTTTGCTTACTGCCTGGATGTAAGTAACAAGCTGGGAGATATACAAAGTCCAGAAAGGGAGTGTCCAAGGTCAATCTGAGAATTTGTCAAGGCATCCAGCAATGTAGCAGGTCAGATAAGCTCTGACAACTCCTGGAGGGGAAGGGCGCCAGCTAAATAGGTCCTGACCCTAGCACAGCTGTGACTTGATTGATTGTTGTCGGTTATAAATTCTGAGAGAGCAAATGCTGGCACAGGCAGCAAAGAGAGACCTCTTTGCTGCCTGTGCTGTGCTAAGCTGGATCCAAGTAAGTGTTCTTTTCTATCTGAAGAGGCAGGACTCTCTGTTGGAGCTGGCACCATCCCCTGTTCTGTTTCCAGCACTGCAACTTCTCTCTGTACAGCAAGCCCTGGCATGCCTTCTGTTTCAGCCTCTGGCATGCCCTCTGCTTTAGACTCTGAGTCAGAGTTCATGCTCTGGAAGTGGGGCATGACACCACCCTCTCAACCTTCCATGGGGATGGGAGAAGAATAGGGCTGCGATGAAGCTTATGCATGATATTGTCATGGTCTCATTCTTCTCCCTTCCCCAGATGGTACAATCACGCTGCAAATCACTGATGGGCTTTCCCTGTCAATGACTGGTAATTGCACCACTATCCTGCTGCACACCCACACTTACCTTCACAGTGGAGGCCCTGGAAGCACAATGGTTGTGCTTCCTGCCCTACTGCAGCCTGGGTTCTGGCATTGGAACCCAGTGTAGTACCCAGCTACACTGTAGCAGGAAAAGGCATAGCCATCACACTTCCTGGATCCTGGAGGCAGTTGGTGCAGAGGGGAGCACTCCTGTTGTGCTCCCCTCCTGAGAGGGCCGATGTCAGACCCCACACTGGATATCTCCGTGACAAGGTAAGGTGCAAAAAGGGCCTATATTTCCCAAGATACCTATTCCACTTTTATTGATCACTCAGTTTTATTTTTTTGGTTGTTGTTGTTGCAAACAATAAGGTCTCCCATCAACTCAAAACAAACATGTCACATCATGTAAACACATTTTTCTGGTTCTGGATGTTTGAGTGTTGTCAAATACTCTGCACTTGGAAACACTCCTGAGGAAATGGGGCATTTTTATAGCTCACAATACATTCAAGCATTTAAACAATAAACAGATAAGGAATGGAGAGCGCTCTAGTCCCAGTCTCTCTGAAATTATCCTCCTCACAGAGAGATCAACATTCTGAAGCAAACAGCCTCCTCTAGGCATAAAAGGGTTCAGAATCATATGCAAGACCTCAGTGAGCAGAGGAAGATTTCAGCTTCAGACTATTGTATATCACATAAAGAGAGTCACACTGGGTCAGGGAGGGGAGATAAGTAAACAACTCCCCTGTCAAATGGTTCCTGAAGTTAGTCAGAAAGTCTGAAAAGGAGCCTTATGTCTGAAGTCAGGATGGCTACTTTTGAATAAAGTACTTCACAGAAAGATTTCAGTGAAATGGTGCTGAAGGAAAATCCATGAGAAGATTTACAGAACCACAAAGTACTGGATCTAGAAGAGACTGCGAGGATCATTTAAAAAGAAACCCCAAGGATCAGTTAGTCCAGTGCTATATGAGTATCTGAAATCGACAGCTAAAGCATCCCTAACGTGTCTAATCTCCCTATAAAAACCCTGATGAAGGGCAGTCCAACACCATTTATCTTTATCAGCTCAAGCCAGCACAAAGGTGTTTTATTTCACTGTGTATGTTAATCAGTTCAACAAATGAGGAATGGCTTTGTTGCCATCCAAGTTCTTTTTTGTTAACAGCTGCAGTGGAGGTAGTTAACACTGCCTGTACTTTTTGCCTCTGATCCAACTGTTTACAGTACCACCTCCTGCATGTGCATATAAAGCTGTCAGCAACACTTCATTACAGATGGAAAGTATATTTTTTAAAAAAAATGTGTAAAAACAGGTTTCTTAAGTGTGAGAAAACTCTGATAAGGATAATTTTGGACTGTTCAGAATCTTTGCAGGTCAGGATCAAATCTATGCAAAATTTGCACATATTTCATTTTTTTCTGTAGTAAACAGCAATTTCTGTACAGGAAATAAGCTTTTTTTTCACAGAAAATAACATTTCTATAGAGAAAGTGTTGTTTTTGTGTGCAGACTCTCATGACCACAAACACATTTGCCTAGGTGCGGAGAAAAATGTTAAGTTTACTTATACCTCTTTTGAAGATAAAATTAGCAAAGAATTACATTGCTACACTTCACAGAGCTGATGTAGTGGACACAGTGTCCACAAAAACCTGTAGCATAATATAATTGATTAACATTTAGGGTGCTACATTATTCTTTGGGTCTTTTTTGCTGCAACAAACTATGGCTCACAACTCTTCAGAAGTCTGTTGACCAAGGTTCCAGTGCTTTTGTATGCACAGATGTACCCTTCTTCAAATGGTGCCCACAGTGCACCTGAAAGGCTGTGCAACTGGTATGAATATTATGTTCAGTGCAGTGGAATTAGCTCTAGTCTTTCTTGCTGGCCCTATAAAGACCTTAAAACAGAATGTGTGAATATGTGAAATGCAATTTTGCGGAGAGCAGCATGCCAGAAGAATAGAATCCAGAAATTGGAGAACTCATTTCTATTTTTTAAAAATCTAATACTACACTTTTCTACAAGTAAACAAGCTCATTTTATGCTTACATAAGTGTTAAATTCACAGAAAAGGATGGGTTTCAAAGTTGTTCCTTATCACAATAATGAGTTTCATACAAAGCTTGATAAAACTGGCTTGTTCAAGGCAAGTTGCAACTGTAACAAATGTATTTTTCTTCCTAAACTCAGATTGTGTCTTGGATCCCTTCAGATTTAATACAACAGATACAGCAGAATTTACACGCAAACATATATGCACACACAAAAAATTGGAGAAAAGAACCGAGCTTAAAATCTACCTTGCATATATGAAAGATTGCTCTAAATAAATTCCTGTTATTTCAGCTCAGTACTATATTGTCCTATAATGGCTTATGGTCGGAGTGCTATAAACAATTTCCTATGTTACCAGCAATATCTTCGCAAAGATATTTCAAGCGCGCAGTTCATTTCAGGAAAGCAATTTGTTTTTGAAGCCCGCAGATGAAGTTGGTAAAAACTGACATCCAAATATATTTTGTCTCTGCAAAATCTGTGTAGCTGTGCAAAGGGAAAGATCTACAATATAACTGGACAGGATGGCATAGACATCAAATACACAGTATAATGGGTTATTTTATGTTATGAGTTTCATTTGCATGCCACCGATGGGACTGCATGAAGGGCTAATGTGGTCTGCATCTGGATGCACACTTGTATCGGCCATCTACATTGGTATCTACAAAGAGCTACAAGAATGAAAATCAAGCCCATAAACTGATCAGTCACGTATAGGGTTTTCCCTAGACTTTTATTTGTAAAACAAAGCTGCAAAGATTGCAGTTACCAGATGAATATTCATGGCTTCTTAACCCCCTTCTCTCCCCTTGTTTTCCCTTCTAAAGCAAAACAGAACAGAACAAAACAAAATAAAAATGCTTTCCTTAAACTCCACAGAGACAAAGAAGCAGATATTCATTTCTTTTGCCATATGAATGAAAAGCAGTGTGCGGAGCTGAATTTTAAGGAAAGGACAGATACACTACAAGGGGGTCAGAGATTCTGTGCCACCATCCTGTGGCTGCATTTTATGATGTGTGTCACAGGGCTTAATCTTACTATTAAGGGTCTTAATCTGGGTTTGGAGGTGTGCCAACCAGTTCTGGATGGGGTCACACTCTTGCTGAAAGACCGTATTTGCAGCTTGGAGTGCACCTGAATCTGTCCCTCCAAATATCAGCTCAGATAGATGCAATGGTCAGGAGTGTTTATTATCAGTTTCACCTGATAACACCAACTAGGCTCCTTCCTAGAAGACTTAAATATGGTAGTGCATGTGCTGGTAACCTCAACGTTGGTCTTCTGAAATACTCTGTACATTGGGCTACCTATGTGCCAAGTTTGGAAATTCGAGCTGGTCCAAAATGTGGCATCCATATTGTGGAGATGAAGGAGACTGAAAAACTCTCCAGTTTATTAAAAGATAATGCACTTCAACAATTTGAGAAAGAATAGAAAGGAGTGACTGATTGGTTGAAGGTTGAAGGATAAGACTTAATGGATGAAAAAGGAGATGATTTTTGCTTAATAAGGTCCAGTAAAGTATAAAGACAAGAATGAAAATGTTAGTCATAGAACTACAATAATGAGCAATGTGATGAATTTATTGAGATGTTACTCTAATATATTTAATTTTGAGCTGAAAAAAAGAAAGTGATAATTAAGGGATGCAAGAAATATTTAAGTAAACAGGCTACAATTGGGGAAAAGTGAATACATATGGAATGAGGGGGGATGGAGATATAAGCTGTAAATACATTAGAATAATTTGAGAAGCACTACTAGAATAATTCAAGAAACATGTATGTATTTTATTTCTCTCTGCTTTCTGTATTTTATGCTTGTATAAATAAAATGTTTTAAAAAACAAAAACAAAATATGGCAGCCGGATTGGTTACAGGTACATTGAAGAGTGAGCACATCACACAGATATTAAAACCACTCCACTGGCTGCCAATTAGTTTCTGGGCAGAGTACAAAGTATTGGCTATTACCTTTAAAGTCCTACATGCTTTGGCTCCAGGATTGCCTCTTCCCATACAATCCACCCTGTACATTTAGGTCCCCCAGAGCCATTTACTTAAACCAGCCAGGACCAGACTGGCAATGGTCACCCAAAGGACCTTCTCATCAGCCACACCTACACTATGAAATAGCCAGCTGGAAGAGATTTGACAGCAAAAGGCACTGTCTGAATTTTAAAAAGGTTCAGAGAACTATCTCTTCCAGCAGGCCTACCCAATCAATTCTTAACTATGAATTCTAAATTAATATTTTAAATGGTTTTATGTGTTTTAGCTGAATTTTGATTTACGAGGTACCCTGCCTCAAGCCATGGGGAGAGGTGGGTAAGAAATAAAAAAATAAAAAATAAATTTATTGCTGTTGTTGCTGCTGCTGCTGTTAGGAATGGTAGTCACCAAGCATTCCTGCCATATTAGACAACAGGTTGCTTGTAATACATAAACTTGTTTGCTTTCTAATGGACAGGAAATAAATGGTGATCACTCTGAAGGTTTTTGAACAGGAAAAGAAAGGTGTGTGTGTAAAGTATAAACATTTTAAAAAATAATGCTATTGAGAAAAAGAGAGAGATGTGAGTTCTGAAACCACCACAGGTACAACGTGCTTCTCCATGGGGTATCAGTTATGGTATGGCTGATTTGTTGCCTACTAAAGTGTTACTTTTCTCCTTCTCCTCCACATCTATATATTTGCAAACAGCCCACATAATGTCAATGAAACAAAAACAAAAAAATAACAACAGTGTTAAGTTTTAACAATCTCTGTTCTGACATACTGGCAAATCTGGGCATACCCCACTCCTTGGAATTTCTCAACATTTTATTGAAGTGGGGAGCATCACTTTACAACTAAAGATATATATTTGGGATTAACTTCAGTTCCTAAACTCAGCTAAAATAAACTTCCTGAAATAATCACTGAATCAAATTCATTGATTTAGTGGATTTATATTATATCATATTTCACCTTTCTCCTAATACAGAGCCCAAGGTGACTTGAAGTATAAGTTAAAAACAAAATACAAAGAAAGCAATGGATAACATGATAGTTTATAAAAAGCATTACATTAAAAAGCCTAAAAAATTAAATGTTATTTTAAATGTTTTAGAAACACATTGAAGACAAAAAGATCAAATAACAGCACAAAACATTAAAAAAAAAAACCCTTCTGAACAGACAATTAAAAATCAAAGTCCTGTTGAAATAAGGTCTTTGCCTGTCGGTGAACAAAAGAGCAGAGAAGGAGCCAACCAGGCCCCCTATGGGAAGAAATTCTTGGGAGCACTCACTGAAAAGGCACTATTCAGTCCTCACTAATGTATTTATGATGGTGGTAGAACTGGGAAAAAGCCCGCCTGCCAAGAATTTAAAACTTAAGCAGGATCATATAGGAAGATATAATCTTTCAGGCAGCCTGAACGCAAGCCATACAGGGCTTTAAAGGTCATAACCAGCTTTTGAATTCCGCCCAAGAATGGACAATCAGGTAGCAAAGCTGTTTCAACAAGAGAATTTATGTTCCCATTAATAAGTTCCAAGTAGCAGCCTTGATGAAGCATTTTAGACCTACTGAAGTTTCTGTTTACAAAAGCAGACTCACACAGAGTAAGTTAAAGTAATCTAAAAAGGATGTAATCAAGCCATGTCTCATCATGGCCAGATCTGAAATCTCCAGGAATGAGTGCAGCTGTACTACTTGGAGATGTAGAATTCACTCCTGATCACCACTGAAGCCTGGGCTTCCAGGCTCAGGGCTTAATCCAGGACTACAGCCAAGCTATGAATCTGAGACTTCAGTGTGAGTATAACCCCATACAGTACAAGCTGAATCCCTGTTCTCTGATCTGCTTTTCAAGGGAGCAGGGGCACCTCTCTTGTCTAGATTAAGTTTCATTTTGTTTGCCTTTATCTAGTCCTACTGATAGTAGACCTGGTGTAGTACCAAAACAGCATCCTTGTAGAGGAGAGATAGAACTGAGTGTCATCAGAATACTGGTGACTTGAACACACAAACTCCAGACTACCTTTGCCAGTGGCTTTCTATATATACTGAACAGCATGGAGGACAAAATAGCATCCTGAGGGACCCCAAAGGTCAATGGCCACATGGACAAAGAGGCATACCACAGCAGCATCTTCTTGGTTCACCCCTCCAGGAAGGACCAAGACCACTATAAAACAGTGCCTCTAAGTCCCTCCCCAGAGAGGCAGCCCAGAAGGATACCATGATCAATGTTATTGAAAAGCCACTGAAATGTCCAGCAGAACCAACGGAAACACATTCCTGCTGCTCAGTTGCCAGTGCAGAGCTGTCTCTATCCCATAACCAGGACTGAAGCCAGAATGAGATGGATCTAGGTAATCCATTTCATCCAGGAATCTCTGGAGCCATGAAATCATAACATATTGCAGAAACTTTCCTCCAAAAATATTGGGATCTGGTCAGTAATTTTCTAATATGGTGGAGTTCAGAGAGGGCTTTTTGTTTTTTTTTCCAGTAAAGATGTCATTATAGCCTACTTTAGAAACTGAACACTCCACCTGCCCACTTGGCCAGTCTCTCCCTGGTTCCTTTAATGAGCCAGGAGGGACAAGGATCAAGTATGTATGTGGTTGCTCTCACCTCTCCTAGAACCCTGTCTACTTTCTCAGGCTGCTCAACTGGAAAGGTAGCCAATAACACACAACATGCAGGAGTCAAAATTATATCAACCGGACCTGTACCAACTTTAACATACAAATCAGAGTGGATTTTTTTTTCTTGAAAACTGCATTGGAAACATTTCACAACAGTCTGCTTTTTGTGCGTTTGTTTCGTTTGCATACTGCCTTTCACCCAGAGTGGGACCCACAGAGGCTTCTAGAAAGAGTCAATTAAAAAAAAATAAACTATGAAATGTTTAAATTGGGGCAAAGCACAGATGGCTTCTGACTACTTGAGAAAGTTCTGCTGGATGATTCTGTGGAGATATAATGGTGGCACTGAAGTAAGGAACAGGCTTCCTGATGGACTCTTACCCATTTTTGGTGTCCTCTTCTCAGCATCTACCACCATTGCTCTAGTTTCTGTTCGATTTGTTTCATCACTGTCAGCTCCCTAGTAAACTACAGCACCCATTTGGTTCCATACTGTGGGAAGAGGCACTTGGATACAGTGGTTTCCCCTGCCCTGGTCATCTCACCATTCCAAAGATCAACCACATCTTCAACAGGGTTTTCTGCTACAGCAACAAGAAACTCTTCAAGGGCCACCAGGAATACATCCAGATCCACAAACCTCCTGGAGTGTGTGAATTTAATTGATACCCATCCTTGCAGAGGGTCTGGGACCCAGTGAGTCTCAGTCCCACCATTTCATGATGTGACCATGAAAACAGAACTATGGCAAGCTCCACCACATCCAGAACACCATCATCTTGCTCAGCACCTAAAAATAGGTCTGCAGAGTGGCCAGTAGCTTGGGTGAAATCAGACAATCCAGAGGAATTCCAGTGCCACCACCAAGACCAATGGCATCAACTCAGGAAGGAAGACAGTTGAGAAGAGGGGTGGATGAAACTCCAAGAGATTTGAATCTCATTTGGGATATACATTCAATAAATAAATACATAAATAATCTCCACCTCCAGTTTTATCCACCAGTTCTCTACAATACAAGTGAGGTTAGCATGCCATTCCAGGATGAGGTCCTAGATTACTGCTTTTTCCCCATTAACTGGCCTGGCAATGAAGAGCAGCATTTTCAGCCAGGGAGGTGCCTATTCTAAGGACTTTCCAGGCTACCTCAAGTGGTGGACAGTTGAGAAGTTGTCAACATAATGGGGCTCTTCTTTCTCCTGTGATGTCTCTATATTTCCTTCTGCCCATTACTGTGCCAATGACTTCTCTCATTCACTTTCCCATCCCTGTTCTCTGAATAATATGTTATTATTTCTGGCAATCATGTTGCTAAGGACCAAAAGCAATACAACTTCCTTTTCACTCCTAAAAATGGCAACTGGCCCTTGCCCTGGTACCATCTTTGCAGTGGCCCCCCATCCTCTATCTAGTTGGCTCTACCAGTTTCCTTTAGGCCATATAAAATGGATGAACATAAAATACAGCCTGACCTTCATGGCCATGTCTGTACATTTTAAATTCTGAACATCAGAAAGGGGATTTATAAATTATTTATTTATTTATTTATTTCAAAGTCAAATTATACTTCATTCTTAAAACAAAACATGCCATTTTTTCAAAAACAAAACAAAAAAACAGTGAAATCCAGGTTGGTGTCCTAGCATGAGGGTTAGGATGGCTTTTGTGGCCCCAATATAGATCTGACTCCTATGAAAATTGGGGTAGTCATCACTCTTCCCCACCTGGACCAGATGGTCAGATGGGCCATTTAAAAACCCTGTTTCCCACACTAGGTTCCCAATTTGGATCAGGTCCTCTGTATTTATTTCAGGGTAAGAAAAAAATAACCCTGTAACTAACCCCATAATGATATGGTGTTATAGGAATATTACATTTTGACTCTTATGTATGAGGTCGACTACACACTCACACACATACCTATATACAGTGAGAAAGAGGGAGAGGGAGAGGAAGAGAACTAATACACATGTGTATATGTATGTATGTGTCTATCTATCTCATAATACACTGAAGGCTTCTCAAACACTACCGCCATTGGTTTGAAGTATTATTCTTAATGTAGAGTAGATCTTGAAAAAATATTTGTGCAAAAAAATGATAAGCACTTTCTAATACAAGGTATTATACACTATACTATATAGTATGCATCACTGTAAATTATATATTGTAGCAACATCCAAAATTATGGATTTTTCTATTTGTACTGGTATCAGAGTGATACATTTACATTTGATCTGTTTGAGCAAGCAGAACCATCCTTCATGAGATTTTATTTCTTTGAACAAATATGAGACTAATTCTGACCCATAGTCACAAGGTTTTACTTCTTTAATAGGAAACTTAGCTCCTTTAATCTTATAATAATAAAAATTTCCATAGAATGCTTATAATCAGTATTAAACTGTCCCCATTTGACAGAAGTAAAATTGTAGCCAAGTATTCTTTTCCAAAAAAAAAAAAATCGTTAAATGCATTATCAAAATGCAATTTCCAGTCATAAAACTGAAAAGGTGGGATCACAGCAAGAGATCCCATGAATTAATATTACTGCATAGTAAGTGATCTCATGTATTGATATTACTATTTAGCCTCCAATATCTGAACCACAGTTATTGAAAAACTTTGATTACTAGAATATTACTGCATTGACACACTGATGTCATCATATATAAAATGTAGTAATTGGGTGTTTGGAGTTGTTTTTGCTCTTATTAGATAAACAAGAGCAATTTAGAATAATTGTGATTCAGTGGGCTTTGATTAAGCAAATTTGGATTCATATCCTAATGCTAAATCAACATGTTCTCAGCATCGGCATGCCCTCTGCTAAATGAGAATTATTATGCCCTCCCTGCAGTGCATGCTAATATAAACATCTCATTGACTTCAGTGGTCCTTACTCCTGGACTTCATGCCTAAACATTGAATGGTTTGTTAAGAAAATGATTTAATAAATCTGAAAGACATTCAACATTTTTTAGCACAGATATTACTTTGCTTGAATATAGGAGTTATACCATCAGACTTTCTCATAATCAACCAGACCATCAAGCATGTGAAGCATCTCTGTTTCCCTTTAAAGCCCATTACATTTTCCATACCTAAGACCCCATCAAAATAAGGAAATACTGTTTTAACAAGTAGGACAGGGTGAGCAATACATAGCTGCCAGCTTTTCAGAATATGCTGGTACATGTTCACTGTACCGTAGGTCTTGAATAATTTTGCATAGACCATAGCTATATTGTGAAACATACATTCTGCATAAGCAATCCTACCTGATATCCAAATGTATCATTTTGTGAGCCATGGCGGGGAACTCCAGGGTTTTCACATGTTGTGCGAGTAGGCTCTGTGACACAGAAAAGATTTCAAAAGAAAATAAATTGTTAAATTTAAATGTATTTGTTGCCCAGTTCATGCAAACAGTTATCAGAAGTATCAGCATTTAAACTGAAGGTTAAACTCAGGTGATTTCCATTACTGATTTATTAAACTGGGGGGAAAAAAAACTTTAGCCTTATCTTTGTCAAAAATAAAATAAAAGCATAAACAATCACAATGAGCTCCACACCAACCCCATAAATTCTAGTTTGTGTTAAAGATCTTGCACTCAGGTAAAATGCAGTTGCCAGTATTCTGCCCATATTGATTAGGCATGTCTTAAAATATTATCACCCTCAATGAGAAAAGAAGTCATCGCAAGCTAAGATACTCCAAAACCAATCAACCATCACAAGCCTTTTTTGGCTCCTGAATGAAAAGCTGAAAATTACATATATCTTCCGATCAACAAGAGTAATAGCAAAAACAAAAACATATTTTATCCTTAAAATAGATATATATTTTGTGCCCTACAAACAATATTTTTGTGCAGAAAAAATTGTTAAACACAAGTTTAAACATTTAAAATATCATTGACAGGTAAAAAGTAGGAACTTCTCATATTTTTGCCTAGCTGAAGAAAACTTTTGAAATGTTTTGAAATGAACTAAATGTAAATCCTTCAAATAGATTGGGATACAAGGACCTTACTTTGTGAACAGGAGGAGGAGGCATTTCCACTTCTGCTAGGTATAGTGTTGTTGTTGTTGTTTTAAAAAAAGAACAAATAAAAAACACCTTCTCTTCTATCACTGTTGTCCCTATATCTGGAGGTTTGTCTACCACCTAGCGTCAGGTTTTTTTTAAGGAATATAAAAGCAAACACTTTCAACAATGCTGCCTGAACAAATGGATGTAGAGGATCATGCCTAGTGAAAATGACAAGCAATTCATGTAGAACATAAAGAAATGGATATGTTATGGGATATCTCTAATTATACCTATGCAACGGGGAGATGACCCACTCCAAGTACCGTCTGCTTGACATAGCCGAGTACTAGAACCAACCAAGACATATGGAAGATTACAGCTGAAAGAGACTTCTGACTGATAAATAAAGCTCTTGCCTTCCCTTCTGCCTTGAGCTGGTATTCCAGGATCACCACAAAACTTTGCTGTAAAAGAGGAGAATACATGGAAAATATGTTGATCTTATTCTTTTTTTATTATTATTAGTGAAGATGCAAGAAAGGAGTAGAAAGCATAGACTTTTGTATTAATTTTGCTTAAGTTTCAGTGGAATACAAAGAGCAATGAATGTTAGAGTGTATACATGACCATCTAAATCTCATACAGAATTTGTATATGTATATCATCGTGCTGCAGCATACAATGAGACTCTTTTGAACATCATGTCTGTACAACAAAAGCAGCAGAATGTATCTGGTTCATACGTAGCATCCAAACTTTTTTTAAAAAAATGTCTATGTTAATAAGAACCTAAACTTTTAAGGAAATAGTTTAAAATATTCTTCACACACAGACTTTGGCTATTATTTAATGTGGGATTTTCTGCATCACTCACTAGCCTTTCTCTACAGCCATATACTATTGCTGGATGCCTAGTAACTCTTTTTCTGAGTAGGTAGCCATGGAAACTAGACACCACGGTAATTCACATCAATCTTTCTCTAGAATGGGGAGGTCTAAGAAGAAAACATTGCTTGTTTGTAGCAGACTACAAGTTCTTGAATTCTTTCTTTTCTCAGCAAAGTTTGCACTATGTGTGTTGTTTTCAAAGAAACTCAGACATGTGTGAAAGTGATAATTAATAACGCTTCTATTTTATGCCGCATAAGCATGGTTAACTGGAAAACAGTGTGAATTTGACCAAAGCTAGACAGATAATAATGCGATTTAGGAACACAATAAAGCAACAAAGGAATTTTCAGACTGAAAAAAACATAAATGAGAAAAACAGGATATTACTTTAAATCATCAAACTCATTAAGCTTGTTCCATTCACTGTAGCCCTGAGGATGCAGCCTTGTTCATGATAATCTGGTCTGGATGTCCATGATTACAGTAACCTGTAATCAGTAACTTTTCACCTGACTACATTTGTGGCATTGGTATCTTTTCTAAAAAATGCCCAAATAATCTATCAACAATAGCACCCACAATTTACAAAGAACATAACAAACATGAAATCATCTAAAATTCACTAGGATAACACAGGCACTGAGGTGTTGTATATAAAAGTCAAACAAAGAGCAGAAATTTAAATAATGAAATAGTTGAGAATGTATCACTTCACTAGAGCTTAGAGGACTTCACTACGGGTACCATGCTAACTGGGAGATTCTTGAGTCATCTTGCCTCTCATACAAGGATTTGTCTCCAAGATATAGGAAACTGTCTGTGAATGTTCGAGGTAAGAAATTTCTTCACCCTAGAATGATTTATTTTGAGAAATTACTCTAATTCAAATCTATTATCTTTGATGATGTAACAATAAATAAAAATAAAGACATTTGCAATTTCTAGATAGAGAGCAGCAAGATCCACACTAAATAAGAAGAATTTTAAGACTTAAGAGACTGATGAGGCAATGTCATGCACTGCATCTATGGACAGGGAATGTGAGGGAACACTGGGAAAAGAAGAGAAAGAGGAAAAGGTATGCTGTTGCAAAGCAACTGTTACCCTGTTTACTGGGGGTCCCGGGAGGGACACCTGTATGCGCTCTCAATTAACTGAGTTTGGGGAAATTAGCTAGAGCACAAGTTAGCAATGCGAGAGGCAGGGCAACGCAGTGGAATCTTTTACCCAATGTCTACGGGGTCAGGTCAAGTCAAGAAGCAAACCGGAGTTCAAGAATAATTGAGAATTTATTAAATACAGACACACAGTGTATGCAACACACACAATCACACAAGTAACTAGGGAAAATAAAGGTTGGAGTGGTATAGAGGGATTTTGAGAGGGATTGCTGAATTGGGTGAAACAAAACCTGTCCTGAAGAAAAGAGAGCGATGCTGGGGTATGATGTGGGTCAGCACGTGTAGCTGAGGGGAAGCTTGCCAAGCAAAGCAGCAGCAAGGCAGTCTAGAACTCAGGAGCGATCCGAGGACAGTCTTGGAATCAGGGGTTTTTATAGGGAGAAATGTAACTGCAGGCTATTCCATACTTGGGGAAAACAATGAATTTTGGGTGCAAGACAAAGTTTTGGAAAGGTCAAAATTTAACATGATTGAGTTAAGTCCGAATTGGCAAAGAGATGGACAGTATGCAAATACTCAATGCTTGGCAGTTGAGTATTCAGCTTGCCAAGTTGCCTGCTAGGGGCAGGGAGTCTTTTGTAAACAGCGTGCATACATTATGAGGGTGTTTGCAGAGAGGTCTCCTAAAGTGGCGATCTGGCTATTTCTGGCTTGCCTGTATTGTCTTGAGATATTGCAGCATTTGTTGGCCGAGCCCAGTTCTGTGCTTGTCCGGGGGCCTGACAAACACG
This sequence comes from Ctenosaura bakeri, assembly GCA_948474755.1. Classification (NCBI taxonomy): domain Eukaryota; kingdom Metazoa; phylum Chordata; class Lepidosauria; order Squamata; family Iguanidae; genus Ctenosaura; species Ctenosaura bakeri. The sequence continues at coordinate 176,785 of CAOLHI010001041.1, read as the reverse complement.
TGGAGAGGGGTAGTGGAAGAGACCCAAATTATTGATATCAAAATGATATCTTTATGCTATCTCCAAGGAGGCCTAACCTGCAGTAACACAACTCTACACATTAGGCAGAAGTTAAGCAAATCTGCAGTCCAATCCAAAAGTTCTGCATTTAGGAATATTCAACATATAGGCAACACACCTACTTTTTCTACCTACTGAAATGTTAGGACCATCTTCACATGCAGGCATTCACGATTCATAAATATACCTCCTGAAGTTGTGAGGATGGAAACATTGTTTCTACTGGGAAACAATGAGAAGCCATGTGTGCATCTTGGAATATCTGTAAAGTTTAGGCGCATATTGGAATCTATAACTCAGAAGTCCCATTGATAGTTGAGGCTACAAGTTCAAATTAAGTGGTTCAAATTAAGGAGTACATAGTTTTGGATTGTAACTTTAAATTAAATACTTTGGGACAGGGAAGACTGTTATTCAGTGGGAGAGCATGTGCTTTGCTAGCAGAAGGTCTATCCTTGATGTGGGTCCTACATCACACTACTAGGGGAAAAAATTCTTATTTGCTACCATGGATAGTTGTTTCCACTAGGAGTCAAAAATACTAAGTAAACTGATATCTGATTAAGTCTAAAAGACCTTTCCATGTTCTTAAGACTGAAAGCCTGAATAATTTCAGCAGAATAAAAATAGAACAAACCTGGATTTTCTGTGTGTGCATGCACATGTGCACCTTCAACATCATTCCAAACATATGCCAAACACTGTTTCAGAATCTTGGAGAACACACATCAATTTTCCCATGTGTACTTCTTGTTTGTGATATTGCCTTTCTACCATATAACATAATAGATCTCCATTTCTTACATCTTAAGTAATCAAATTTACTGACTTTACTTTTTAAGTTAGTAGATTTTTTTTCAAAAAAGTAGAAAATTCTATGCATGGAGCACACTTTAAAGAGTCAGCATACTTTTTTTATTGCAATGAAATCTGCAGGAGTGCAAAATCCATCACTGTCAGCAATTTTATGATAATAATTTTTTTTTGTATAAAACAGGTAATTTAATATAACATTGGAACAAAAGTCCAGTTGTCTGAAACACAGCCTGAAGTCTCTTCTGTATTCCTGGCAGACTAAGTCATTATTGATATCAGCTAGAATCTTGCTTGAATTGAGTGTGGATTTAAACTTGCTTCTGGTGCTTCCCTGCCCCCTGTATTTGATAAACTTTATTTAGATGTTTAAATTAAGAAAGAAAACAGTCTCATTGTTTCTTCTTCTATGTCTGCACTATTTTGAGAACCTAGGAAATCAACAGGTAACAAAAACCTGGATCTGAAGAGGACTTTTGCTCTGTTTTCTTTGACACGGATTAAAGTGAAGCCGTACGTTGAGCCAGTTTTCATTTCCATCAGTACTAATTCCAGGTTAGAGGGTGCCCTACTACCTCAATGGTCACCTGGGGAAGATTACTTGACTCTGTCAGTAGCAGGGTGAGGCAGCGACATCGACCTCCTGACATAGGCACCATTTAAAACCCCCATGGTGCCCCCACAACTTCGAAGTAATGTTACATTTGGAGCATTATGAGAAATTTAAATGATGACACCAACTATATATTGTTCATCAGAGAGCCGGTGTAAAGGTAAGCTGAAGGCAGATTCCAAAGCTACTGTGTGCTGTTGCCAAGACTGTCTTTCAGAAAACATAGCATCAGGGTTTAAGCACTCCTCCACCAGAGCCTGGAGATAACACATCATTTTTAATTTGTTACTTTATCAGGTAAAGAAAGGGCAAAAATGTTATTTTTTAAAGATGTTATTTTTAAAAAATGTTATTTTTCAAAAAAAAAAATAATTGTAAAGACATTAAACATCAAGAGTTTTTCTGCCCCTCAAGGAATATGAAATGATTGGAAGACCATTGTAATTTTGAGAAGGTATAAGGAATGGGCTAACTTCAGTTTGTTCTTCTATGAACAAAGTTTCTCCATTCTGCTCCTAAGAAAGATCTAGAAAGGTCTTCTGGCTTGCTAAGCACACTGTCTTTTGTTTTGATTTTTGTATTTTTCATTGACTTTACTTTGATGTATTCTATATGCTTGTAAGCTTAAAGTGTAGACAAAACAAAGTTTCAGGTGGTGCTGGCTAACAAGCACCTGCCTTTAGCTCAGGATAACTAACTGACAGGTTCTAGATAACGAGTGTCAGGAGGAATCAAAAAGATAGTCACCTAATTGCTGACTGTGACAGTTGAAAGGAATTTGGCTCATTTCAGGTGTGTAAACAATCACATTTCCATGAGAGCCCAGACCAATGGGTATAAGTATCTCCAAGAATGTGCTCTCATAGGGGGTGCAGCATGGGATAACAGTTGGAGTGTCATGCATGTGGTGGCTACACAGCAGGGTCCCCTTCCCTGCTTCATCTTGGGTTCCTGGACAGCTAGTGGAAGGAGTCTTCCTTGGTGAGAAACCCATCTCTGTCACTATGCACCATAGGCTTAGGTGGGTTTCATCTGTATCCTGATATCGCTTGTATGTTTATGTTGTTTAAATCACTTGCTGCTCAGTACATTTTAAGGCTTTTTCAACTACAACTGGTGTCTTTTGTTGCCTCCAGATCCTATAAATGAACCCCTTGCCTTTGGCAAGACACTCATTATACCAAAAACTCAACTGATGTTTATAGTCATTACACTTTTTTTTTTTTTAAAACTTGTTAGCTCAAAAGGTTATTAGTGAGATTTGCAGACATTTTGTGGGGCAACTATTTTACTTGGAAAAGCAGTATAATTTCTGGTTTTGCTGTAATGAGTAATATTTCACTCATCATCTAAAAAAGTTACTAGAGGGATCTTAGGGACATTTTAGAGATCAACAATATTGTTTTGGGGGAAAAATAGCCCAATGACTACAAACCTCATTTCTGTTATTGGTGTAATGAGCATCATCATCATTACTATCATTACTATCATCTTGTCTTTTTTCTAGTTTAGGATTCAAAAGGGCTTACAACAGTTTAAAAAGATATAGCTAAAAATATATCAAACACAACAGTTAAAATATATATTTAAACAATCCATAAAATTGTATTTTTTTAAAAAAAAATGCAACTGTCAAAATGATAAACAAACAAAACAGGTTTATAGTACAGCACAATTCTGAAAGGCCCAATCCTCCCGAGAAGTCAGTCTGCAAAGGCCTCCCGAACTAAAAATATCTTAACTTGTCTGTGGAAAGACAGTAAGGAGGGTGCTAGTCTAAAAGAAGGGAGTTTCAGAGCCTGGGAGCAGCCACTGAGAAGGCCCTCTCTCATGTCCCTACCAGATGTCCCTGCAAGGGTGGTAGGACAGAAAGAAGGTCCTCTAAACAGGCTCCCTAAACATGAGAAGGCTCATATGGGACAATATAATCCTAGATCCAAGCCAAATACAGATTCAAAAGTCATAAGCAGCATTTTGAAATTTGTCTGGAAATGAACTGGCAGACGGTAAAGCTGTTGCAACCAGATAGTTATATGCTCCCTATAGGCAGCCCCAGTTTATAATCTGGCTGCATCTCTTTAACTTTTACTTATGACATCAAAAAGTTACTTGAGGAATTTAGGGGCAAACACATCAAAGATTAGCAACATATTAGCAATGACTAAGCAGCAATCAATTGCACTTATCTACAACCAGTTGGCATTTCATCAATGGTAATGATGCAAAGAGATATAATATATCCAAGGAATCTCTTAATTATGATAAGGACTGGGCCATGAAATTGTGCACTCAAGCCTCCCTCTCCCTGGAGCAATTTCCAGCCACCTCTCCCCTGTTGGTTGTATGTTTCATCCATACCACTATTGTTAAGCATGGTTAATACCAATGGCATTTCAATGAAATATAAAATTTTAACAAGCCGTCAAACCTTTGTAAAAGAGAACCACCATCACCATGGTATCATCAACAGTTGACATCCGTCCTAGAGGAGGAGGTCTTCTTAATGTTGTTTGCTGTATATGTAGATTCCAAATTGTTGTTGGTTTTTTTGTTTGTTTTTTAAAGGACACCTGTCTAAACAGGTAGGCTTACATATTGTCTAGGGTATGTTAGTTATAGTAATAGTTTTTATGTTAGTGTAATGTAATTAGAAGTCAATATGTATGATGTGGATGTGAATCATTTATTTTGTGAAACTTCGTGTGTTTCCTCATTTATTTTTTGTTCTCCTTTTCTCTTTTGTTCTGTGTTAATAAAAAATAATGTATAAAAAAAATCACTTGACATCAGTCCTGACAAATGGAATAAATGGGATTGGGTCTATGAAGAAAAAAATTCCGTTAGCGAGTAAAGATCACAGAGGAAAAGCTAGGAAAGATTTTGTGCTCCTGCAGCTTGCTACTGACTCTGTAATGGATGTTGAGATATTCTCAGCATTTTAGGTTCCAATGCCCATTAGCCAAAATGCATTCTTCAAATAAGGATTTAATGGAAACAATTGTAAGAATAACATGCAATTATCAAAGAATTACTTACGTAAGCATTGAGGAACTTCACCACTCCACGTTCCATTGCCAACACAGGTCAAAACAGCAGGAAATGACAGCTCATAGCCAGGTGAGCAGACATAACTAATACTAAATCCCCAGTCAAAATTCATTCCTTCCTGTCTTCCATTAGAAATCTGTGGTGGAGGTGGGCAGGTAACAGCTGCAACAACATTTAGAGCCATTAAGCACAGCAGCTGCAAATGTCTCCAGTGTCTATATATACTAGGAGAACCATATGTGCTAATTTTGCATTTTTTGGAAAACACAGTCATTTTTTTTTTCTGTAGTAAAACTACTGGAGTGACATTTTCTTGTTGGTGCTTTCATGAACCACCATGCTCACTCATTTTCACACCCTAATACATGTAGCACAGGCTATAGTATCCTGCCAGCCAAAGATTATATAGCTCTCTGAGAAATGAAGTAAAATAAATATTCATATATACACACACACATGTCAATTGAGATAATTTTCAATTCACTCTTTCACTCAGTCTCTGGCTTTTATACATCTGTTACTGTCTTCATGGTAATTAGATATACCCAGTTAAGGTTTAGACACTAATGCAAATTAGTCTAAGAATGTCTGTGGCAAGAAAATTGATTCATTATCAGCCAATGGCTCTCTGCTGGGTCAGTGAGGTCCTTCTGAACAATACAAGATATGGCAAAGAAGGGTTGAGGGCATCACCCTAAATTGAGAAAATCTCCATCAAAGCTACTGCCAAGCTGGATCCCACAAGCTGCAAAAGGAAACAGGGTATGAGAAACTTTCTTCCATGAACATTGTAAAGTCATTTTCTTGTGGCCTAAGATCTAAGCCAAAATATTTTTTTCATATAAAAGTGAAATTAGAAGCAATAAACAGCACAGAGGCCATTGACTGTGGTACAACAATACATGCAAACATGTGCTAGGCTAGAAAAAAAAATCTCTTCATGATCACTATTCCTTAGTGCACAGACTGCTAGATGTGGGAGTCAGCAGCCCTTCAGAAATCTTAGTGTAAATTCAGGCAATTCTTCAAAAGTATATATAAAGACTTTTAAATTCCACTTAGAAATTAAATGACCCATTAACAAGTGAAGTTTTACGGACAAGATACAAGAAATAACCACACTGAGCAATCTGCTTCCATTGTTCATTATAAGTAATGCTCTATTTGTTTAAGAAAAAATTAAAGCATAAGGGCAATGGGTTTGTATGAAGTTCTGCCTCTTGAGAATACCTTCATAAGCAATATGTGTACTTGACAGGCATACAGAAATAGTGTTTTTCTTGGATTGCTCCCAGATTATAGAATACAGTGAGATTTGCAGTAAGTCCCACCTCTCACTGTTGTTAGGGAGAGTATGAAAAAAAAAATCTCTTCAATCTGTCCTTTCAGTGGTTTCTATATTTATATAATACTGTGATTATTTTGAGAATCATTGTTTAATTTGGTTTCAGTAATGTTTGTTTGCCACCTTGGTCACTACATTTTTGGTAGAAGGCAGGAAAAATGTAATAAAGAAATAAATTAAGTAACATTTATATGTTTCTGGATGAACTTGTATTGTGGTTGTATGCTGAGGAAACAGGGCTAAGCAATAGTTTTGCTTGCAATGGAAAACCACAAAGTATGGAACTGCAAAAGGATCAGTAGGTTCAAAACTAGGTTATTTCTTCTTGAATTTAGATGCTGGGGATTGGAATGAGTGGCTGTATTCTACACTTAGGCCCTTTCCACATGCGGAGGAAGCAAAGCCCGGAAACACGCTGAAATGGAGCTTATCTGCAGCCTGGTAAGTCCATCGCCACGTGGAGCAGCACGAGTTCACCGCTCCACATGCGTCGGCGTCCTGCGGCGTCCTGCGGCATCCAAAATGGCGGCTTCCGGCTGGCGGAGGCTCTCCACCAACTGGAGAAGCTCGCCAGCCAGAAGCCCACTCCCCGGACGGTCTGCAGGTGCACACTTGCGTGCGCCTGCAGATCCACACCGGGTGTGCCCCATGCTTTTTAAAAACCACAAGACAAGTGGTTTTCAAAAAGCATGCAGCACCGCCACTTCCGGTCGCCCCTGCGTGGATTGGGGTGTGGAACTACACAAAAGTAGTCCACCCCAATCCATGTTACAGTGTAGACGACCTCCATCAGAGGTTGCTCTACACCGTTTTTTTAACCCCGTGTGGAAAGGGCCTTAGCTCCTCTTGATCAAGGCAAAATACTTAAGTTAGATTCCTATATAAAAAAAAGAGAATCCTATATTCTGGAGCTGGAGTTTGGAGTTTCAATTCTTCCGAAATTTAGGCAGAGGTGATCTTGCTACATACTTGATGAGTTCAGAATGAGATGACAGTAATACTGACTACATTTTCAGCATAAAGGCCTGACTGCTGGACTAGACTGGGGAGATACAGATCCTAACTTGGTGAAAAAGTTAATTGTGTGGCCTAAATCTGTACACTCTCAACCTAGCCTACTTTACAGAGTTGTGAGATAAAAAGGATGAATAACCATGTGCAATGTCTCAGTCTATGATGGTCAGGGACTGTGAGTTTTATTTCTTGATTTAGGTGGTTAATAAAAAGAAGTAGAAATGGAAATTAATATAGCCCAGAACTGAAGAAGCAAAAAGGGCTCATTAAAAAAGCAAAATAACAACAAGAACAGTCACCTCCATTTCCTTGAAACAGAGATCTCTGATTCTTTCCAAGGGAGGGATCTGCACTTGGATCAGGACCTGATTCTGGTAGACTCAAAACCCCAAATAACCCTTATTCTTTTATTTAGTGGGTGGTATTGTGGCCCATAAGACATGCCACATGCTGCTCCAAAATGCTCTTTTAGAAAGAATACTCTAGAAATGCCACTTAAGTTCCAAATGGTACCTTTACATGTTGGGAGCATTCCACTCCATGTGCCATTAGTGGTACAAGTACGGATTTGGGAACTGTTGGATTCCATTGTGTAACCAGGCTGGCATATATATGTAACATTTTGTCCAACAACATAATCATCACCATATCTCAGTCCATTGGCTGGTATACCTGGGTCTCCACAACTGATTACTGCAAGAAAAGTAGTTGGAGAACAGACAGTAAGGCTTTTTGTTTTTGTTTTTTTAAATGAATATTATTGGATTTATTGCAACTATCTATTTTGTATTAGAAAAATCTTTTGGTATTTCCAGTGCACTAGTACTTTTAAACTACTATCCTGCAATGTAGAATTTTACTTTAGTCCATTTGGCTAGATTGTGCATGCTCTTAGGCCATTTCCACACTTCACTGTTTATAAGGCTATTATTCCACTTTCAACATCCTATGGAATCCTGGGGTTTGCAGCTTAGCCAGAGGGCACTTACAAAACCCAGAATTCCACAGGATGTTGAAAGTGGAATAATAGTACTATAACAGTGTAGTGCAGAAATGGCCTTAGTGTAGGTAAAAAAACCTCAAACTCCAAGTTAAGAAAGGCAAATATGTACTGCACATCATTCAACAGTTAGAAGATCTTGCCACTTCTGCCACATATAAATATGCATTGTTAAAAAAAAAGATATATAATCACGTTATATTAAGGTATATGCTCAGATCACAATCATATTTGATGCATTTCTCTTTCTCCCTCCTTGCTCTATTTCTGCATTCGTATATGAACAATTTATTTTTTTAAAAAAATCCTTACTATGCATTATTAACAATATGAATACTACCACTAATAACATGAATAGCAATAAGAATGCAGTAAAACAACTAATTATATTTTTGAGTGGGGACATGGTAAAATGAGCTATTTATTAATAATGAAATGTTTGTCTCCATTTTAGAAGATAAATATAAAAATCAACTAGAATAAAGGTAATTTGATCTGTACAATTGATTAACAGTTTGGAACAATGTGTTTCTGAGAGCTCATAATGGAAATTCTTTTAGAATCAGCACTTCCACAAAAGGGAGGAGGTAGCTCTTAAGTCTGATCCTGCATTGTCAGTGTACCTATGATGACAAAGCTCCCTTATTCAAGCTGGTGACGCTGTCTCTCCCGAAACCAACCTTTGCAGCTTGGCAGTGCCTTGACTAAAAATGTTTCAGTGGCATTGGAGATTAGAGTATTAGGAAACAGTATCTGCAGGGCTCTACCAGTTTTGAGTTGCATTGAAAACAGGCAGCTGGAGAGACTCCTCAGGATCCTGTCTCAGCAGCTTGTCCCAAGGCACCACACAACTTAGAGAAAACTGCAGACACTATTTTATGCTCCCCCAATTTCCAGTGCCATAGAAACACTTTGGTCAGAGTGCTACCAGGCTGCAAAAGGAGGCTTTGGAAGGCATAAACATGAATCCCCAGTCACTGTGAGATCATAAGTCCAGCTAATGATCTCATAACTGCTAAGCAGGATGTCTGCCTCTAGTTATAAATATCAAACATCCAATTTAGCTACAAGGAAGGCTGAGTTAAACAGTGAAATGGAGGGATGAGATCTCCTAACACGAGAGGTAAGAGTGGTTCTGCTGCTAACGACCAGTGGCAAAGTACCTGTAGCTGGTTTTGTGGCACAATTGTGCAGGACGATGGAGTCAGTAATTAAAAATATCTAAGCAAGTTTTGAAAATAATCTACCTATTTCATCAGTTAGACTGAGATACTTTGGCCATTTCCACATGGGCTTAAAGAAACAGTGCAAGGTATCCTGCACCTGGGAGCAGACTGGGTCAGACTTATTTAGTGTAGTTCTGCACCTCAGTCTGCTCCGAAATGACCTGAAGTGGTCATCCAGTGTGCTTTTGAAAGACTGCTTGAAAGAGGTCTTTCAAAAGCATGGAGCACGCCAATCTGTGCCCGCATTCCGGTGCAGATTTGTAGGCTCGCACCAGTGCAAACCTGCGATCTGCCGGGGGCGGGCTTTAGGCTGGAGAGCTTCAGTGGTTGGTGGAGAGCCTCGGCCAACCGGAAGCTGCCATTTTAATCCCCAGAGCAGTGCGGAGCGGTGGCCATGCACTGCTCCAGACCAACCTGGACCCAAGCGTGGAGCCAAGAAGTCTGGGAAGTACTAGCATGGGGTGATTCCCTCGCCCCGTACAGAAGTGGCCTTAGCTTCCAGTTTCCTGGCTTTTTGGAACCTGAATCAATATTAGGGATGGGCCAACCGAATCCTCAAATCCTTGAATCTTTGGTAGGGATTAGAGATTCGGGAATCCAAATCCCTGTGCCAAAATAGGCAAATGGAATCTTTCAAATCCGCCACTCAAACAATTTTTTGGAGACCGAGACGCCTGAAAACCTGGGAGACCGGGACGCCTGAAAACTTGGGACCAGGATGAGAACCCGCTCCTCACATGTTTCCCCACCCAACATGGGCACAGGTGATTGGCTGGCAGACCGGCATAAAGCCTCACATGCCATGGAGGCCACCATTTCTCCCTCCTGCTGCCTGTCCCCCTAGTGCTACCTCTCCCTGCTGCTGTCTCCCTCTGCAAGGTAATTTTGGAATAGAGATTGGGAGGTGAGGGACAGAAGAGCAAAACTGAGTTTCTGTGGGGGTCTAGGAGCTTGTGGGAATGTCCCAGGGGGTTCCAAAGACTGCAAAAAGAGGTTCAGGGATTCCATGCAAGCCATGCCAGCCATACTTTCCACTTTACCAGCTTACTTTACCAGCTTTCTTTGGTCAATTCTGGGACTAAGATTGTCATGATGCAACTTCCTCTCTTAGTTTCTGTGTCTTGTATACATTAATACTTCAGTTTACCCGTTTTGAAGCTCCTTTTTAGAAAGTCTTTCTATGCTTCTCAACCCCCTTTCCTCTTTTTCCTCTGTCTAGCTGCAAGTTTATAAGCAGCATTGCCACTGGAAAGGTTGCAAAGGAGAGCTGGAGAAACAGACTTTTGGTCTTGTGTTGCAGCAGCATGTCTGTGGTAAACAATGAATGCCAAAAAATCTGAGCTGCGAAAGAATGGGATTCTACTCTAGCTGATTCTATAGGAGGAGTGTGTATGTTGCCTACAACAAACAAAGTGAACAGTAGCTGCCTCCAAAATCATTTATTGAGCATGCATTAATCTGTATTATTTTTTGATTTGAGACTGGAGGGTAGGGATTGAGAATTGCTGAGACAGGCGTAGAGATTTGACTTGAGTGTCCCTTGCAGGACTTGAGAGTAGAGAATTGACTGGACTAGAGGTGTGTGTGTGTGTTTAAGTGCTTTCTTTATTGCAGGACTTGAGACTTGACTCTTGAGACTGCAGGGTGCAGAATTGAGATTGGACTAGAAGCTGTTTGTTTGTTTGTTTATTTGTGTGTTTTAAGTGCCTTCCTTGTTGCAGGACTTGAGACTTGAATGGAAGGTACAGTCTTCCTGAGATTTCAAGGACAGCTGAACATTTCTTTGCATCACTCCCTTGCAAAGCTCTTTCATACACAATTCTGGGGTTTGTAGTTTTACAAGGGGTCACAACTTTCTCTGATAAAGTGTGCTGGCACATCATCAAACTACAAACCCCAGGATGCCAGAAGGAGCTATGCAAAGAAAAGCTAGTTTTTACCTGGATTATCTCTGTACTGTAATATGTGGCCCTGTTTACACAGGCAGGAAAATGTGGGATTAATCCACATTTTCCTGACTGTGTAGAAAGGACCTTCATGTCATTTTCAATCTGGGGAGATCCTAAGGCAAAACTATGACAATTGTCTTAGCCACATTTCTTTAGAGGTAGGTTTGCCTTTGCCTAGGCTTTTGCTAAGGCTGAGAGAGTGTGTCTTGCCCAAGATTATCCTTCTTTCCCTTGCTTTTTTTAACTCTTTTTTTAAAAAAGGGTTTTAAAGATTCAAGATTCATGAGATTTGTGGATTCCCAGAACCTTCCAGGGATTTGGATCTGGATTCGGATTTGGAAAAATCTGGATTCATCCCATCCCTAATCCGTATGACACAACCTTAACTCTTAAACCTGCAGAACTTCCTTCTTTTAAATCACTGAATGTGATTCAGTCAGAGCAAAAATATCTATCATGCAGTTTTCATCCTTTTTTAAAAAAATTTTTCAAATCAAACTAGTTTTCTCAAAAATCACAATAAATAATTTTTATTGAACTGAAATCAATATAGGTTTACAATAAAAGAAGCACACATTTATAACCTCTAAGAAAACAAACATAACAAATATATCAGCATCTTGAGACTAAATTCTTTTAATTTTCCTAGCTTCGGGAAAGATCTACTTATGGTTTATCCAATATCTAACTTCATGTTCTGAGTTCTGCTTCATGTACTTTTCTTTCTGAATACAGTCTCCAGAGGCTTATATTTATAAAAGCTCCACTTCATGATTCTGTGAGACAGATCAGAATATGTATTTTGGATATTTGCATTGTAGCTACAGTTTAGAAAGCAAACAAACAGGAAAGCAAACATAAAGATTCCGCATTTTGCCCAAAGCTGTTTATGTGGACTTTAATTAAAGCTGCGGGTACTACAAACAGAAAAATATCAACACTGGAAAAAGCTGCTGCATGCAAAAAAGTCAACCCGTTTCCCACGCCTCTCAACAGCAGGTTTCCCTTTTTTTTTTTTTAAAAAAAAATGTAATTTCTCCACACTTTTAACTCGTTTTCTTGTAAATTAACATTTTAATTAATAACAGGGGGAACTTACTTGTGCAATTTGGCAAGGAGCCAGACCACGTTCCATTAGCAGTACACTGTCTCACAGAAGGTCCAGACAAGATGTAGCCTTCCATACAGGAATAAATCACAGAACTAGAGAATGTGGTACCATCTATTCGAAACACTTTCCCATTAGCTGGTGTCCCAGGGTTACCACACTGGATAGCTAGAAAATCCAAATTGGAAATGAAGGAATCAGGAAAGATAGAAACATCGTTTTTAAAACAACAGTGCTACTACTAAAACCTTTTAAAATTTCCAAATAATATTCCAGGAAGTGGAGAATAATTATAAAATCAAAGTAGTTCATATTAGGCACATCTAAACTCTTTCTAGAATGATTTCAGTATTCTGCTGAGTTCTGCCTGAATCGTCAACAGTTTCAATAGAGACAGGACTTCCAACTTTGCTCCAATATTTGCTTCAAGTGAAATCTGATTGCTGCTAATGTGTAACCCTTTTCCTTCTCAAGACTTCTCTTGCAATTTTACATATCTCTCATCTGAGCAAGAACCTCCATACAATTTTGGAAAAATCCTGATTGATCACTTAAGAAAGATATCATCTAGTCCTCGTCATCAGGGCAATAGCCCCCACCAAAGTATTCCACAGAACTAGTATTTAGAGGCATACTACTTTGCAATATAGTAACCTCTGATAGCCTTGATTTTTATAAAAATTGTCCAATGCCCTTTGCATAAATATACTATGCATTCTGTGGAGAAATACATCCTGAATCTCCTACAGTTTAGTTCTTTGGATGACCCAAGTTTTGATCATTATGAAAAGAAGAAATGAAAATCCTGTTTGCTAAGCATAATTTGATATACCTCTATCGCATTGCCTCTTGTTTGCTTTTTTTTTAAAGTTAAAAAGTTCCAAAGGTTGCAGCATTTCTTCAAAGAAGACTTGTGTCTATCTCTTGATCATTCTGATTGCACCTTTTCCAGATGTATAATATCCTTTCTGATATTACAGTGTAGTGTCAACTGTGTCAACTTTTCACCATAAGAAAGACATTATGATAATGGGTGGATTCATTGTCAGTTTCTTTCCTAATGACCTTCAGCATAGGAGTTCATTGTTTCAACAGTAGTTTTAAATTTGGTGATATTTTCCTTGGTTTGTCTACCAAAACAGCAAGATATGTTTCCTAGATGTTCATTACTTGCTCAAATGCTATCATCATATACACTCCCTTACCAAAATTTTCATCATTCTGTACCAAGTTAAAGTAACTACTTTAATGAAACATTTCAAAACTTGTTCCCTTATTTTAGAGAGAGCCCATTGGAACTATCTGCTGTCAATGTTGTTTTTAACCATCTCAAATCATTTTGTGTAATTAGCAAAGTTAAGCACCTTTCTTCAAACCCCTCAATCTAGATAATTTATGAAAGCACCAACTGAAATACAATCCCTTAACAAGGAAATATGCCGGCATAATCACCCAATAATATTCCAACTAATTTCCTTGAAAGTCTGCATTGCTTAAAGCAGTCTAAACTGACATGTGGGTGGCAGTTTGATTTTCTGTGTAGCCTGGAAAAAAAACTGCTGAAGAACTACAGCATGGTGGCAGAACACATAATTTTCTGTCCATAAAGTCCCAGGTTAAGTACCTAGCATCCCCTGTTAGGGCTGCAAAAATCCCATCTGAAGTCATGGAAAGCTGCTGCAAGACAGTGTGGAGCTGAATAGCTGAATTATTTGATTCAATGTAAATGAGCTTCTTACATTGTTAAGGGAACTGTACTACAGTTACAGAATTCTGTACAATGTTGAAAAAAAGAAAACATTTTGATTTGAATTAGCTGAACTGTTTTATCCTATTTTGTCACGGATCAGGTTCTCTGATATTTTTCTGCTCCTTGGATGAGAGAAGCTTTACTCAGAGGTAATTACTAAACTCTACAGCCTACAGCACAACAAAGGACTATGAAAGACTACTCTGTACCCTTCAGTGTATCTACTTCCAAATCCTTCTCACATTCCTATTTGCTTTAATGAGCCACATGATTCCATTTTGCTCAATGTCTGGGAAAGTAGCCTTAGATTAAATAACAGAGGGCACACAGTCTCTTTTCTCTCTCTCTGCTTTTGCTAAAGAAACTACTTTATTTTATGAGAGCACCACTAGCTTGAAAAGTTTTAAGTTCAGTGTCTAACATAATATTTTTTAATCATTAAAAATTCTCTTCTTTAATTTATTTTCTTTTATCATAGTGTTGTATTTTGAAATAATATGATATTATCCAAAGCAACTGACTTCTATTTCAGATAATATTAACATCAAACTGTGTTATCACCCAGGTGCAAACCAACTCTACTTTGACTCTTCTATGACTCTACATTGCTGTGTTGGTATAATGTTTGCACTGTAGAATAAAACTATTATCACTGATCATAGTTTTCAAGTTCCCAGAGAAATATGGAAAATACTATAAGTCTTTTGCCCTAGTTATGCAACTAGGAAGTATCCTTCAATAAAGATACTTTCTTTGTGTATACAGAGCACCTAGATGTAAGAACTGGCTTGCACTACTGAGAAATAAAACAAAACATCTTCATACAGTGTCTTCCAATACTAGTGGTTCCAAGGAACATGCACCTGGTATGGAAATTTCAAAATAGCCTTCTATAAAGTAAGATGTTAGTATGGAAAAAGAAAATGACTCAGTTATCAAAGAGCTTCATACAAGCAATAAAGCTGATCCCTGCCTATACTCAGGTAATAGGTGGACCTATATTCTGACCTTTTATGTTAACAAAGAAGAGATACATCAGTGATGAAGCAATAGATCATCCAACAAAAGACATAGAGATGAAAGAGCTGTGAAATATCTTGGGAATCAAAGAAGGAAATTGTCTTCTCAATCAGAAATAGAAGATAGTCAGACTGCTAGAACAGTGTGGGTAAAGTAGAGACCTAGAGCCACGTGCAACTCTCAGGACTGTTTTTTTTACAGTCTTTAACTCCTCCAAATCCCCTGGGCACCCTTTTTCCTGTCTTCCCCAAAAGGACAAATAAATGCCCCTGGAAACCTCCAAGAGAAGCAGTTCACCTTTGAAATAGGTTATCAGGTTTCCCTGAAAGGTTTAACTTTTTTTAAAATGGATTTCCCTTCTTCTAGTTTTTCTCACCTTTTTTGGTAGTCTTTGAGTAACATCCCGGGGAAATGAAATTTGCCCATTAACCTACTGCAGTTGTCTACCTTGTCCTAGAGTATCTTTTATTAATGGAATCAAAAAACAACACTCTCATGTAAAGAAATTTCCTAAAAGATGATAAAAACAGTAAATGTTTACCCAGTGTCACAGTAGAGACTCGTAAGCATTTGTACACAAGTACAATGGCAAAGTCTGTCACAGTTGCAACCATAAGGACATTTCAGAACTCACCAAACAAGATTGAAAGGAATGCAACCAAGAAAATGGTCAAATATCTGAGGAGAATTGCATATCTGAAGTGGAAAGGGCAACGAAGAAAATACCCTAAGCTAATAGAACGTGTAAATGCAGATTAGAACAGAGGCACCAGTATGAACACATGTTCTTCTTTAGAGATCAACCTCTATGGAGCAATCAGCTGGAAGAGATGAAAGCAGATCACAGCTATACTTTTTTCTATCAAATCAATAGCAATAGCATTTATTTCTATACCGCTTATCAACTGAGTGTTATCTAAGCAGTTCACAATGTATTTTAGCTAATTGCCCCCAACAAGCTGGGTACTCATTTTACCGACCTGCGGAAGGATGGAAGGCTGAGTCAACCTTGGAGCCCGGCAGGATCGAACTCACAACCTTGTGGTTGCAGTACTGGCATTTAACCACTGCGCCACCAGGGCTCCTTCAGAATATGTCTCAGCATCAAAAGCAAGCAGAGAGTTAAAGTGGCTGCATCAGCCACAGCTAGGCTTTGGTAAGCATTACCCAAAACCCATATAATTGTTTGAAAACCACCAAGGACACATAAAAGTCTCTCAAACAGAGGATCCAGGGCCAAGAATATTGACACAAAATATCATTCAGTGAAAGATATACACAAAAAAGGGCTTGTTCAGGTAAAGTATTGCTCAACAATAAAATGGTCAAGAGATGTTATCGCCATGCTGCTACTCATATACTGTCATCAAGGGCTACAACAGAAGAAAAAGCTATTGGATCTGTGCTCATGTTGGAGTATGACAACCTCTGTACTAGGGAGTCCATAATTAATGTGGGTAACAGTGGCAAAGACAGCTCGGAAGACCCGCTGTTGATTCCTCTAGTCTATTCTTGTCCAGTCTTTTTCTTGCCTACAGACTAATATTCTCAAGATGATTTTGTCCTCTTGTGTTCTCATCCCATCTTCTTTCTCTTCTAAGTGTAGAGCTAGAAAAGTAGCCTAAGCTTCTCTCCCTGTGTCTAAACAGAGCTCCTATAATAAACATTGTTTTCCTGTCTACTCCAAACTGCTTTTGTTCTGCATATAAACATCAGCCTTCTATGCCCATCCCACATTATCAACATTCATATGCCCTGGCCTGAATTACAAATCTGAGCCCTACAAGTTCTCTTCTACCTCAGCAACCAAAAAAGAGATTAAGCTTTCTCCCCATGAACTTTAATTCTTCTTTCTCTAACTCTCTTTTTCCCACATGCCCACCTCCAAACTCATTACCCTTCCTTTGTACTCCACCAACAGTGAAACAGAGAACATAAAGAAAGTCCAATGTTCACATTTTCTCTTTCACATGTGGTCACTGCTTCAGTTTCTAAACTTGTCAGATATCAGGAGTGATGGGATACAGAATTTTCAAAGAATTTGTAGTACTGGAAAAACTACGTGTTGGATCTGCCACATGTTAAAAACAAGGAAAAGAGAAACTTCCTGCCTTTTAATTCTTTCAAAATATTTGATGTGTCATTCTATATTGTATTCATAATTATCCATAAACACTGTGTCCTTATCTATATATTCAAACAGGGACAGGACTGAAATAACTGAGCACTCACCCTGATAATCCAGTTCATGCTGGAGGCTATCTGTGCAGTGGATGGAAGGAGCTCACATTGCTTATCCACTGTACTACACCAGGGTCATGACAGTACAATCCCTATAGAGAAGGATAACACCTGGGATGTACAAGTGGCTAAGCTACAGCAGATGGGTTTCTCTAAAACAGTATAATAAATTCAGTTTTTTGGTCTTTACAGACTGTTTTAGTGACTTTCTACTGATAGTGTATTGTATTCCAGTCCAAGATATAAATTACCTTTACATTCTGGTTGCCTTCCTGTCCAACTTCCATTTGCCAGACATGTTCGTTCTTCTGATCCATGAAGGATGTAACCAAGCTCGCAAGAGAATTGCACAACACTTTTTATTCTAAAATTGCTTTCTTCTCTAGAACCATGACCAGGAATTCCAGGATCTCCACAAGATCCTGCTGTGTCACCTGAAATGTATGGTACAAAAGTTGTTTCAGGGAGAAATGTGATAACTGTGTTTTATTTTTTTAAAAACCAATCCCAAAAATATATATACAAAAACTGGGCATACACACATGATATTGTAATAGAAGCATTCACAATTAGAGCAAAATTTGGAATAAAATCTAAAAGGGGATATTTAAATTATATTTAAACTGTTTTCATTTAAAATGTCTTACAGTGAATTTACACAAAGTTTTTTTTTATCTTGGAACGCACAGCATTCAGTGACGTTCCTCACACATTTCAAGTGGGTTGCATAATATGCTTTAAATATGGTGTTTAAACAGAAATTTTAAATAGTGTCAAATTCTGTAGTTCATAGTAATTTCTAAAAATTGAGACTTGAGTTTGCTGACACACATACACACATGCGCGCGCGCACACGCACACACACACTGGATATATTGGCATTGACTTACAACCTTTATATAATGGCTGTTTATTGTTGTGTGCCTTCAAGTGGTTTCAAAGTTATGGTGACCCCAAGGCAAAACTATCATGGGGTTTTCTTGGCAAGATTTGGTCAGAAGAGGATTTGCCTTTGCCTCCCTTTGAGGTTGATAAAGTATGACTTGCCTATGGTCACCCAGGGGGCTTCAATGGTCAAATGGAAATGTGAATCCTAGTCTCCAGAATTGTCCAATTGTAAAACCATTACACCATGTTGGCTCTCTTCAGTGGCTTACACATAGAGCCAATGTGTTTCAATAAAGTTAGTGTCTAAATATTTTAATAAACCACTGTGTAGCACTCAGAGTAACATATTCCGAGCATTCTATAACACAGAAGCAAAAAACAAATGCTTTTACACAAAGGTCTGAAAGTCACGCATGATCTTTCAAGTGCGTGTCCTATTGCAAGTATAAAAAAGTGTGCATCTTCCTGATAGAGTTTGGACATGAGCAAAAATCCCATTGGTACTGAGGCAAAAGGAAATAAAATTCTATTTGACCTTTAGGAAATACATACACTTGTCACCATCTACCTAAGTTGACAGCCTAAATGGTGACAAACAACAGACTTATGTATAATAAAGAGATAGTAAACATTATGATATGTGATATGTGATATTATGATATGCCAGACTAATCTTATCTCTTTTTATGATAGAGTTACTAGCTTGATAGATGAAGGGAGTGCTGTGGATGTAGCATATCTCGATTTCAGTAAGGCCTTTGACAAAGTTCCCCATGACATTCTTGCAACGAAGCTAGTAAAATGTGGGCTGGACAGGGCTACCGTTAGTTGGATTTGTAATTGGTTGACCGACCGAACCCAAAGGGTGATCACGAATGGCTGTTTTTCGTCCTGGAGAGAAGTGACTAGCGGGGTGCCACAGGGTTCTGTCCTAGGCCCAGTGCTGTTCAATATTTTTATCAATGACTTGGATGAAGGAATAGAGGGCATGCTGATCAAATTTGCAGATGACACCAAATTGGGAGGGGTTGCTAATACGCCAGAGGACAGGATCAAAATTCAAAATGACCTGGATAGATTGGAGAGCTGGGCCAGGGCGAACAAAATGAAATTCAACAGAGAGAAATGTAAGGTCCTACGCTTAGGCAGAAATAATGGAATCCACAAATATAGGATGGGGGACACGTGGCTGGATAGCAGTACGTGTGAAAGGGATCTAGGAGTCTTCATAGACCACAAGTTGAACATGAGTCAGCAGTGTGATGCGGCAGCCAAGAAAGCCAATGCAATTCTCGGCTGCATCAATAGGAGTATGGTGTCTAGATCGAGGGAGGTACTGGTACCACTCTACTCTGCTTTGGTTAGACCCCATCTTGAATACTGTGTCCAGTTCTGGGCACCCCAATTCAAGAAGGATATTGACAAGCTGGAGCAAGTCCAGAGGAGGGCGACCAAAATGGTGAGAGGCCTGGAAGCCATGCCCTATGAGGATAGACTTAGAGAGCTGGGTATGTTTAGTCTGCAGAAGAGGAGGTTAAGAGGGGACATGATAGCCATGTTTAAATATTTGAAGGGATGCCATGTAGAAGAAGGAGGGGACTTGTTTTCTGCTGCTCCAGAGACCAGGACAAGGAGCAATGGATTCAAGCTGCAGGAAAGGAGATTCCACCTGAACCTCAGGAAGAACTTCCTGACAGTCAGGGCTGTCCGGCAGTGGAATCTGCTGCCTCGGAGTGTAGTGGAGTCTCCTTCCTTAGTGGTTTTTAAGCAGAGGCTTGATGGCCATCTGTCGGGATTGATTTGAGGGTGTTCCTGCATGGCAGGGGGTTGGACTGGATGGCCTGTGTGGTCTCTTCCAACTCTGAATTTCTATGATTCTATGATTCTATGAAGTTGTCTCATGATCTAGGGTATTTTGCCAGCAGCAGAAGTATTCTGGAAGTTGCTCTGGTTGCTTCTGCTTGGAAGAACAGGATTGATTCATACATCTCAGGAGGACTTACTTCTGAGCAGGCGTATATAAGATTGTGCATGTCTGGTTATCTATTTATTTAGATACAGTGAATTTTGTTTAAACATGAATGCCCTTAGTAATTCTCAAGAATCCAAGATGAATAAATAAAAACATGTAAACATCAATAAGCAAGAATAAAAGCATTGATAGCATTTAGCAGTTAACCTATTGTTCATACAAGAGCAAAATAACTATAGACAATCCATTTATACACACAATTTAGTTTTAACCCCTTTCCAGAATGGAAAATGAGCCAGTGCTTCGTGTATCCTTTTCCTGAATAATTCCCCCCCCCACCTGTATTAATGACATCATCAGTAATGTATCTATTCTGACAGGAAGCAAAGTTAATGGTAGTCTAGATTAATGTTTAGTCAGAAAATGAAACTAATATTCAAAGCCTTTTACAAATCTTGGTTAAAAATCACAATGTTTAATCATGGTAAGTGTTACCATAGTAAGTATAAGGTAAGTAACCATGGTAAGCATGAGATAAAACTTGAGCTAAATCAAGCAGAAGAAAGAACATATTGGGAGAAAGCATAGTAGCTAATGTTTCATTTGCTGGTTTCTTGATCATCCTTAATAAATGAATAGTTACCACATCAGCACTGAGCTGGTGAACTTTATACTTTCTTCTAAATTTCAATGAAATGCTGTTTTGTTACACTTCTTCCAGAAACCTTGGCCAAAATCTCAAGCTTTGTTCTTCTGCCACTAACCAAAGAACAAAGTGTCAAGAGAATACTGGTTGGCCCTACTAGATAATGACTTTCTTCCTACATAGCACTGTTGCCCTCATTGAAGCTATGCCGCTGTTACAGAGGCAAAGCAGGCCTGCTTGTAGTAATAAGAAGGATTACTGTTTCCCATGGAGTCTCTGAAAGAAGTTACAAAGGCAGTTAAGGATGGTCTTCTTGTTAGTTGTGTTTAATGAACAGATTTATACCAAACTATGCCTTAGATAATAAAATATTTGAGATATATTTCATAAAGACAGATGACTGATGCTTTTCAGTGATACAAACCCTATTATTTTACTTTTCAGCACAAAAAATTAATGACTCCATACGGGGTGACTTCTCATTAATCCACAAAACATTCCAGACAAAAATCTGAATTAGGAGTTTAAATATTGATAGTCCAGAAAAGCAATTACACTTCTTACAGTGGGAGTTTGGAAAGTTAGTGGAACACAAATTGAAATAGTCACAACTCTGTTTAGGACACAGTATGTTTATCACTTTTTAGCTGAGCTTCTCTGTAGAAATCACAAAATCCTGATCCTATCTTTCTGCTAAGATTAAGAGAGTTGGAAACATTGTCTAAAACATTTTAATGTGCATTTTTGCTCAAGCCATATTCAAGTCCTCTGTATAAATGATTATTTCAATAGATTATACTGGTAGGCTGTGAGGCAAATGGGAAGAGGGGCTTATCCCACAGTGAGGTGATGGGAGGGGTATGCACCAGTGGTACATTTAAACTGTAGCACAATGTAGCATAACATTTTGGGAGTATACATCTAGAAAAGTGGTGCCTGGCCTCAGCTGATCCCATGCTAAGTTGCTCCCCCCTTGCACTTTTCCAGGTTCAACTCAGTTTGAATAGTTTCTAAGTTAAAGTGGCCCTTTTCAACCCAATTATCTGGCTTAGCTTGTTTGGTTATTCCATGGTTGGTCAGCCAAGGATGCTCAAGGAGATATCTGTATTGTGTTGCCCTTCATCTACACTGCCCAGTACTTGCTCCAGGTCATGCCAGAGTGAGAGTGTTCTTTGTTGTGATCTGGTCCTTCGGGGCTCTTAAATATCTATGTGGAGGGCACCTGTCTCCACTTAGGAACCTGTAACATGGAATGGTAGGTTCAGTTGCACAATAATTTAAGATGCAGAAGCTCTGTTTGTTTCAGTAAACAGACAAAATTTGGACTTAAAGTCCACCAGTCTGCCACTGAAAGTTAGAACTGGGATACTATAACACATATTATTATGTATTATGTAACAATGACATGGCTCTTCAGAGTGGGTGTTTTCTCACATTTCTGGTTTTGAGTAAAAATAGTAAAAAAATGAAACAACAAATGAACAAAGTTTTTTTTAAAAAAATATGAATTTAATCAGCAACATCTTTCTTTCTGTTATTAATTCTAAAATCAGTGCAGGGGTTCCAATCTAGATAAGGACTTTATTGTTTTCAAACTATTGTGGTCCACATCTGGTTCAGCCTCCCCATGCCTGCAGTTTTCTGTTGACCAAAAGTGAACCTTTTCTTAAAATTAATCAGTTTCGAGCAATAATAACTCAAGTATGATGGGTCATGTATGGATAGGTTGATGGATTAGAGTACGTTATATCCCTCATACTCACTCCAGAGTAAAAATCTAGCTGTCCATGTGAAATTCAATATCTTCCTTATAGCTATGTAAATAGAATACAAATACTTATCACCAACTGGTCAACTCTCCTAGCTCATTGTGGCCATATATCCTTCATGTTAAATATTACTGCAAACCTTCAACTTCCACTCTTGATACACTTTCTGGAATTTAGCTTCAGCTGAAGCCAAATCCTGTGAAAAATATTTCGTTTGATTTCCAAGTTCCTGGAAGGCAAACAAGATCCAGCCAAAACCAATACAAGGTTAGAATTGGTTTCAAAAGCACATTCACATACTTTAAAAGTGGTACCTGAGCAATGAGGCATAGATCCACTCCAGTGTCCATTTAACTGACATGTCCGAGATGTATGACCTATTAATGACCGTCTTCCTGTACAAGAATACCGAACAGTGGATCCAAATGTGTATTTGTCCCCAGAGAGGATTGCGTTTGGAGGAATGCCAGGATGACCACAGTCAATCACTATGATGCATAAATATTGGAGATAAAAATTACATTACAATCACCAAACTAAATTCTTCTCTCCACCCATATTTTCAAGTTTCCATCTCCATATTTTCAAGTTTTAGTGATCAACCCAAACTACTAACATTGGTTTTCTATGCTTGAGTTTCTCATATTACTAAAGTAACAAACCATTGTTTTTTATTTGTATATATCCATGAGAGCAGGATGCACAATACTCAGTGTGATGCTTTTTTTAAAAAAAAATGTCACTCAGAACTCCATGAATGTCATTTCTTTCTACAATTAACCCCATTCCCGAAGATGTCAGTCAACTATTTTAAGATGATCAGTAGCCTCAGACTTCCTATTGATTTCATTATATATTAGATCTGAGCAACATTCCCACATTTCCTCTCATATACTACATTTTCAAAGGACAGTGGAAAACTCTAGTAGGTGTCGTGTAATAACTGACAGCAGCCAAGATCTCGGTGGCATTTTTGTAGTTAATTTGATGAGCACTCAGCATGCAGCAGAGGTAAATGTAGCATAAAGAGTTGAGGTACTGGCCCCATGCAATGAAGGAACACACTACTATTGCACTGTGATTTATTGAAAATATGGGCTATCAAAATAAAGACAGCAATAAATTTCAAAGGACCTCTAAAAGTAGCTATTTTACATTTACTTGAGATATGGATATATTTACAAGTAAAATTTGAATGTCACAGGTTGTAAATATACGTACAAAAAATTAACCAAATGGATATCAGGGCTTTTTACCTCTTGCGGATCAACCCTTAAAATGTTGAAAGAAAAAGTGGCTATGTATGGTTTCACCAACAAGAATTGTACCTATGGACAGAGTTGCCTAGGAATTTAATGGAAGTAAATAACACATATTTTGTGGCTCTGGAGAAAATAAACCAGAGGGAGATGATCAGATTGATTCACTTGAGCAGATCATGAAGGAAGGTAAATTCATTTAAAATTACATTCCAATCCTAGTAAAGATTTATGCATGTGAGAGCTATAGTAATCTATTCTCTTGTGTTTATATTTGTTGAGAAGTTAACCATTCATGGCTGGTCCTACTTATATCAGAAAGAGCCCATGCTTTCTTGCTTAGAGCTATGGACCATAGTAACTAAGGGTCAAATTTGGTGGCATATTCAATATGTATGTAGAAGAGATAATTCAAGTAGTAAAGTATAGTTTAATTGTTGATGCATACATCAACAAGAACATGGTTTACATTAAAGGACTGTTGTAAGGATTACAACTCAGTGTATGTGAATAGCACTGAATGCCTGAAAGCACTATACAAAACATCTCCATCAGCAGCATTATCAATACATATTTTAAAATACTTACTAATGCATTCTGGTAAGGGCTTATCCCAGTGACCATTGGGTTGGCAGACTAAAACCGAAGATCCAAATAAAAAATATCCAGGGTTGCAGTCATAAAAAACAACTGTACCATAGGTGAAATTTCCATGTTCGATTTTACTTTCCCTTATAGAATTTGCCGGGATTCCTGGGTCAGAACAGTTGACCACTGAACAGAAAATAGTGAACCAGAAATGTCACATGTATAGTTCATATTTTTTTAAAGATATAGTATGAAGACACATATTAGCATAATTAATTTCAGTTTCTTGGGGAAAAATCGTATTGACTTCTTGTTAGTTTACTAAATAAGTTGTTAACATTGCAGGTAAAAGAAAGTGGTAAGAGCCAGACTGATACAAAACTGTAGTCACATTTTCACCTGTATCCTGTAATGAGTATGAACTCTGTGTGAGGAAAACTGATTGCATAGTGGTTCATAATGACTTCTGTATTTTCTACAGTTGTTGTATGCCTTCAAGTCATTTTTGACTTAAGGCAACACTAAGGTGAACCAATTACTGGCTGTGTGTGAGACACCCAAAGTCACCCAGAAGGCTTCCATGGCTGATCAGGGAACTGGACTCTGCTTTCCAGGGTTCAAACCACTATAACACACTGGTTCTCATTCTCTATGACATTTACCATGAAATCAGCTTCTTACATCCAACTTTCTAGTCCAGTCACTGAAGTTGCAATAATTGTATAATGCCTGCTCCTAATAACCATTTTTGAACATATTTAAGATATCATTAGTTAAAAATTAAAACACATAATTATCAACTACAGACGTATAAAAACTGTTGAATGAGTAAGCCTTAATGAAGACATTTAGACATACTTTCAAGTAACCATACACATTACTGCAACAAAATAACACCTAGCATTTAAGAAGATATGATGAGATAAGTAGAGCTATACTTGAAGTAAAAAAAAAAGATAACAGGTGGCGCTGAATGCTCATGATTAGAAATATGTTTTTCAATTTGCCATCTACCAGTCAACATCAAAGAAAGAGGATCTTGTTGTGTATTATTTTCACAGTGATACTGTAATTAAAAATATTCTCGTACACACAATAACTTCATATAGTCCTATGATGTTGCTGGGATTTAGAGCTAGTTCTCACATTAATTTTACTACATAGCCACAAATGCAACATAGCTTGTATCAAATTCTCATTTGGTCATTTGTGTGTAAATATACCCATAAATGTATCTGTATGTATGCAAATACCACATAAAACAATGTAGAGATGTGCCCCATTGACCTCAATGGTATTCATTTCCAGGGGTGCATTTGCACACATACAGATATGAAGTATCATTTAGCATTTCATTTCTATACTGCTTTTAAACATTTTTAAAAATCCCAGACCAGCTTACAATATTACAACATTGCCATGTTAAAGCCACAAAATATAATAAAATCAAATGGCCAAAGAACAGAACACTGATAAAGCAATAAAGACAATAAATATTTCACTGAAACTACTGGGGGTAATGTTAATGTGTCAGTAGTTGTCAAGTGATCAGGAAAATGCCTGGGGGAGTGTTAAACTGACAGGAGAACCACCCTGATTGGGTAGAATGCATAGTTTCAATAAGATCACTGCATATGATTGGTGCCACGAAGATGGAGGCCTTCCCCCCTATTGTAATCAAATGAACTTCCTTCAGTCATGGTACAGTAAGTGGTACCTTCCCCAGAGCCCTGGTGGCGCAGTGGTTAAATGCCAGTACTGCAACCACAAGGTTGTGAGTTCGATCCTGCCAGGCTCCAGGTTGACTCAGCCTTCCATCCTTCCGCAGGTCGGTAAAATGAGTACCCAGCTTGTTGGGGCAGTTAGCTAAAACACATTGTAAACTGCTTAGAGAGCACTTAGCTGATCAGCGGTATAGAAATACATGCTATTTGTAATGTATAATGTATTTCATGTTGTTCCCCACCTCGATCCATGTGGAGAGTTGGAATACAAATAAATAATAATAATAATTGTTATTATTATTATTATTATTATTACTACTACTACTACTACTACTACTACTACTACAAGGATAAGTTTCCTTATTCAATAGTATGACATATATTTGCTACTAACGATGGTGAAATCAGTACATTTTGTTTAGAGGTGACTTCTTGTTGGTTTTAAAACATGAAATAATCTACGGATTGTCTCTAGAGCTAGGTTGATCAATTTTTAATTGTTGCGGTGGGGAGAAACATATGATTTTATATACAAACAGAAAGATGGGGCAGAGAACAATGAATATAAAACAACTTATATATCAGAAACTGGATCTGAAATACTAAATAAAAAAGAAAGAAACTATACCAAATTATGGCTTATATAGTGCCTTTAGCAAAAATGTTCCCCCTTTTCCTGTTTTACTAGTAAATTTTCTCATTTTGAATGCTGCTGTTATTTTCTATCACTGTGATAGGAACCTACTAGAAGGGATATATTAGTTTAACTTTATGCAAAGAGAACTTGCAAGCTTTCAACTATCTGAGAAGTTTTCAACTGGCAGCAGCAACTCTTCATTAATTTTAACACCAATCAATATAAATGTCATAGATTTCAAAACAAGAACTAGGATTTGGTACCCCTTAGGAAAAGAAAAAAAGATAAAGGACATGATTGGATGAAATGTATCAGCTTGATTTGGTGAATCTTCTTTAAAAATATGATTTGAAACTTCATGGCTGTCTAAGCTCCTGGGAAACAAATGTAATGAATACACAGCTTGGATTTTACTAAATCTTAGAGCAATAAGGTGTATTATATATTATTGACAAGTGAAAAAAAGAGATTTATCACCATTGGAGAATATACAACCAAACTTTTTTTTTTTTGTATAAGATTTTGTTTGTTTAAACAAAAATCCCAGAAAGCTTACTATGGAGCCGTATCTCAAGGCAGAAAAGATGACACCAAATCCCCCAAAGAAGGGCAAACATATTAAAACTACCATATTTGCCGATGTATAAAACACACTGGCATATAAGGTGCACTCCATTTTTAAATGTTATTTTTTGGGGGGAAATAGTTTTTTTAAAAAAATAGCATGGCTTCCCCCACTTGTCTTTCCTTTCATTTTGCCTCATGGAAGTTCTCTAGTCCAGGGCAAACAAACATAGGAAAGGGAGGGGGAATTCTAAGGGGTAAAAACAGGTCCCATACTAGGCTTTCCCCACCCCCCTTTCCCTTCCTTTCTGTGGGAGAAGGGAAAGGAGGGAGCTTTGGAAGGTGGGAAAGAAAGCTGCATGAACTTTCTTCCTCCCCCCCCACTCTGGAGCTACCTCCTTTCTCTCAAGAGAAAGTGGGACGAGAGAAGCCCTGTGCGAGGGTTCCTTTCCCCCTCCAGAGCTCCCCTCCCTTTCCATCATGGAGAACTCACACCGAAGCAGGAAGGAAGGAAGGAAGGAAGGAAGGAAGGAGAAGGGAAGGGAAGCTTCACAGGAGTGCTCCCTTAGCCCCCTAGGGTTCACCCTCCCTTTCCTATGCATTTTGCCTGGGCGCTGAGAACTCACACAGAGGAAGCATGCATAGGAAAGAGAGGGGAGTATTTACCAGTGTATAAGACACAACCCATTTTTAAATGTTATTTTTCAGAGAAAAAAGTGCATCTTATATGCTGGTAAATATGGTAGTTTTTAAAAAAAATAAAATAAAGGAAATGGTTTTGGACTTTGTTCCATCCTATAGCTCAGTTTCAGGCATTACATAGTCCATATTCTCCAGCTGTCCCAATTTGGCAGGGACAGTCCTGTTCTCCTACTTTTGCCCACTGTCCCAGTTTCTCTCTCCTCTTCCCCTTCCTTCTTGGTTTATGTCAATTGATGCAAATTGATGATATTGTATCAATATCAATTCATGCAAAGTGCAAAGGTAGTTTGCACTAAATTAAGGGGAAGAAGGGGGCAGAATATTTCTTTTCCCTTTGGACTCAGGCAAAAGTAAGCAGCAGCAACCTCTCCTAGTTTCCGTGTTCTTCCTAATTAATAACCATTGCTATCTTGACCACATCTTGATATTCTTTTGCCATATGAGTCCTGGTTTTCATCTCTGAAATGTTGAAGGGTATGGGACCAAAATGTTGAAGGGTATCCTTCCACCAACTCATACATAATGCAGAATTCATGTTGGAGTGGAAAACCAGTGTATAAAGAGCACATCTTAAGTCTTCAGTTTGTCCATTTCAAATTATAGGAATCTTTTGTTTTTTTTAAAAAAAAATATTCCTAATACAGACACTGGCCACGGTACAATGTTGGGCCTACACTAGCAGAACAACAGAATCCAGTGAGTGAGCAAAGGAGTCCTTTCCTGTTCCCACTGCAGCCCCCCGTGGATTCCAAAAACATGTTCTGAGGGGCTCATAAATCCTCTCAAGCAGCTTTTTGGAGACCTACAAGGGCTACATGAGAGAGTCAGGAAAAGGAAGTTAGATTTAGCACATTAATTGCATAATTTATCTTCTTACACACAAACAACAGACATTTCATTCACACCTTTGCATATTGGCGGTGGATGACTCCACTGTCTGTTCGCTTGACACTGGGCTTTTGTTGGTCCTTGCATAACATAACCAGTGTTGCAAGAGAATGTCACAACGTCATTGAAGTTGAAACCATTTCCACTTGTTCTTCCATAAATCGGACTCCCAGGATGACCACAGCTAACAGCTAACATCAGAAAAAGGCAATATGAAAAGTATATTATCACTTCTCACAAGTACTGTATAATTAATAATAAGTTTCAAATATATGTTTGCCTTGTATCTCATTTTGATATCTAGAGAATATAGATGACCCTGTGCTGGAAGATGCTCAGAAGAAGACAATGTTAAAAAATCAAACTGTTAAAAGAGTGATTCCCACATATTTTGACATAAATACTTTCATATACATTCAAGATTTCCAGAGATTCTAGATTAGAATTACAATTTTACTGTTCAATGAGTCATTCCTTCAATGCTATATATTATCAAATAAATAATTCCCATGCTGAAAGATAATTATTTTTAAGGGTTTTTTTTTTTTTGTTTTAAGCTGTAAATATGCCTCAATATTTGTTTCCATTCTACAGGTTAGTGCTGAATGGATCTAACTCTTCAATCTAAACACAATCTGTTGAATTCAGAATTCCTGCAGACAGACATTGACAGTTGAGTAGTAAGAGCTCTAGAAATTTATACTTCCCTAGAAGTATATACACCTAGAAATGTATGCTTTTCCAGTGTGAGATCTTTTTTGTGAGTATCAAAGAGATATTGTGAATTTTAGATTTTTCTTGCATTTCTCTAATGTACAAATTCAAAACTCAAAGATTGTCTTATTTCATGGACTTTTTAAAATCTCTAAATGGTGTGTGTCTGTGTGTCTGTGTCTCTGTGTGTCTGTCTGTCTATCTATCTATCTATCTATCTATCTATCTATCTATCTATCTATCAATCATCAGTCAGCCTGGCCTCAAATGTTTGCCATACAACAAAAACATCCTAGTTCATCCATAGAGATGATTTTGACCAATTGCAGATGTTACAATGACAATAAAAGCACTTGGCAACTCTTTCTCGCAGTAGAGAGAAGCACACTTGAGGAGGGGGGATAATCCTTGATAGGTTGTTTCTCCATGTTCAATCAATGTGTCTTGAGAAAAATTAAAACAGCAGTGAGATTTTCTCACATTGTGCAGTGTTCTGGCAATAAGGACTGAAACAGAGTGTGTTTTATACCACACACCAGTGGCTTATAGCATTCAGAGGTCTGCCTGTTTAAAAGTGGGAAAGTAAATGGTTACTTTCAAAAATTCCAACTATAATTGTAATTTATTACCTTTGAAGGCTTTGGGATTAGAACTGGAGCTTATCGCTTTTAAAGTTACGTTTTCAGCACTGTTCAACCTACTCTATGGACTTTTCCACACTTGGCTTTTAAAACGGGGCGGTGTGTCCTCCCATGAGGATGTTCGTATTTGGGGACGAACTGAGTTCGGACTCCTTACCATTTGTCCAGACTTCAGCCCGCTCCAGAACACCCAGAACTGGTGGTCACCCGTGCTATTGAAAGACCAATTAAAAGAGGACTTTCAATAGCACAGTGTGCCCCAGTCTGTCGCTCTGTAAAGTATAGATCTACAGGCTCGCACCAGTGCGAGTCTGCAGATCTTCCAGGGGCAGGCTTCTGGCTGGCCAGCTTCTCCGGTTGGTGGAGAGCCTCCGCCAACCGGAAGCCTCCATTTTCGTCACCGGAGAGTGTGTAGGGGGGGCGCATGCTGCTCCGGACCGTCGTGGATCATCGAGGGAGGGGAATGTGCCAGTCTGGTGAGTAACAGACTACCCCATTCCCCCCCCCTCTAAAGTGCGGAAAAGCCCTATGTCTCTGAAGACACAGTGATTTCTTTTTTATTTGAGGATGGAAATATTTCCTCAATATTCAAAGTTTTTTTTATCAAAAACAGTTTTCTAAAGTAAATAAGAAAAGAAAATGAGTGTCTTGATTGCCATATAGTACATTTATTTCTTAGAAATACGTTCAACTTAGCTTCTAAAGTAGATTCCAAGTTATAAAAAAATGAGTAAGAAAGTGAGGGCCTTTCTATACTACACTGTTCTAGTGCTATTATTCCACTTTCAACATCCTGTGGAATTCTGGGGTTTGTAGTTTACTGAGGTCAAAGAGATATCTGGCTGAGGATTCTAAATGCCCCTCCCTAAACTGCAAACCCCAGGAGTCCATAGGATGTTGAAAGTGGAATAATAGCACTAGAACAGTGTAGCATAGAAAGGCCCTAAGTAAATATCTGAAATGAACGTTAGCCTTCCAGACTTGAAGATAATAGCTGCTTATTTAACATCTTCATCAAATTAATAAAAATGTAACATACATAGTATAAGCACTCTACAACCTCTGTCATGCTTACTTACGCACACAGGATGGAAGTTGACCAGACCAGTTGTGATCTTGCTGACAAATCCGTACAGAAGAGCCAATGAGTCGAAAGCCAGGATTACACTGATATACAACAGTGTCTCTGTAGCCATAATTTTCTCCAATTACTTGACCATTGACAATAAGGTCAGGAACTCCACAGTGGCCCGCTAACATACAATATAAAAATAATGATAACTGCAAATTGCTGCATTATTTTTATTTTCACTAAACATTATTTGCTGTAGAGCTATTAAAGGGGCAAATAAATTCACCTCTTGTTGAATCACAAGCACACATACATACGCACATATACACACAGTTCCAATATTAACCAGATTTCCTTGCTGACATCCAAAACCTGCAACTTTACTGAATTCCAAATTAATCAAATAAAAGTTGCTACACATACTGCAAGTTGGGGCCAGAAAGTACACAGGACTTCCTGCCCAGTCTGTGTATCAGCAGATTTGAGAGACCCTACATACTTCCTGGAACTAAATAGTTGATATATTGGAATCCACCCTTCCTCATGTTATTTTATTTAGAGACTTGACATAAATTTTACAGTCATCAAAATTGTTCTTACTGCTTCCTCATTCTGAAATCTCAGAATCATATCTTGGGCATGCTTCTGGACTCAGTCCTGAGTATCCATGCCCAAGTTAAAGTTGTTACCAGGAGTGTGATTGAATAGTTAAAGCTGGTGTGCCAGCTGCACCCATTCTGGGAGATATCAGATTGGGCCACAGTGACGTGATTACATCCCATCTGTACTGCTATAAAGCACTCTGTGTGGGATTGCTTGAGAACAGTTTGGAAATTTCAGTGGATCAAATGCTGCAGCCAGTCTGCTTACCCAGGCTGGTGACAATGAACAAATAACTCCAAAACTGCAAAAGTTTCACTAGCTACAATTCTTTTCTTTTTTTTCAGGTATAATTCAAAGTGCTGATTATGGCATACACAGCCCTATACAGTTGGGATCCAGACTATGGAACAACTATTTATTCCACCACCACTCCACCCCTGGTATGAGCCTGCTCAAGTATGATGGTTCTTATGCGAAGAGCTTGACAGGCAAAGACCTTTATGTGCAGATAGGCCTTTGGGTGTTACCTGGCTTTTGTGGAAGGATCTTTTAATGGGATGTGCTGTACCTTTATTAAATGTTTTAAATGCTTTTAAAACTCTTTTAAATTAATCCTTTTAATTCTATTGTTTATTTATAATTTTTGTGCCATTCTACTGTATATTGTTTAACTGCATTTAGTTTTAACTATACTGAAAATGCTCTTCCAGGTAATTCCAGACAATTTTATGATATTATAACTAATATCCAATGGTGTCTTTCTACTTGAGCAAGTCATGTTGCATTCATGTACTCCTAGTTGTGGATAGTTTTTTGATTGCAGAAGTGAGAAGATGTCTGTAGATGACCTAAGCAAGTGTACTACTGCTTCTGTGACTAGGAAACCAATAAAGTTCACAAGCATACTATTTTCCTCTGCTAATGTTCTACTGAATGAAGTCCTAAGTGTATTAATTAATTCATCAATGCAGCAGTGCCTGTATATCACCCAACAATAGTTTTGTGAATGGCTGCTACCAATGCAATTATTAGTTTAGGTGTGTTCTGCATTTTAGTATCCTTTGACTTCACTGTTGATAACTTCCAAATGCATAGATACATACATATAAATGCCAAATTTAGGGCAATTCATACATACACATTGAAGCAACAACAGTCCATGAACGCTTATATCAAAACAAGATTGTGCTGCATTTTCCACAACAGGCTAACATGGGTTCTTCTCTGGAAATGTAACATTTGTTTTTCTCATATATAAAGGAGAGCGTACAAGCTTAAAACTTAACTGGCACTTATTGTTCTAGGCATTAGTACTGTTCGGCAGTGGAATATGTTGCCTCGGAGTGTGGTGGAGTCTCCTTCTTTGGAGTTTTTTAGGCAGAGGCTGGATGGTCATCTGTTGGTGTGTGTTCTTGCATAACAGGGGGTTGGACTGTATGGCCCCGTGGTCTCTTCCAACTCTATGATTCTATGATTCTATATGTATGCACATTGACTAGACATTGTTCTTTCTTTCCTAGAAACTCTCCCAGATCAGCAGCTAATGACGCATGGTCCTGCACTGATCTAGGTACCACACCTTTGAGTAGTGCTTCCTTAAAAGGCAAGGAAGTTTTGTTTGACTTGGGGCAAACTCTATAGTTTGTAGAAGATGGAGGAAAAACATTTTAAAAATAAACAAGTGAAGATGGTGGCTGTTGTAAAATAGCCCAGCAGTCATGGAGGGCTGATTGACTGCTGGGATAAAAAAAAGAAGGCTGAGTGATACAGGCAATAAAATGGATTGTTCAAAAATGAAAATAAAGGAAGAGATATCTTAAAAAGAGAATTATCTTATTGTCTGCAGTATCCTTTAACAGGCTGGGCTAAAAAAGAAGTAAATAACACCACTTTGTTATGGTCCACTGATATACTCTTCAGTATAGTCCACTATCAATACTGGAAGCCAGGAATGAGTCTGAATCTAATTTGAATTCCTCCAGCCCTTTCCAGCAGAGCTCAATAAGCTTATCGTATATACTTGACTATAAGGTGAAAAATTTTAGTTATAAAGAAATCAAGCTTAAAAACCCAGGATCCAGAAGACATTGCTGCTCCGCAGAAGTTGAACTTGCTGAAAAGGAGTTTCAGGAGTTCCCTGAAACCCCATCCAGACCTCTAGGGGGCTAGGTCTAGATGGTGTTTCAGGGATGTCCAGGGAGCCTGTGCTGCTTCAAGGGGTCAACTTATCCATGAGTCATAGCAAATTCTCTTATTTTGGATCCAAAACCTGTCCTGAACTTCTCCATGACATCAACTTATAGTCAAATATATATGGTAAATGCTCCCTGTCCAATATATTCCCTGGGCAGATCAAGCACTTTGTTGTACTCAGAAGCCTCCTCTCTTTCATGGAAACTGGTTGCATTTTTACATGCTTTTACAAAACTCTTGGCTAATATCTAAGTAAGACTCATTTTCTCAGTGCCCTCAGCCAAAATGCTGAAATAATCATGTACAGAAAGGATAAAGTGCAACATTGTGTTGTATTTGTAGATTTCTCTCTCTCTCTCTCTCTCTCTCTGGGTGTTAAAGCACGGATATCACACTATGCTATCATTAATGAAATGTCAAAATGAATGGTGATGGAGGTATAGAGTCTCCATTTGAAGTCAATAATATATGAACTCTGGAAATGAAAAGATGTATTTCAGAAAAGGGAGGGCTGTTTAGACACCTATTATTTACAGGCATTTCCATCACTGAGGAAGTCACTTTTTTGCCTGTCCATCTTGAAGAATGGCTGTCTCATTATGTCATGAAAAGAAGGTGCACGAGCAAAATGTCAAGCAATAGTAGTATTGCAGTACTATTGAAAATAATTGGTAACTATTTACTGCGTAGCTATTCAAGCACATCTTGTTTAATTTCCTTCAGTTGCAATGAATTGAAGTAGATTCTTTTCCTTGCCTTTGCTTTTTTCCTTTCTTTCTGTGATAAAAAGAGTCACAGAGTGTCTATCGGAAACTGTCAAAAATTTGAGAACACCCATCACTGTAAAATATTCTACACACCATACATTTTATGGCACCTTTTATTGTTAATGCTCTTTTGATGCTTTCATTTTACACTTTTATTTTCAGAGCTCTGGGACTGATGGGGAAAAAAATGGTTTGCAAATTCTGAGCCCGCTCCATCAAAAATATGAAAGAGTTGCCAGCAATTGTTAGTATTTCTTTTTTTGCTAATGAATTATAATATGTTTCTTTCCTACAATTGCTTTTTTGCATAAGATGTTTTACCATGCAGGTTTTTCTGTGTTCCAGGACAGAATTTGTTGTTGTTCTAATATTGGGAAGAGCAGGTTGTTTACTACAACTGTTCTTCAAGTGATCATTTCTGCAATCACATAGATGGGTCTAGTATCAACAGGAAAGCCATGCAGAAATTCCAGGATGAGGGGTATTTGAATGTCACTGAGAAGAGGAAAAATGTGAGTCATCATCTCCATCTGATATGTCTGACATGGCTCTAGATATTTTCCAGGTGTTTTCATCCCAAGTATGGAAAATTTGTAATAAGTTACAGGTATGTTGGCTGATGTATTAGGTTAAGAACGTGTCTATATCAAAGTAAGCATAGTTAGTATGGAGGCAGGTTGCTTCCACCAATGACCAGGATTCAGGGTTGGGGATATAGGTGGCTGTACAAACTGCACTGGAAAAAAAATTGCTGATGTATTTAAATATGAGAAGGCTTTGAACCTGTTACCAAAAGTATTTTTTTAGCTTGACTCCATGATGAAGTGTAATGCTGGTCTCTTGAATGAGACTCAAGAGATTGGACCTCACTTTTATAGCATCTGCAAACCAGTGACCTATATCGGTGCTAAGCTGCATAATGGTAGTGATCTTCTCAATACTAAAGGTGTCATTATTGATGTTCTCTGATGTTCTTGATGATATGGTGAATACTGAGAGATCAGTGTTAAAGACTCTGCCCAACCCAATGAATCTCTTAATGTCAAGTCTTTCCATATATCTATAGAACAGGCATTCAGCTTGTGCTGGCTGGGGTTATGCTCCCTCTGAAGATGGAGGTCCATCACTTGGGTGTGTTCAGAAACTTCAGCTAGTTCAAACAACTCCAACCAGATTGATAACTGGTGCTGTACATGGGGAGCACACAATTCTTTGGCTGTAGCAGCTCCACTGATTTTTAATATTTTGATAGTTAATTTTTTAACTTTTGTATTCTGTGAATTTTAACTATGTGTTTTTAAAATCTGTTGTAAGCCACATTAAATCCCAAACTGCGAAAAAGGTGTTGCAGTGTTGGTGATGATGACGATGATGAGGGTGGTCCTATAGAATCTCCAGACATGAACAGACATTGTCATAAAGCCTGCTGACAAAGATGGAACTGTTGCAATATTCAGCACAACAGACTACTTAACAGATGGCCAAAGACACTTGAAAGATGTCAACTATACAAACCTTTCAACAAAGACATCACCATAGATTTAAATGAACATATCACTGAAACCATACAAAACTTTACTAACAAGGAACTGCTTTTAAAAGGAGACAGCTGATTTCCTTATAAATACAAAACCTAGTGATGGACATTTTTACAAGGCCAGTTATCTAGGATACCTTATTGTATTTGGTCATAAAACAGCTGCAAAGAGGATCTCTCTATATATATTGATTTAAATTTACAGAACTTGGTAAAAGATATTCCATATATATCAAAGACACTAAAGACTTGTTATTCAGAACTGATTCTTTAAATCAATAGTATCCACATAGTAAAAATACCATAGTAGTTACATTAGATGTTCAGTCTCTTAACATACCACATACTAGGAGCTCTAATGATCTTCCACAAGAAGGTATTGTCACTTTAGCTTAGCTAGTCATCACTTGCAATAATTTCACATTCATTGAAGACCACTGCTTACAACAACCAGGTACACTTATGGGTATTTGTGTGGACCTTTATGGTAATCTGTCCATGGGCAAACTAGGAAAGAGCATTCTTTATGAGCTAAGTGACAAACCACCCACGGTGGTATAGTTGGGGGGGGGCAGTCCACCCAGGTAACACATTTTTTCAGGTGCCAACTGCTCACTACAACATGGCCAAGTTGAAGACCTCCTTCTTTCCTTATGCCCTCCAGAGCCCCACTGGCTTCAAGGTGCCCAGCACCTTCAGTGGCCTCAAGCTCCAGGTCCTGCTTGGCATCCCACACAGCATCAGTGACATCCTTGACTGATTTGTGGCCACTGCTTCCACCACCAAAGGCAACCTCCTCACTGGCCTGCCCCAGCTAAATGGACTGGCCTTTGCCACCACCTCTGTGGAAGGGATGTATTTTAACCTGCTGGCCATCTGCAGGTATCCCAAGCCCCTGGCCGACCTGCCTGGACAGCCACCCATCTTCTGATCCAGAGTGACCAGAAGCTATGGCGGGACCCTCAGCTCAGCTGTCCCAGTAAGGCAGGAGCATGGTGGGACTTGTTGAGCAGAGGGAGGGATAGCTGGCCCCTGGGTCCAGGAAAGGGGATTGGGGCATACATGAGGGAGAAGGGGATTTTTGCCCCAAGTAGCAAAACCTCTCGCTACACCACTGACCTCTCATATGATGGCAAAATCTTGATATCATCTTTATGGCTTGGACTCAGGGAAAGAAATGCTTTACAACTGAATATCCACATAACCCGTTCCTTGATGTCTTCCTTACCACTAAGAATCACAGAATTGTCACAGATCCCCAAAATGTATCCACTGATACTCAGGCTTATCTGGACTAGAGATCCTGCCACCTCAAGCACATCAAAAGAAATATTATCTACAGCTTGGCTGTAAGAATCAGACACATCTGTAATACTGAAAAAAATCACTGTAAAAGACCAACAAACTCAAGCAACATCTGCTTCAAAGAGGATATCCTTCTTGTATAATTGATTATAACAGCAGGAGAGCAAACATCATTTTGAGAGAAAATCTTTTTTACAAAAGACATGATTTAAGTAACAACTGATAATATATTCCATTTGTGGTCAGTTTCCATCCAGTATTTCCTACCTACCATTTGGAAAGCTATCCATTCCTAACAAATTCAGTAAATCTTGCTAGAGCCATCAAATACAAGGAGATTGTGCTGGTAAAAATCTGTCCTGAAAACTCCAGTCAGCAATTCAGGACCACACCCTTGTGATTCAAGGCATTGCATCACCTGTAAATACCTTAAACAGACTGTCACTTTTAGGAGCACAGTGACTGGCAGGGCTTACTAGACTGAACAATTTATCACCTGCAGATTCTTGCAATCTTATTTATGTGATGGGATGCAGACATCGAGAATGCCATCTGAAATATGTGGCGGGGGGGGAAGCAGAGAGCTATGTACACACTTCAGGAATCATAAGTGATCTATTCTAACCAGAAAGCTAGAGCAACCAGTGGCTAGGCATTTCACCAGTGGTCTTGGAACGTTACAGTCTCTCTCATTTGCCCCTGTTTGGCATAGAGGTATCAAGTACCTTTAGATGACCTTTAGACATTTTGACAACATAGAGAAAACTCTCAACACTAAATGGCCTCAGTTTAGGGCATACTACCACTATCCACTAAGAATACTGGTAACTTAGGACCTTTTCACACCACACTATTATAATGACATTATTCCACTTTCAACATCCCATGGAATCCGGGGGTTTGCAGTTTAGGGAGGGGTCTTCTTTAGAATTCTCAGCCAGAGAGCTCCTTGGCCTCAGTACACTACAAACCCCAGAATTTCACAGATCTTGAAAGTGGAATAATAGCACTTTAACAGTGTAAGATGAAAATGGCCCTAGTGTTCTAAACTGCCACTTTGTATGCAGCTCATTTTAACCTATGGCAACTGAAGAAAGTGAAAGCCAAAACATTTTGATCTTGATATAGATTTTTAACTTCTCTTTGTTGATCACTCACTCTTACTGTCTCTTACACAGAAAACACACAAAAGGAAATTTTTTGTGGTTTTTCTGAACAGGAATCTGTGTGTTTATAAAAAGTGTTTAAAATGTACCAAATCTGCAGAAACACAGATTCCTGTGAAGAAAAAGCACAGAGAATTTTCTATTGTGTGTTTTCTGTGCAAAAAGCAATGGCCTAAACTGTATTTTTGTCCCAGCTAGAGTATACTCGCTGGATCTATTAGATTTATCTACATGTTAACTCACCACTCAACAGTTGATTTAATGGATTTACTCTAGTTCAGATTAACCAACAGAAAGCCAGCCACCATTTTTTGTAGCTCAGTAAGTGCACTTTGCATAAAATGCATGTTTTCTATCGAAAAATATGTTTTCTGCACAGGAAAGCTATAAACAGTGCTTGAAACTTGTGCTGGAATCCTCATATTCATATTTTACAGCCCACCTTGACTGTCACGAAGTTTGACTTTTTGGTGTCATTCTCTGGGCTTGTTCCTGACTTCTGTTATTATAATTACAGCCTTGCCTGATACTTCAGTATGAAAGATTCATGACAGGTGGCACAGTTAGTAACGGAAAATCTGCTATTTTTCCCTCTGTCACCAAATGCATATTTTTATTAGAAATGTTAACATCTATCATGTTTTACATTCCAGATTTATTTAGTTTTAAGCTTTTACTTTTTTACTCCAAGTAGACCATGTTTTTGCAATCGTAACAATGATTTTTTTTTTTAAAGGGAACTGGTTGGTCCTATGTTTTTGCAATTGTAACAATGATTTTTTTTTTTTTTAAAGGGAACTGGTTGGTCCTATGTATTTTTGCCTCTTTGTTTTCTGAAAAAAATGAAGGGGGGAAAGCATCTGACTATAATAAAAACACACATTGTATTTTTTTTTCTGACAGAAAATGCCAATTAGATTGGCTTACCATAGTTACTATGACTCAGCATAGTAGAATAGCAGGACATTGTTATTTTGATAGGAAATGGTATCATTCAGTCATTATTTTATGTATTTATGAAGGCTGGAGTCAGTATGCAAATGAAATGATCTCATAAAATGTTAAATAGTATTTCCAATGGTAATCTCTTCTTTTTAAAAACTAAAACCACTGAAGGGCAGAAGCAGATTGATCCTATCCAAGTTCTGTTCACACTTCCTAAAGAAAATTACCACAATTGTGGTGCAGCCTCTTGTGTACCTTTGCATCATAGGCATAGTGACAACAGCACATCTTCTTGAGAATCCAGTGTAAGGGCTGTCAGTCAATTACTGATTTATTGATTAATGAGAAGCAGTTAAATTCATTATTGATTTAAATTTAGATATTTAGTTTATTACCAAATCACTACACAAAATGATAAATAATCTATCAGTTCATAAACAAAATTTACCACGCTGTGCCAAAAATATAGCTACACCAGGAATGTTGTTTACAAAATTCACAAATTTTGTGATCCTCAGTGAAAAAGGGTGCCTTGACATGCTCCAACAAGCACCACAATTTTTTTCTTGGTATTTTTGCTATTCTTGGTATTCCTTGCTATTGCATCAACAAAAGTAGGGGAGAAATGTAATTTGCATCAAAATGTATTTGTGTGAAAATACTGTTGAAATTTTCAAAGAATGAAATTTTTGCAAAAATACCAAAATATGAAAAATCAACTCATAAAACATAAGAATGAACTAAGTGAAGATTTTTTATCTTTGCAGCAGATGCTACAACAACAGGCCTATGCTTTAGCTAATGCTAACTCTTGCCACAGGGCCCAGAGGTACTCACATTACCCAAAAGTGGAGTTGTTGAAGGAGTGATACTAAAGCAATCTCTTCATCATAAGGGTAACCAAGCACCTGGATAATAAATGCATCACTTCTAAGGAATTCTTATCTAGATGGCTGATATATCTCATATACCTTGGATAAATTCAGGTGGATTCATATCTATTAAGACTGAAGTTCATGTGAACCTTTATTGTTGTGTTGTTTTATGTGGCCCTCCAGAAGATGCCGGACTGCAAGTCCCCCTTTCCTTGCCAGCATAAGCAAAGAAGAGGGACACTGGCAGTTGAAGTTCATCAACATCTGAAGAACTACATGATTCCCAAGGAATTTTTTAAAAATACAGTCATTCAGGTTTTGTATTTGATGCTAATATTTACTGATATATGTTTTTCATTAGTAAAAGGTTCTATATTGTAATTTTTCTCTCAATAAATGAATTGTGGAGGAGTGTCTGTATTAGTCTGTCACAGCAAACTACAGTCAAGGCCCACATTATAGTATTTTAAAATCATGTTTTTTAATTCAGTGGGCACAACACAGAGAAAATAGAGAGGCAGAATTTCCAGTGTCAAATATCTGAAATGGCTTTGTAGGTGACCAAAAAAAAAGCATTTTCTTTTTATTTTCTAGTGGCAAAATAGCACTCATGATGGTAACTACTCATAATGGGTTAGAGGAAAAGCAACAGTATGAGAGAGACAAAAGTATTTGTAACCCAAGCAAATCTTGTACAGGGTGAATTAGTATCTGGATGAAAACAAAGAAAAACCAGCTCAAAAGAGTGAAATGACAGATAGAGAAAGAATTGGGTTGAGGATACAAGTAAAGTTTTTTTCAACCCCAGTGAACAAGGATACTTTCACTAGTTACATGTAACACACACATCAATTAGAAGTCTCCAGTGGAAAGAAATCCAATTGAAATACATAGGTCCCAGAATAGGGAGTGGTCAAGCCCCTCTAAGTCCAGGCAGTGGGGACTGAGCCCCCTCCCACAATATAACTGAGCAAAACTGGATCAGCAATGCTTCTCTACAGCTGAGTCTCCCTAGGACTAAACAGAACTGTAGTAAATGATCAAATACCAATGAAATTAAGATAGCTATTGACAATGAGTCCCTAAATTCAGCTTCATGAACTCAATCTTATGCATACTTACTGGGAAATTAGCTCCACTGAACACATAGAAGAGACTTCTAAATAGATACTGTGATTGTAAGTGTTCATAGTCAAGACTGACTGAATAAAAAGGGGAAGGGGGAACTAATTTGTCCTTCCATTAACTGCACCTTCAGTGATGACATAACAGCAGATTCTGTATCAGCAAGACATAACTGCCACCTCACCCTCTATCCTCTGTTTTTCATTTCCCAGCAATTTTTATTTATCTTATTTATTAATTAAAATATTTATACCTCACCCCACATCAAAGATCTCAAGGAGGCTTACAAAAACATTAAAACAACAAAACAATTAAATAAACAAAAAAGCACATTAAACTTCAGTAATATGTTAAAAACAGATTTAAAGATTTTTTTAAAAAATTAAAATATGTGCACCATATCTGAGATGAGTTAATGAGACCCAAAGGCTTTGATGAACAGCCAGATTTTAACTTGGCACCCAGATATTCTGACTCTTGGAGCCAGATGGGGCATCAGGTGAAAGACATTGCACAATTGTAATGTCACAGCTGAGAAGGTCCTTTCCTATATCCCAACACTATGTATTGATCTCACTGATGAAACAGGAGGAAGTCCGCCCCTGCAAGCAGATCTTAATCCTCAGGAGAAAACATATGGAGAAACGTGTTCTTTCAAGTATCAAGGTTCCAAGCCATTCTAGAGTTTTAAATGTTGTCACAAGCATCTTGAATTCAGACTAGAAAGAAATTGGCAGTCCTGCAACTTTACCTGTGCATGGGCTTTTGGAGCTAAGTTATCTCTGTCCATGAAAGGCTGTAGGTAGAGTACCAGTAGAAGCTGGTGTCAGGCACTCCATGCTACAGAGTCAGTTTGGGTCTTTGATATACCAGAAGCAACATATCATCATCATAGTGGTCACTTATGACTCCAGACACCATGAATGTATGCAATTTTCTTTTAAAGCTTTTCACACTGACTATCACTACATCTTGAGGCAATGCATTCCACAGTTTAGCAAGGTGCTACATGAAGAAGTACTCCTTTTATGTCCTAAATATTCTATTATTCTATTACGGTTCTAGTATTATGTGAAATGCATAATATTATATATCACTGTTAGGTCTTCTTTTAACATGTTTCAAAAGCTAAACAGACCTGAAATTTACCTATGAGCAAACAGTGCTCATAAGTAAGTTGCTCTACTCCTCTGATCATTTAAGTGACCATTTTCAGTGCCATTCCAACACTACAATACCATTTTTTAGGTATAGTGACAAGACTTGAAACCAGTGTTCCACATGTTGCACAATGCATTTGTATAATGCCAACTTGATATTGGTAAAGTTGTTTTTTCCCCTAATTGCACTAAACAAGTGTGGTTTTTTTTCCCCTTCCTTTTTACATCAACTGTACACTGTGTTAATATTTTAATTAACCTCAAGGAGACAATGAACTCAACTTTTCAAGATTTGGGAGAAGTCAGCATACTAGATTTAACTATGCAAAGACAATTTCAGCTGTGACCAGGAATATATTTGCATAGTTAAATCTAGCATGCTGACTTCTCCCAAATATGGCAAATTGAAATGGTAGATGGAATATAACTCCAACCTACATCAGTTTAATCCCTACTCTCTGGCCTGCCTTTTTATTATTAAAGAACACCTTTACCCTCTCTGGAGTATGCTTTTTTGGATTAAACTTTAGGAGTCTTCTAGCCCATCACTGGTAAAAGACTGATTTAAACTCCAGCAATTTCCATAAATGTATATGGAAAGGAGAGAGTTGGGTGACATAAGTATGCTAAATCCATAAGCTCTGAATTACTTCTTCTGGTAGTTTCATGTATATATTAAATTAAAAGGGGAATTAGAAAGTAGTCTGAGGACCACCATAGGTTGACGTCTGCACTCTCTTCTGCACTCCTTTCTGAATATACCCGTTTAAGGAGGACCGAAGCTACTATAAAATGGTTTCTCCAAGCCCTACCCCTACCTGTTAGTCCTAAAGGACACCACAATCAACAAGCTGTATGGGAAAGGATCGGAAGACCACTGCAATTTCAAGGATGTGTAAAGTGTGACCTGACCCCGGTTTGTTCTTCTATGGTCTAACTTTTTCCATACTGTTGCTAAGAAAGATCTAAGGAAGACCTTCTGGTATTCTTCCATGCTCTAGGTTTCTCCATGCTGCTGCTGTTCAAGGTCTTCTGACTTGTTAAGAACACTGCTTTGATTCTTGTATTTTTCCTTAATCTTGCTTTGATGTACTCTGTACGCTTGCCAGTTTAAAATGTAGACAAAACAAAGTTGCAAGTGATGTCTGCTAAGTGGCACCTGCCCTTGGCTTGGGACATCTGCTAGATAATGAATGCTGGGAGAAACTCAAAAGATAGCCACTTAATCAGTGACCTTGACAGTTGAAAGGAGTTTAGCTCATCCCAGATTTATAAACAATTAGAAGATTCCCAGACCAAGGGCTATAAATACCCTCTAGAATCTGCTCCCGTGGATTGCTCAGCATGGACTGATAGCTGAAGTGCCATGTATTGGTGGCTACACAGAGGGCTTTCCTTCCTTGTTCCTTTCCTTTCATTTCCAGGAGGACAGATGATTGCATGATAATAAAAAATCCATCTTTATGTTATCTAGGCATCATAGGCTTAAGTCGATTCCATCTGTATGCTGATATTGCTTTTATGCTTATGTTGCTTAAATTGCTTTCTGTTTAAGAAAATTTAAGGCTTTCCTACTAGGACTTGTATCATTTGTTACCTCCAGATCCCTGAAAATGAACCCCTTCCTTTTCATGAACTGATCAATCGCCTTTGGCAAGACGACT
Source organism: Ctenosaura bakeri (assembly GCA_948474755.1). NCBI lineage: Eukaryota > Metazoa > Chordata > Lepidosauria > Squamata > Iguanidae > Ctenosaura > Ctenosaura bakeri. Next base: position 132,194 of record CAOLHI010001041.1, on the reverse strand, counting down.
CACCAAGAGTCCAACAGAATGACCAGGGATTCATTCTTTCTGTCAAGTTCTTGGTTTAGATTCTCTACCACTGGCACTCTATTAATGTCTTTATGCTTCCATTTTAATCTCTACATCTATGAAAGTGTACCAAAAAAGAAAAAAGATATATAAAAAGATAGAACTGAAATGTCACTTTCTTAGCAAAGCTTCTTTTTAAATGTCAAACAATTTCTTTTGTGATCTATGATAAAGAAAAAAATCCAAGCTTCTCTATGAGTTTGTATTCCTTATTCCCCCATAAACTAATGATTCCCCAGGGAGCAGGAATATTCACTTTCATACAAGCATCAAACAATTGTGACCTTATTCCTAGCAATCCCATAATTGTTTATGGCAAGTGTTCAGCGTAACTGATTTCTGTCAGCAGAACAATTCCTTACAGGATCGCTTTTTTGAATCAATTTGTCTTTTAAAATCCAAAGGAAAATAATTGCAACTATTACTCAGACAGTGAAAATCTTTCTTATTTTTCTGTGTTCAAAGAATTCTCCTAGCAAAACAAAGTTTTTTTTTTTAAAAAAAAGCTTTGTGTATTAAACTTATTCAGAATGATTGCATACTGAACATGGGTATGCATTTTGCCTCCTCCCATCACAAGATTATCAGTTTTGTGTGTCCAAATCCTATATGTGCACATACTAAGCACAAATTGTTATATGTAGAAAAGAGCAGTTTCTGGAAAATATTTACATCATAACTATTGCAAAGTTCACAGAAAATAATAATGGAATAAATCTGAGACTGAGAAACATTATCATCCTTAAAAAAAAAAGCAAAGGAAAATCTTATATTACTACTGGTTGAGTTTCCTAAAATAATGTGTACACACACACCACACACACACACACACACACACATTATATCCTGTTTCATTGCATAGTCCATTATACAGACACAGTAATGATCAATGAGACTGGACCTATTATAACAGATTTAAAATATTATTGTCCTCTTCGTCTCACTGGGAAATAAAAGTCAACTGAACACAATTCTCATTTGAAAGCCTCATACTAATTGAGAATAAAATAAATGATCATTATTTCTCATATTTGTATTTCTGCCATGAAGCTCTGAAATTGGAAGAGACTTTTCAGAAGTTGTGCATGTTGATGCTCATAGTCCTATGCAAGGGTGAGTATGTGTGTTCTTCACTTATGTTAACCTATGGGAACAAAACTAGGCACAAATCTTGGGGTATTTCAAAAGCAATGTGAAATTCATTGGTTCCAGGCAGTCTCATGTATTTAAGCACACCAGCAGTGAGTCTTAGAAAATGTTTTAGAAGACTGGAAGGAGTATCTACCCCTATCTTTGCCCCATGCAATGGTGGAACTTGTCACATTGCTTCAGAATTATTTTCTTGCCAGGAGACTGATGTTCTGGCCAATAGATAGATGTCTTTATTAGAATACATAACAGCTTTAAGCACACTGGAAGATCACAGCCTGGTTGTGGCCAATGGCAGTCTACAATTTTCAGTGGTCAACCTGTAATGAATTCATATGCTACAGTTTGCTCTGATCCCAACACAAACAACAATTAGACCTGTATGCATGCATTCAGGTTTCCTCTAGTTTCATACAGGCAATGGAAAATTTCATTATTCGCGTGGGATCGTCTTTACAGGATCATAAAATCATAAGAGCTGGAAGTGGCCTCATGGGCTATTGAGTCCAACTCCCTGTTCAAAGAAAGAGGCCCCTCCACTTCTCTAGGCAAAATAGGTATTGGGCATTTCTCCTTTTTCACTGTGATCTGTTAGAATTTTACTATCCTTGTTGAGAAGTAGTTACACTATTTCCTTGGTCATCCTCTTGGGGGTGGGGGACAACTTCTTGTTGCCTCCTGCTTCTTTAGCCTGTCTCAGCTCATTTTGAGCTTTAGATTTCCTTATACTATTCCTGCAAACTTGGGCTACACATCTATATTCTTCCTTGTAATTTCTCTTTCACTCTTTATACCTACTCTTTTTCCCCCCACTTCCTCATTAAGTTTACTGTACAACCACATTGGCTTTTTCAGATGTTTTCCATTTTTCTTCTTCCATGGAATTATTTGTGATAGTGCTTTCAGCAACTCCTTTTTCATTAAATCCCACCCATGCTGAGTGTCTTTTTTGTTTAGAATCTCTAGCCAAGACATTCTGTCCAGTATTTCCCTTAGCTTTATAAAATCAGCTTTCCTGAAATCCACACATTCTATCTCACAAACCGATATTGAAGGTAAACCTCATTTGCGGAAAAATGTTAAAGAACTGCTTGAAACCTTTGTGCATGTGAAGCTATTAGTACCGTTCTTCAAGTTTTAATCTGTGTGGTGTTAGAAACATGCTATAACTCCCATACTTTAATTACAGGAACAATTAATACAGTGTGTTTTATTCAGCAGTGTTACACCTGTAGTTCCCCTTATATTGCATAAATCCAGTGAAAGCCAATAAGATATGGATGCAGATTACATATACAATATATAAGTCAAAATATAACATATAAAGTGTCCTCTCATATATCAGAACTCAACATAAGAGCAAAACATGGGCACTCAAATTCATATTTTTCTATTCAAAGAAGTTCTGCAGTATAGAGACAAATACAGAGATGGTTAAAAAAGAAAAGAAAATACTGCCTCACCTAAGCACCTTGTTTCAGTTCCACTCCACAGTCCAGAAGAAAGACATTCCCTTACAGCTGATCCCACCAGCATGAATCCTAAGTCACATGTAAAGATAGCAGTCGAGCCATATGTGATCTGAGTTCCAATTTTATTCCCATTTGGTGGAATTGGAAGTTCTCCACAGGAAATAACTTTAAAAATGTAAAGCAACAAGAAATGCATTGTGCACAACATCCACATTAAAATATTTAATAACTTCAGCAAAGAAAATGGTTGATAACCTAAGGATGGTATAAAGCTTGCAAAATTATGTCAATAATTTGTATGGGATTGTCAGGAAAATAGTTCAATCAAATTAAATGTACAACAGAATAAATGGGTGTGTATAGAGGCATTTCACCCTCTGTATTTATGATACAGAAAAGAAGCTCTTTGCATACTGATGATCATTAAGTTCCCTCTGAAAACTGTACAAAGGCAGAAATGGTAAAATGATAATACACACATGGTAACATCAATATAGGTTGCTTTAGCCTGCAGACTCAAAGCCTCAGAATAATCTTCCAGGCTAATTTCATATAAACTACTATAAAGTAACATTTTAAAGTAATACTCAAAAATTTGGGGTAAAAACTTTGAGATCCCTGGATCATAGAAAAAACTGTGTGTGAAGTTGTTCTTATTCTGATCCTTCAAGTTGACTGGTTCTATGGTAATATTGTCATAGAATTACCATAGAGTTTTCTGGGCATGATTTATTGAGAAGCAGATTGTCATTGCCTTCCTCTAAGTCTAAGAATGTGACTTATCCGAGGGCTCACAATGGGTTTCTATTACTTTGTGGGGTATCTGTTGGAGACAGTGTAATGGAAGATCAATAGGCAGAGTCGAAAGTAGCTGTATGATGGAATATTAATAATGAGAATGAAGACCTAGGATAAGGACAGTACTCACTTTGGCAGTATGGTCTCTCATTTCTCCAACTCCAGGTTCCATTGGCAAGACATTCTATAGATTCTGGTCCCAACCCATGGTACCCAGGATCACAGCTGAAGACAACCTTTGTTTTGTATTCATAATGAGATCCATTCACTATCCGCCATCTGCCATGTTCCAAGGTGAATGAATTGATACTTGGGCAGGTAACAACTTGAGAGTCGATGGGGAAAAGAAAGAGAATCAAAGTGTTGATGTTCAAGATTTACATGGGGGGGTGAGGAGAAGAATTTGTTTTAAGTTAGAATGTGTTCATATATCAGAGCTATAGCATTCTCTGATTTCATGGACTGTAGTAAGTCTGGATTATAGATTTATTCAAATTCAGGAATAATTTTTTTTTAACTTTTTCTTTAGGAATTTAGAGAGTGATCCAAATTTAATTTACTGCTCAAAACAATTATGCAAAGGATTGCTTATCATATTTTAAAACCACTCTACTCATTTTGATGGAGATATTTTTATAACAGCGTTTTTGATTTCTGGCTTCTTGTTATGATCATAATCTTCTTGTAAATTGTGAATTCATAATTTACAAAGAAGTTCAACTTCCCCACAAATTTTAACTTTCCTATTTAGAAAAATGTTTATTGTAGTGGAATAGAAGTACTACAGACTACCCACAATTGTCAGTTTCTTAATATGATCATGTTACTAAAGTTTACACAAGACTCCTTTTTCTTAATAGTGTTCTTTAGCCACATGACAGAAAAACAGACGACAGTGATGCAACCTGGTGGCAACACTTTGCAATCACAGTCGTGTCTGCTTTCATAATGGTTAAATTCTATTAAGCGCTGTCCTATATTTAACATAATGGCAAAGCTCAGAAGACAAAGGGAGAGATTTAATTAAATAATGGTCCACTTACACCTATTAAAAAGAAGCTTGTAATGCAGTTTCTTGGCATAACTTATGCTTTGTAAATTAAAGACTTCATTCTTAACATGAGTTACCTACTTAATTGCTTCTATATTGTTGTCACACACTTGGAGAGTCTCACAGTTTATACTTTTCTCTCATGAACTGAAGTATATGGCTGAAGTTATTCCCAAAGACCTTTAGGTCTTTTCAGTCATAATTTTCTCTTTTAATTCTCAAGCAGCTATTTTGCCTAATACAATCTGTTGTCCTAGACACCATAGCACACATGATAGTGTGATTCTCTGAACTGATAGAACTGTGTTTTAAATTTTGCTTGGCTGTGAATTGATTGAGTGGCTTTGGGCATTGAGGCATATCTCTTAACAGTGCATTCTTGTGCATACCTAACTAGAATTAAACCCCATTGAATTCAGCGGAGCTTACTGTCAGATACCTTGGTATAAGACTAAGGATTAAGGTCAAAGGGGAAGTATGATGACCTACCTCTGAAGATTCTCATAAAGAAAAAAAAAATAGAACTATGAGAGAATGCTACTCACAGAAGACTATGACATAGGTTGGCAAGCAGTACTTAAATCCTAAAGTTATTTTATATGCCATTTAAGAGTTCCCTTTGACAGTTACTCTTTACAAACATTCACAGATGCTTCAATGCAGAGCATTACTCTCAACTGTTCAAAAACTATTTCACCACTTTAATAGTTAAACAACCAAATATAAACATTCCAAAATTAAACCCTAACTTTAGATGATAGATAATGATATGAAAATAGTATGAACACTTGCAATAAGAAAAAAAAAGTGATTATAGATTATCTTACCTACACAACGGGGTGTTTTGTTATGGTTGCTCCAGGTACCATCTGGTTGGCAGGCTGCAGTGGTAAGTTCTTTGGATGATAGCCTGTATCCATCATTGCAAAAATAAGTAACCCGGGTTCCCACTAAATAATCTGTTGTTAATATCCCACCATACAGTGGAGCTTTGGGAATTCCACAAGAGATAGCTGAGGATATAAAACAAAGGGATAACTAGACAACATATCATTTGACTTCTCTTACATTAGTTTGATTCCTGTGTAGGGTACCTCTAATTTAGGACAAAAGATGTGAATAGGGTTAGGAAACAAATGAATCAAGAATTTCAGCTTTCACTAAAACTTGGCTGTCCTAAGAATTTATTCTTCACATTGTGCACATACCTTTATTTGTCCAGCCCTCAAATGCAAAATAAATGTGTGTGGCCTAATAAAGTTACTATCAGCATGTACTTTGGATTTTGCTTTATGCTTTATGCTCAACACAACTGTACCTGTCCCCACCACTCCTTCTGTATTCACTGATTCTATTACAGTGTCTGAAACATGAGTTGTTAAGAATATAATGGTACTTCCATGTAAACAGAATCCAGGTATTTTTGTGTATACATTCTGCTTGTATGAATGCTTGCAGTCCAAAATGCTTGTGGTCTGGCCCTTTGTAGAGATCTTGAATGCAACTGCTTTGGGACAGTGGTCATATTGACATATTTTACAAAGCAAAAATTACCTCTCAAACCAATTTCTCATTTCCTGAGCAAAAATTCACACAGCATAATGTTTCTTTTCTTATTTCTGTCCTATGTTAGGCTGGACATAACAGTATATAACATTTTCTCCTCTATCCCTCAGAAACATACTCTCCAACATTTCACTGATGAAAACCATGACTGATTGGGTACTGCTGCCAACACAAGGCAAAGATAGAGTCACCACTGCAACAAATAGTCAGCAGCTTTCTGAATGAGTCTTCACATAAGGCTTCATGAGAGGGGACAGGAATAACTAGGAAAATCACCTGTGAACAAGTAATTTCTCCAGTTACCTTATTCCCAAGCCTGGTGCTAAAAACCCACATGTACAAGAAAAAAAGTAACTCTATTTCTTCATTTGGCTGGGAGGCAGTGTGGGCAGGAGAAAGCACTCAAGAATTTGAGTTCTTGCTCTACCACGCTGCAGTCACAGGTTATAGATGGAAAGAATACTTGAAAATATTGGGGAAAAAAAGGTGATGGAAAACATGTTTCTTGAGTATTGAGAAACCCTGGTGAGAAGACTCCTGGACTAATGGGAATCTTCACATTTTGATACTTACTCTGTGAAAAATTCACACAGGGGTATTTTTGCACAGAAAACTGTATTTTCTGCAGAAGAAACAGAATTTTGTGAACCAAAAATAATATTTCTGCACAGAAAATGCTGTTTACTGTGTGAAACAACCATATGCAAATTTTGTGCAGAACAAGTACTAATTTGTGAACAGGCTTTGAAAAACACAATGTTTTCAAAGTGTTCCTTGCACTGGGAAGAAAACTGTCAAAATGACTTATTGCTTCCTTCAAGAAGAAAATTAGGGATAATTAACATTACTTGCATAGAGGTGTCCACTTGTTTCTCTCCACCATCATTGTGGCTTTGCTTTCCAAGCCCCCTCCACCCCAACCATCTTTTTCTTGTCTTTGCTGGGCATTGCATGAGTGGCTGTCTCCTTGTATTTGCGGGGACGATGAAACTCCTGGCAGTAAGAAGGATGGGGAAGCGAAGCAGAAGTAGCACCAGGAATGAGCACTAGAGCCTCTGCTGCCACCATTGCCAAATTATTTGACCCTTTCTCTTGTTGCCATGATTGGGAGGGGATTGAGATGTGTCTAATATCAAGGAGGAGGAGGGAAAGCATCTGCAATCCTTTGTGGTAGTTTGCAGTGATTGACAGTAAATAGCCAGCAAAGCAAGCAGGCACAGTGTCCTAGAGGGGAAAAGTGGAACATTTTAAAACCTACTGAGAAAACAAGAATACAAAGGGTAAATCATGCCTGATTGGTGGCACTTGGAGCAAATGCAAAGGTTTTCAAATCTATCTTTTTCAAAACCATTCCTGGGCCACGGCTGACTTACATTTAACACAGTGATTGCTATTAGCAACCTCTGCCCTGCTACCTGGATTTCTACTGCTCTTTTATCGAGCATTTTCCAGCTTTTTGTTTGTGTTCCAACTGAGCAAATTGCTTATAAGCTTTCCAGCAGATAATATGTCATCATTTCTTTGTTCTCTACAAGCCATGAAATACACTTAGTGCTAAATAAATGTTCAATCATGGTGGTATCCATAGCTGTAGTTATCCTCATTGCTTTAGCAAAATAAGAACAGTAACAGGTCCAAAACCTGGACTGTGGTAAGCTATATAGAAGGCTCTTCTGTGATTTTCCCTTTTGCATGTTGCTTGCTTTATGTTGTTTCAATAATGCCATTGTGCTCTTTTCTCTGTCTCATAACCATGTTATGTTCTGCTTCCTCCCCTGGTTATCCTAGCAAATGAATATTTGCCAGAAATTACATTTCATAATGTTTTTTTCAGTGTTCTGCTGTTAAAAGTCCTATTCATTTCAAGGAAAAAATGAACTGCTGTAGCACATACCCAGGACAGAGTAAACTGAACACTGAGGGCAGTACATTACATATATCCCCCTCCACTATTTTTGTTTGTTTGTTTTCATTACTTTACATATTAATCAATGGAAATACAGTGATTTGCAATGGCGAAGAGAACAAAAGGAGAATCACTGGAGTTGGCTGTACAAAGTATACTTCCTTCCTTCCTAATGGTTTCTTTATTTGCTTAAACATTTATTCCTTAGCTTAAAAAGAATGATGCAATTATATCTATTACAGTGCAAGGAGGAGGTTGCTGAAACATGGGATCAGGTAATGATAGCCATCCAGTCAAAATACGATCACATAACTTCCAAAAAGCCTTCCCAACTACAGCTCAGCCTGGTACAGGGGGCCTGCCAGGGAACTGACATCTGGAACTCCACAATACAGGGTTCCTAGGCCACTTTTAACTTGGTGGGCCACTATTTGTGAAAGCCTAGTTTAAAACATTATAGCACAATAAATAAAATCAGCTATGTAAGAAAGTTTTCAAATAGGCCAAGATGGGAAAACTTTTTCAACAACTTTTAAATATTTATAGAAATTAAGGCACCACTGCAGCAAGACTCTTGACATTACTTTAGTCTCGAAATACATAAAAGAATTCCTCATCTCAGAAGCCTTGTATTTCATAGCGAAGTTTTATTCCCTAAGACTATTTATGAGAAATTAGCATTGAGGAATACAACATCATATCACTCCAAAGGTCAGGAAGAACACATATGCAGGCTTGCATTTAAGTAGAGAAAACACTTAGATGGCATTTCTGTAATAGAGTTTTCCACTCAGATACATCTAAGATGTTAGTGTGAATGGTAAACCCATTTAATAATTTTTTTTCTGCTTCATGCATCCAAATGGCAAATGCTTTTGCTTTTAAGAAAATGCACACAGAAAATATTAACTTGTTACCAAACACCAAACAAAGCACTTTTTCAGTCCACAGGAGAGTGTGAATTAAACTGTAGATTAAAAATTGATTTTATATGTTTTTTATATATCTATAGCACTGAGCCAGGGCTTTGTGGTACTGTGTTTGAAATTTGCAAGTTAATTTTTAAAAGACCTTATTATTCTTTTACACCTTACACTGCAGATTTTTCACAAAAAAGTAAGTCATCCTTATCATCCTTTCTGTACTATGGAATATATAGCAATCACATGAAAGCATTTTTAAATTTGAAGTACATTGCAAAATTATGTCATACATCTGAAACTCAGCTATTTTTGAGGCACAACAATCTTTGAGACAAATTAGGTACAAAAGTATCATAAATGTTCCAGCATTTTTTACTAATTAAGGATGTAGCAGCACTTTTAGAAACATAAACTGCAACAAGAGCCCTAAGTATTAAGTAACATTGGAATGAAGCAGGGGGGATAAATAGACCTCTCTAAAATAGTACTTAAGTGTAAATTCTATTCTAAGAGTTCTTTTTATGAAGGCTTTTAATGCTAATCTATCTACTAATACTACCTTGAGAGGGGAAAAAAAACTGGGAACTGAGTTAAGAACTTGAAAATAAGCATCTTGGCTTTGTACAGTCATGAAGTAGCCATGGTGACCATTTCAAAAGAAGATAATGAAAATGAGAGGCATCACAGCTGACGAAGTCCAACCATCCACCTCTCAGAAGATCCTTCAACAAATAAGGTTTAGACAGGCTCAAGGTGGCTCTGCAGACAACTAGTCCCCATGATCTTTAGATCTCTGAAGCTGCAAACTTACTGAACCTAACAGGACTTACAGACACAGATAGATGTGACAGGCCTTTATTCTCCTTCAAATTTATGTGGCAGTTCCAATCCAATACCACAGTGCCTTATCAATATGACTTTGCCCTAACTCTACCTTTTTATCACATCCTTTGTGTAACAGGGCTAGAGTTTTAATTGTTCCTCAGAGCCACAATTGTTAAGTAGCATGTTCTGTTTATTACCATGACTTTATATAACTCAGGCCAATGCTGTAGTTATAAAATATACTGTAGCATTTATTATAGAAATAGGCAAAATAAAATATCTTGTTAGAGTTCAGTTACAGTACAATGTTGACATATTAACAGTTTAAACTTCTGACAGACTTTGACATTCAATCTTTGCTTTAGACATCAGTTCTGTGTGTCTTTTTCTTAGCTGCTTAATCATAAACCAAGCCACCTTCTATCTGGGTACTTCTCACTGGCGGGTCAAAACCCACACAGATACTTTGCCTCATATAGAATTCCTCTCATCCATAAGCCCCTCCTACGCACACCACTTTGCTGGGTTTCATTCTTGAGGAGCTATTCTGTTGCTTAGCAATCAGCCATCAAGTTGCACTGGCATTCCAAACAGATAAACCTCAAAACAACTTAATCACAATAGGTTTACACTAAATAATAATAATAATAATAATAATAACAACAACAACAACAACAACAATAACAACAACCACCACCACTTTCTATTGCATTTGGAAATGGGACAGCAAACCTGTGTAGTTGTTCAAGAAACAGAGAGAGATCCCTATCAGAACCATTTAAATTAGTGATCAAGCTGCTGCCTTTTGTATTTAATGCAGTGCGTATCTTTACCAGTGGAAGAAAATATCATGGAGATTTGGACCACAGGCAGAGAATACAAATCCAAATTTGTAAAGAAAAGTGATTTACCTTGACATGCTGGGACAGGTACATCCCATGCATAATATCCATTGGGAGACTTCCTGCACACAGCAGTGCTTTTTCCAATAAGTCGAAATCCTCGGTCACAAGCCCAGCGAACCACACTGTTGAGCTGCCCACCTGACTGACTAACAATGTATCCATGGGGAGGTGACTCTGGAGTACTACAGTACACGGCTTTAAAAACAAAACCAAACAAAACCAAATAAAGAATGCATAGGGTTTCATGCTGCACATGACATTATTTAACAGCAAATGTTTGTCAGCAATTGTGCAATACTTGGTGCCCAGACCTGTTTAGCAATGGTGGTTGACTTGGAAAAGCTTCCAAGCAAAGAAATAACATGAATTAATTCTATCACTCACCATGACCAAGTTCATGGAGGGGTAAAAAGGCCTTTGTAGCTTTATAGGGTTGGTATATAAAATGAGATGACCCGATTTTGGCTTGCTTATCCTAACTGAAAAAGTAACTAGGATCTGTTCTGTCAACCAGTGGGATTTACTAATATGTGTAGGCCCTATTTAATAACCAATTCAATGGACCCACTCTAGTTGGGATTTAATTGAACACATTCTGTGCTGTGCATTTTGTACTGTGTGTTTTGTAATTAGATTTACTTTTAAAATCAAGAACATGTTACCGCTGAAGTTAGGACCTAGGCTTTCATTTATTTCTTTACCCACAGTGTTTCTGAACCTTATTTCTTTGCATCCGATAAAATTTGCATGTGTTAATTACAAATGTAATCCACTTACACTGTGTCAACATCTAAGTTTAATTTTCTATCTGAAGATTCTGCACATTGTAATTGATACTTGTTTTAACATGTATCCAGGATAATTAATATCGGTAGGAAGATCAAGAAAGATGAAACAGATCTTCAGGATGAAGGGGAAAAAAGTGCAGCTGGCATGAAGTAGAGGACAGGTAGAATTCTAAAGCATGCAGAAAGCATGGAAACGAATGGCATAATATTGTATGGTTTGAGAAAAGGAGGCCTTGCATGGCATATATTCTCATGCTCACTCTACTGAGTTGTGCAAGCAAGTTCCTCTTCTTGTAATACTGACAGTTACTTTCTTGACTTCTCTTTTGAGGAGCACTTGGATTTTCTATTCTGTAAAAGGATCTTTGAGGATAATTCAGATTGTTAATTTCACTCTAAAATTTATTGTTTGAATACATCATAGGAGAACACTTTACCAATGAATTATAGAGTGGCTAAGGAGGAAAGATTGTGTGTGCTTGCTTTCTTTTCAACAGCATGACTTACAGATTCCTTCTAATTCTGATTCCTTCCATAATTTTATTTTTTTTTTAAATTTGGTGTTTAAGAAATACCTGGTAAGAAGAGGTTTCCTAACCTAATTGATTTCACGCTCACAAGGGTGTAGGGATCATGAGATAAATGATTAATTAAAGGACTCTAAGGTGAATGAAACAAGGCAGAGTTTTCTACAGGCTTAGGTAAGCCCTCCTAGCAACAGAACTTACAGATTTTCAAACAAACAAAAATTGAATTTTTAAAAGATTCTGGGGTAATACCATAATTAACTCCGTCCAAAAACTGAAACTCTGTCTGGAGTGGTCTTTTAGGCATAGAGCTCAGAAAAGCAGCTCAATGACAGGCCAGTTATGATGTCTCCAAATGGGGATGTAAGCCTGGCTATCCTATCTCTCCTACCTACAGCCTCAAATAAGCAGCCTAGCAAGACCTTAAATTGGCATTTTCATCTTTCTGTAAAGAAAGACACACAGAAAATCTGCATGCTTCCTATCAGATGAAACATCTAGATAAATTTGGGAAAAGCCAAAATAATTTGGTAAGTGGTATTCTTCTGTATACAACTGTCTGAAATAAAAGTGGGACAGGGGCCACCTTTACTGATATAACTCCTTAGGTAACTCTACAAGCATTTTAGAGCTAATTTGGCTATGAACAGTATAAGAATAGTGGCACAGAATCTTGGTCGACTAGACATTTTTACCAACAAAACAATAATATAGTTATACATTATTACAAAGATTAGAAAAGAGGAATATTTGCTTTACATACCTATATATCTTATCCTGAAACCTTTCTTGTTTGTGCCATGGTCTGCTGACCATCGGAGGAAAACTTCATGGCCAGTGCTAGTTATATTTAGAGTTGAAGAGTAATCTCCACTTAGGGAGATTAGCAACGGACTGTGACTATTTGGTCCTTGATAGCAAGGATAGAAGAGGGAGAAGGAAAAAAGGACTAAAATTAGAAATATAACCAAAGTGTCTCCAGGACAAATAGTTAGCTAAAGAATACCATATATCATAGTCACAACCTACATACCACAAATGACATTTGAAATAATGAAGTGCATTTTAAAATTACATCATGGACTATCGATGGCAATACAATCCAAATGTAAAATAGAATATACTGAAAATAATGCATACTAAACCACCCAAGGTTGAATATACTGTAGTTACCATCAAACACCTCAAGTATATCAAATTCCTTTTCTGTCTGGAAGAATTCAAAATAAAGGCTGATATTGTAACCCTTTTCCACAGTAATGGTCCATGCACACATTTGGAGGTTTGGATAACTATCTGGATAGCCAGGGCTCATAATCACTCCAGTTGAATCCAGCCGCAATTCATTTGCAGGACATAGTACTGGAAAAAAAAGTGTTATAAACATTCAGATAACTGGAAAGATACAAGGGATCATGTTTTCACTTTTGGACTTTCAATAGCTATGAACCAATAACTTTCTTTCTATGAATGCAAGCAAAGCAGAGCAAAGCAAACTTTATTTTATGGCCCATAGACCCAACACACGTATAATAAGATACACCTATTAAAAATAGGATAAAAATAGCACAGAATAAATGCAAAATACGAATAACAAGCAATATAGGGAATTGTAAATTATTGCGATTTTTTTTGTATTTGATTTCCTTACTTTCTCCTTTGTGAAATATTTTAAATGTTCCTTACACAGTTCCTTACATAGTATGCATTAACCAGTAAAAAATGCCACACTCTTCCTTATTTGCCCAGATGAAACAAGCTTTGCTAAAACCTTGTGTTTCATGAATTAAATGCAGAATGAGGTTTTCATGAACCACTTGATTTTTTTCTTTCAGTGATAATTAGTTATACTATAGAGTTGGAAAACTAGCACAGCAGTCCTTGAAGCATTATGGAAGCAATATTATGGCTGCACACATACACCATAGCCCTATGCAGACAAGTTCCCCTATGTGCCAATAGAGCTACAGTTCATAAGCAAGGCCCACTTCTGAAAATCCATGCATGCCAATAGCATTCTAGACTTCTCCAGGTTCAGAAGAAAAGCTGATATAAGGCTTTCAACTGTATTAGACTGATCAGAGTTTAAACTTTCTGTGATCAGTAACATTGCCTTAATGGAGTGTTTTGTAACTTGAGTTTATATGAACTTGATGGACAGTTTTAACAGAAACTCTCTCTTTTCACATTACATTGGGACTATTGCTATCTACAATATTAAATTTAATTAAACCTGCATAAATAATTGGTTAACAGAAAAATGACGTGTGTTGGGTTAATTCAAAGCCCTAATAAGTATAGACATTTCCTCATGCTTCTATATCTGAATATTTCAGTCTCCCATCACTTTACAGGAAAGGAATTAACTGTTAGACAAGGCACATTTCAGTGTAATCTCTGAACTGTCTGAAATTTCAGGAAGTTCTACTGGATGTGTTCTATACTGGCTTGTAACTTTGTGGAAAAGTGGACCTTAACACCTTCCTTCCTAATCCTGAAATTCCATTTACATGGTGGTCCAATGTTAGTTATACAGATTGATTGATTGATTTTTTTTTTAAAAAAATAAGGAACATGTTAAAAAATAAGTTGATCACAAGGAAGCACTACAGAGACCTTACTGAATAACTTTCTTCTTTTCAGTGACTAGTTGCAGCCTGATTCTGATCTTGGATGACAAAGGAATTAGATAGAATTATGTCCTTTACCTAACATAAGCAAGTGATCAAAATTATGCATGTACAATATGACTGAAATGCCATGCATTGCCAATACATGCTGCCCTAAATGTTCAGTGGGCAGGAAATCAAAACACAAATTGTATAAATAAGTGAATACTATATGTAGCTAAGAGGCTTGAGTGAAAATCAAGAAGGTCTCAATTCAAATTCCACTTCTGGAATAGAGTCAACAGCCTTGGGCAGGCATTCTCTCTCAGATTCAAATCCCTTATTGTTAATATTTAGGTTATAATACTGACCTCCTTTACAGGATTGTTGTAAAGGTTATATTAAAATAATGTATGTAAAGTATTTTTTTAAACAAACCTTCAAGTTTTATATCAGTGCTAAGTAATAAATATACCTCTGTTGTAAACAAATGCAAACTTTCAAAATGTATCACAACATGCAAGTAATACCAACAGGGTGTAAGAAAAAAAGAAAGAAAGAAATTAGGAAAGAAGAAAAGAATATAGAAAACCTTGACAAGCAGGAGGAGCTCCATCCATTTGTAGCCTCTCTCCTAGTCTACATGTCAGAATCTCATTACCGACTAACGTAAAGCCTGGTAGACACTGGTACCTTATTATGTCCCCTGTTTGATTAAAAAAGAAAAGAAAAACAAGTTTGCAGTTAAACAACAATTAATTGGGACTTTTGACACTGACAGTAGCATTGATTAATGAAGTACCTTTCCCAGTATATATAGGGTATAAATGACCAATAGCGCATCAGCTCTGATTAGAAAGAGGAAATGTTGTGGCAAATGAGCAGCTACATTTATCATTTCTTGCCAACTATACTATTAGTATGACTCACATGCTTTGGATGGTTGTTACTTTGCAGAGCAAAGCAGGAGGCTAGGGGAGACTGAAAGCTCCATATTTTGTAGTTGTCATGGCAGTAATTAACAGGGAAGCCATCAAGTGCCCTTATACTGCTGTCCTTCTTCAGTACAATACATAGAGTTTGGTTAAGGGCTCACTGGAAATGAAACTACAGGACAAAATTCAAAAACAAGTTTCAAAATACATCTCCCTCTTTCTCTCTCTCTCCCTCTATATATATGTGTGTGTGTTAAAAAAAAATTCGTATATGTAGCGCTAAATAAATCCTGTGCAACAAATCCTTTCCATTGAATAAGTTTGGTCATGGAATAGGTTGAAGTTTCTGCAGTATTTTATTCTCCTGTGCTTCTGAAAATGTTACTTAGGGGACTTTGCTCTTTCTCATCAAGCTCAGAAAGGGCACACTTCTAGGCAGCCATATATGTAGCAGTAGCAGATGTGTGCACATGCAGTTAATGAGTGTTTAAAGTTTTTACAGCAGGTGATCATCTAGCTGAACAAGCAAACCCATATTTTATAAAAAGAAAATGGTCTTGCCCATTCATCCAGGTAATTAGCTTCAATAAAACCTTTAAAATCACCTCTGGCTGCATGCGTATGTCTCCCTCATCTGCACATATCGTTGCCTAAGATTACAGCCAAAACCTCTTGGACAGATGATGG
Source organism: Ctenosaura bakeri (assembly GCA_948474755.1). NCBI lineage: Eukaryota > Metazoa > Chordata > Lepidosauria > Squamata > Iguanidae > Ctenosaura > Ctenosaura bakeri. Next base: position 115,993 of record CAOLHI010001041.1, on the reverse strand, counting down.
AGGCCACAGAGTGCAGAAGGTTTCACAGCCATACTCATCTCAAGTACCATAAAGCTCCTCAGAATTGCTGTAAAGCTTCACTATACCAAAAATAGGGCTGGCCATTTTAGACATATATGTGTCATTCTGGGTCAGGGAAAGGGGGCTTTTCTTTCAATCTGTCATGAAAAAATTAATTTATTTCTGTGTGTACAATACAAAACAAAAATGTGACTTCTTATGGGCTTGATCTAGTCTAGCATGGTGAATACAATGATTACACATAGAGGACCTCTAGAAGACTTCTGTTTTCTTGTATCCCAACAAATGTGAGGACATAGGTACAGATCCCCCCCCCAAAAAAAGCAATGCAGATTTCTCATAATGCCTCAAGTCCCTCCATGCATGAGTCTAACTAATTTTCTGGATGTCAAAATTGGGGATGGGAGATCAAATAGAAGCAAAAAATGTATAAACGTTCCAGGTTTCCTTCTGTATCTCCTTCAACAGCCCGGATAGATTTCCATGCACTCATGTTGGAGAGGGAGGATAGGACAGAAAATATTAAGCCCTGTGACACTAATTAGTGGCTGGTAGGCTCTGCATTCACACTTAATATGATTAAGCCATTATGATGCAATTATACATAAGAAAAATCCTGAAAAAGCAAACAGGTTTTACAGTACACACAAAATGAATTATAACAGAGGGACTGTGCAACAAAATTGTTGTTTTGCTTATGTTTAGGATTAAAGTCTCTCTCTCTCTCTCTCTTGCGTCTATATATCACTTCTTAGCCTTCCAGGGCCCCCTGGGGAATGCACAGTAATTAAAAAAAAAATCCACAAGTAAAATCTTAAAAAAAAAAAAAAGATTGAAAAACAGACTACATACGTTCTTTAAAATAATTTTAAAATTAGTCAGTTAAAACAGCCAGAGCAGTTTCAAGGACTGAAGGCTATGCAAAACAACACATTTTTAGCTGCCTGTTGGAAACTTGACAGAGAAAGAATCAACCTGATTTCCTTTAAGAAGGAAAGTACTCCAGTTGAGGCAGTGGTACAGAGAAAGGCCTCTCATGTCTTTGTTCCCCTCTTTGCTCCCTCCAGTCACCCTTCTATGACATTTAATCATGCACAGTGTTCATTATTATTTTTTTCTTTTTTGGGGACAGGGTACACAGTAGTCTCAAATCTCAGTACCATTTTAAGTGGTCACTTCTTCCCCAATGTGTTCTCAATTCTGTCCCCAGTGCCACTGAAAAATTCCTTGCTCACTGTGGGCTACGACATGGCCTTTCTACAAGATTACTGTGAGGAAAACTATATTTAGAAATTGATCTACAAATGTGAGCATTTAATTATTTCTATTATTTTCAGATATATGGGTCATATGTTGTAACCAGCAACAAACTTATGGAGCTATTTGACTTTGCTCATATCCTTAACACTGTTTTATTATTTTTTCTTCTTCTTTCAATATCTGCAAATTTCAGGGTTACCTTAAGTCTGCAGATATTTCATTCTTTTATATGGCTTTGCCTCATATCAATAAGCACTGAAAGATTTGAATTGTAATTAGTATGTTTTAGTGGATTCCTCCAAGAAAATTTTGCCATGGAGAATGCATCTTTCTAAAGGATCCGTAACTTTCCCTGTCAACCTCCAGAGTACACATGGATTGATGGGGTAGACACAGTTCCAGCTTCAGTCAAATTTATTATTTTTTTCCATGATGGACACCTTATACCTTTATCCCCGGATGATAACTTTGGTACCATAATTAAATCTCCCTCTTTATTTAAACAGAATCAAACTAAGGCAAATTAAAAGTATTTTTCCCTCATGAACCTGTAGAAAAGAATAAACTCCTTCTATGCAGTTCAAAATGATGAATACCATTCTGGTATGGATATTTAGAAAACAGGATAGAAATAAAGCACAGAACTTTCTAAAGTTGCAGGAAATTCAATCATGTACCACAATTTCCCTTCCTCCAGGCAGCTGCTACAAAAAGTGAATGCATACAACAATCACACTTTCCATTTGTCTAAACTTGCAATTATCCTGACTTTTTCTAATTTCTTCTGGATCTTAAACTAAATCATAGACTTCTTTAATGAATAAAGCTATTTCTAATCTTGCACCTTTCTCATACCGATATGAATTTAAACCCCAAAATATTTGTGCCAATTCAGCAGTATTTTTTTTTTTTTTGAGGAGGGGGAATGTGTTATTTGTTTTAAACTGATTTTACCTATTTCAAATTCATCATCCTCAGTCAGGATTTCAGCATTTGGTACTGCAGATGGTGCTTGACACACTCGGAGCTGATATGCTGAGAAATGCAGCAGAAACAGTGTGATTAATATGTGGTTCCATTTTATATCATAACAACAAACATTTATGGCTTTGCTTTTAAATAGATCAACTTCTAAAAACCAGGAAATCAAAATGCAATGGGATTTAGAATGTTAAGATAACAGAAATTGCTAATTCAGAGTTTTCATTTCCATGTCATATTCATTTTCAAAAATCTTAATGACAATCTCTCAATTAATACATATTAGGGCGAACATGCAAATATAGATCTCCAAGCATGCTAAGCCAACTCAGTTTGTCACCTTTAATAATGATTGATTTAAACCTGTGATTAATCAATATTTAAGATAACAGAATGAGTTAGACACTTATTTTTTGGAAATCTAATTTCATGGGCTATGCAGTACGAGTACAGCTTCCTCTACTATCTTGTTCCTCAGAATATTATTGGAAATTGTAAACTTGGTTATCTCAGAAGGTGGTGATGAACACTTTTTCAGAGGAAACTAAAAAAAAACATAATGGATATATTTCTTCTTTGCTTGTCTACAAATCGTTTTCACCATAGCTTCTCAACTGGAATATTGAAAGATCTGACTTCTTTGTTCCAAATGTTGTGTGTATATGTATTTCAAAGTTATCCTGCTCAAGATATATAACAGGATTTGTGAAACAATGAAGCTACAATTTCCTATGATTCCTGAATTGTATTTGTTAAATATGACAGACTCAGTAGACGACATGAATGTAAAGATATATTGGAGAATATTATTATATATGATAACAACTGCATGTATTGAATACACTAAGGTATGGAAAACACAGCAAATACCTACAATAGAACAATGGTGGGGAACCTTTATTGAAAATAAAAATGCTGACATAGTCTCTCAAAGATTGAAAGGGAAATCAGATGATGAAATTCAGAAAGAATGGCTAATTGTAGGTGATTGCTGGGTGACCTTTGATAGAAGTCATTTCATGGTAATATGTGGAAAAGTTTCATTGTGATGCTTACGGTAGATATCATGAAGCAGGAATATGGTAATGGAAATGCTATGTACTAACGTGTAAAATGGCTGAAAAATGCAGTACAAAGATATAACAATGTTAAGAGATATTGGAAATGAAATCTAGATCAGTTTGGAAGATTCAAGAAATAATTCATGTGAAATAGCAATAATAAATGTTTGTTTTAATTGTGTGTGTGTGGGGGAAACCAAAGTTATTCTGCTCAGATGGGAAAGAAAAGGCAGAGCAGGAGTTCCATGGACAACTATACAATCTTCTTGCAAAACCATGTGCCAGCTATTTTCCAAAGTTATGTACTTTTGTATGAATGCTTCCTATGCATTAAATCATTTTTATGCATAGTTTTTCGACTCTACATGTTTTTAGTCATGCACGTTTTCATATATACCTATATCTTGGCAGATGACAGGAAAGCAGTCATCATAATACAACTTGATTTCAGCAAAATGTCTCGTTATTAATTGATATTGAAACTGATATCAATAACTGATATTGATAATTGAAATGTCTGGTTTTCCATCGATAAACTGTTTACTATGGATTTTAATCTGTTTAAAATATTTTTATTAGTTATCATTTTAATTGATACTATTGTGGACTGCCCTGAGACAGTACGGTAGATATAGGGTAGGATATAAATATTTTAATAAATAGATAATAAGCAAAATATTATGATTCATTTCCCATGATATGCTGCTTGATAAAGTGGTAAAGTGCGAACGAGCTGATAATACTGTAACTCAGATCCACAGCTGCTTGAACAACTGTGAACATCAGTGGCTTATTAATGACTTAATGTCAAGCTGTGGGGAGATAAACATTTTTATAAATGATGTGTATGAGTGCATACAGGAGATGCCTCACAAACTGCAGATAAAATGAAGCCTAGCATAAGAGAAAACATAATCAAGATTCAAAATAGTCTTGGCATGTTAGAACATTGGGCCAAAACTAACAAGATCAAATTCAACAGAGATTTATTTTCAGTCCTCATTCAGGTGAGACAAAAAGAAAAGAAAAGAAAAGGCACAGAGACAAGCATAGGATTGAAGAGACCTGGCTTAGGAGCAATACATATGAAAGAGATCTAAGGCCATTTCTGCACTAGATTGTTATAGTGCTATTATTCTATCTTCAACATCCTATGGAATCCTGGGCTTTGCAATTTAGAGAGGAGCATTTAGAATTTTCAGCCAGACAGCAATTTGGCCTCAGACAACTACAAATCCCAGAATTCTACAGGATGTTCAAAGTGGAATGATAGCACCATAACAGTGTAGTGCAGAAATGGTCTAAGTATTGTTCACCACAAGTTGCACACAAGCCGCATGGGCATGTCACACACCTTCTAAAGAAGCTCATTCAATCTTATGCTGCTTTAAGAAAAGCATCCAGATCATAAGAAACAATAACTTTACTCTACAGCAGTGAGGCCACATTTCGAGTACAGTTTAGGCCCCACATATTAAGCATATTGACAAATTAGATTGTGTCAAAAGTGGAACATCCAGCACATTAAGGGGTCCAGTAAGGGACAGCCGAAGAAGCTGGATACATATAACCAAGAGAAGAGAAAGTTGAAAGATGACGTGACAGCTGTCTTCAAAAATCTGAAGAGCTACTATGCAGAATATCCCTTCTGCTGCCCCAGAGTGCATGACTAGAATGAATGAATGAAAATAGCAAGGAAGCAGATTTTGGTTCAATTTGAGGAGAAGCTTCTAACTATAAGAGCTTGGGCTTTCTTTGGAGATATTTAAGCGGAGGTTGGGTTGTATCCTACACTGAGCAAGAGTTTAGACTACAGACTCTAAAACACCTTCAAAAAAAGTCCAAAAATTATATGATAGTAAGTGGTGTTTTATCAGTTTCTTTTTCTGGGTCTGTACTGTGAAAAAATATTATGAATATCAGTCTGGACTTAGTGATCTATTTTTCCCCTCACTTCATGATGTCAAGATTTCTCTATTATCATCTTCCTTTTCCAACTCTAGCTCATTTTTCTACAAATTCTAAAGCCATCATTTTTCTTGTATAGTACTGTGCTACCAGTATTTCAACATTCCTAAAACCAGGCATATGACTGCTGTGTCTATTATTGAAAATCCTACCTGGCAGTTGTTTAATGCAACAAGAAATAGTTCAACAATAAGTGGACAGGGAAACTTGAACAAACATACACATCTTAAATAGGCAGTAAGCAAATATGTGACACTAACCATGATAACTCAGCACAAAGAAGCCACTTGTTGTGAAGTCACTGTGGAATTTTATGAGTATCTGATTTGAAGTACTGTAGACCGATTCCAGTGCTGTATTACCACTGAACTGACCAATCTGAGGTGAATTCTGGTCAGGCCCATCCCTGAGAAAAACAATCACAAAGCCAAAACAACAATTAAATATATATCTTTTTAAACCAGCACACACATGCATGCATGTACATGCATGCACGTACACACACACATACACACACCTGCCTTGGGATAAGAAGTGAAGAATACCAACATGAAGCCAGGTATTGCTACATTTAGACTTTTTTCCAAATATACTAACAGCACAATCCTATCCATATTTACTCAGAAGTAAAACCCATTATTTTCAGGAGGGCTTACTCACTAGTGTATTTAGAACTGTGGCCATTTCCTCAAGATGAGACTCTCCCACATCACCCCATTGCAATCCCAGCAGCACCTCTGCCAGGATGGGAACATGTCCCCAATGCTCCCCTCTGCACCCAGCTGGTTGCCTGTGGAAATGAATATGAGAGACATGGTCTTCCCTTCTGCACTGTAGCCAGCTTTCTTCTCATGGTTCAGTGGAGAAGGAAGTGTGTGACAGCACTTCTGGCCCTTCTGCATGGTGAGCGGCAATGAAATCCTCATGTGAGCAGAGCCACTGATGGATTTTTTCCATCAATGATATATCCTGCAGTTGTGCTGGCTGGAGACATGAGAAGGGCAGGATCAAAATGAAGTCATGCAAAAGCATCATATCTGTACTGTTCTTCTTGGATCCCCATGCCAGGAAGGCACCATCCTGAGGAAATGGCCTGGGGTTAAAAACAAGTAATAGTCACCTGCTTCAGAAAGCAGACTCTCCTTTATTCCCCAGACTGTTCCACAACTGTTGTGGCCATAAATCTGGTTTTGGTACTTCCTTCATGCTGTTTCTGCCCCTTCAACCATCAAAGAGATCCAAGATTCTTCCCAGGTACGCTGTCTATATTTTGCTTAAGTAAAGTTATCATTATGTGCACCCTGCAACAATACGTATGAAGACTGCACAAACAGCATTTAATGGTATGAAAAACTCTAATGGAGGGTTTCTGTGGGAGCTAGCATATTCCCAGGTGATAGGCAGAGTGACTCTTCCTTGTCTACACTAGGAGAAGAGGTGATTGAATACCAAGACGTTGTTTGCTGGTGGAACTCAATCTGAAACGGCGTAGAGAGATGACCTCATTTGTACAAGAAAACTTTTCATACAATGGGTTCTCCTAGAAGGTGAATACACAATGGGCAAATATCTCCAACTACAAATGGTCATTATTTTATTTTGTTTTTCATCTTACCGGCTGAAGAACTACTGAAATATATATAAATAATTACACCATTAGATGTATTGCCACATATCCTGGGCAGTATAACCTAGAATGTGTGTGAGGATTCTAAATAGAATAAATACACACACATCCACCCTCCCCTCTCTCTTCCTTTCAAAACATATCCTCACAATTATAAAGATAAAGCTCATAATCCTGTCTTCCCTATTTTTCTTTATAATTTTTTTCTAAAAACCTTGAAATATTTGAAAGAATCAGTATCTTCTCATTTTACTGTGTGTCATCCTTACCTTGAAGTCTCTAAATTCGCAGATATGAAGATGAACTGGCAAACATTCCTTGCTGATCCAATTCTTGCTGTACCAAGGAACACTTTTATATTATTTTGGATTGTTCTTGTCCTTTTACACAGTGTCAAACTACTTCAGAATATGTGTGTATCACATTTTTATGTGCACAAGTTTTATGTGAAGTGTATTTTACAGATATTTAATGTTCTGAAAACAATGTTTATGGAGTATTCAAACCCTCTCTCTCTAACATTCAGGGGCAGTGAATTGCACTTTCTCATAACCATAAGATTTGCGGTCATACCTAAGACACTGAAATGCTGACATTTGAAGGAACATAAAAATTGCAGGCCATTTAAAATTATGTCATCCTTAATGCTCTGGCAGATTTTTAATCAGCTCAATAGTAGGCAAAATATCAGTTTAAAAAAGAAAGCCTGTTACTCCTTATTTGCCTCTGTTTCCAAAATACCCTGCCCATTTCTCCATGTATATTAAAAAAAAAAAAAAGGCAGGAAGACTGCTAATTAATTTCCTGGAGTTTACCAGTTTCACATAATGCTTGCTTGCTTGCTTGCTTGCTTGCTTACTTACTTACTTATTTATTTATTTATTTATTTATTTATTTATTTGCACTCTAATTGCTTGTTGAAAACTCATGGGGTCTTTGTTGCAATACTACATGAAGATCTGATTCAAAACAAAATATTCTGACAGAAATGTAAAGTACATGAGATGGATTCATAAAAACATAGGAGTCATGCTGGGTCAGAACAACAGTCCACATAATATAGTTTAGCAACTTCTTTTTTTATAGCGGCCAACCAGATATATCTTGGAAGTTCAGGTGCAGAACAAAAAGCCCTGCTTTTCCATTTATTCTCCCCAGCAGGTGGTATTCAATGGCATACTGCTTCTGAAACTGGATGTTTTATACAATCCTCACAAGTAGTAGCAAAGTTTGCAAAAGTTACTTTTTAGACTACAATTCCCAGATTCTTGCCCATAAATACCGGAGATTCTTGGGGTTGTAGTGCAAAAAGTAATCTTTCTACACCCTGTCCAATAGCTACTGATTAATTTAATCCCCTATTTAATTATGATAGTTAAATTTACACTCCATTTTAACTCCAGTGAGCAAAAGCCAGCATATATAGTCCCCATTTTTATTCTGTCTTCCCAACAATCCAGTGTGGTGGATTAGTCTGAGAGACAGTGGTGGGTCCAAGTTCACTCACCAGTAAATTTCATGACTCATACTCATTGACTCTCAGTTGCTACTCCCATACAATGAATTAGTGCCACAAGAACAACACAAACCATCTAAATGAGTTTCTCACACTGTATCTTCCCAAAATTAGGCACCCATTATGAGATAATTATTTTCTTTGTCTTGGATATGCTGCCAAATTATTTCCAATATTGTGAGACAGACAGACCATTCTTTATAGCCTACAGCATATACCACTTTGACAGCCAGTGTAGAATAGTGGTTTCACCACTGGATTATGACGCCGGAGACCAGAATTGCTCTGTGTGTCCAAGTCAAATCATTTTTTGCAAATAATAAGTAGGACTGTTTGACTCTTTTCTGGAATGATCTTTTCAGAAAGGGAAGCTATTTTAATTGCTTTTAATGGCTTGATGCTGCAAAAGACTTTGAAGTATGTAGAGGGAAAACTATTATGGTTTTTGTGGGTCATAATCCAACCCTTTGAATTGTCCACAGAAGGCCAACAGAATATTTTTTCCAGAGATATATACTTTTTTCACCCCAATACAGAGATATAACCATTACCCACAACAGTAATGCACACTATACTTTAAAAGCCATTGCTCCAAGAAGCAAATATGTGTAAAGACGAGGAACATTTTTCTGAAAATGTCTCAGCAAGTCATTGGAATGGTTTACACAATCATGGTTATAAGAATCTATTATGGCTGCTTATTAGGCAGAGTTTCTTCTCTAATATTTTTTTCAACAACATTTACTTTGCATCTTTTCTTTGATTGCAAGTTTGGCTGTACATAAGGCGGCACCTATTCAGAAAATGTGGACGGTTAAGTGGCAAAGCAAGACAATAAGCCTTCAGCTACAGGAGACAGCTGACTAGAATAAATATAGTATGCTCATGCTGTGGGAACTGCAGGCAAGAAAACAGAAATTTCTGTTCGACTTTCATGGCTTTCCAGCTTAGTTTAGTGCTACCAGCAGCAAGTTCTTGCGGATGGCAGCAATGCCAAATGAGGATAACTGGAGCCCGAAGCAGAAGGTCTGGCAAATGAGGCATTGAAAAGAGATACAGTGAATTATAGCAGCATCTTTTCCCTTCCTTGTTGTTGCAATCTTCTCTTTAGTCTCAGCTACATTCACTCAACTGGTCATTCCTCCTTGTTATGCAATTATCTTCCTCAATTTGTCTTCCTTCTGTCACAGGAAACACTGCTCAAATCACCATATTCTGATCAGGATTTTGATCCCAGATGTGTATTTTTGCTGCCTTTTGTTTCCCCCAGGCACACAAAGACAAACTGAAAAAATGTACCTTGGGTCCTTCACAGAGCTGCTTATATTTCTTTTTTTAACATAATAGTCTATAGGCAAAACAAGTTAATTACTTGAGTCTTTCCAATGAAGAATGTGATGCAATTAGTAGCAAGCTTAGATTATGCTATTTTGATTGGAATATCCATCTAGTTTCCTCTAGATTTAGACCTACCTATTTAACTATACCAAAGAATTCAGGTCCAAATATATACTTGATCATTGTGCATTTGCTGGCCAACTGCTGAATCTGTGGACCACCTCTTTGTTACACTTTTTATTCCATCTATTAGTGGGCAGTCTAAACGTATCATAAGCCAACAAATAAAATGTATTTGAGAAGTGATCAGCCTAAATACTCTGAAGGCACCAGATCCCATCTGATCTTGGAAGCTAAGCAGGGTCAGCCCTGGTTAGTATTGGGATGGAAGACTGCTAACAAAAATCAGCTGCTGTTGGCTATATTTCAGTGGAAGGAACTGGCAAAGCCACCTCTGAGTATTCCTTGCTAAGAAAACTTTATGAAATTCATGGGGTTGCCATAAGTTGACAGGCAACTGGAAGGGACATACACACACATTTGGGAAGCAGTCATATATGCAGCACAGTCTAATACATATTTTCATAGAAACAGGTATTATTGTGCTCATTGGGGCTTACTCACAGGTAAAGGTGCATAGGGTTGCTATGTTAACCATATACTTATCTGACATAGAATATGAAGAAGAAACATCAATAATTCAGGAGATCATCGTTTTCAAATATGGAGTACATTTTGCTATGCTTTAGCTATTTTTAAAAAATATTTTCAGCCAACACTGAAAGAACATTGTGTGTTTCACAAACCTGATGCACTGAGACTTTAAAACAGTAACATTCACCTTTAAATCTTCCTTATTCCTTTATGTTATATACTATAAATGATAAATAATGCTAGATTCTGCTTACCAAACAGTTATAAAATCATATATTGGCTCTGTCTGTAGGACAGTAAAATTGATATAAATTCCATTCCCAGGTGGTACTTTTACAAGCCAAAAACAGTCTTGAAAATTTGGGTATTCATCAGGATAGCCTGGAGAATATATAGTGCCATTCATAGCAGTTATATTTCCTCCACAAAGAGCTGAAAAACAAAACAACATGAACCGACAACTATTATGCACGAATATTTCATAATATTTCTGTACTTCTTTTTTTAAGAAGTAACTTTAGAAAGAAATTTGACCTGAAATTATGAATGACAAGAAGCAAATACATGACTGAATTCATATAATATATGAAACTGCCTCTCACATCTAATCTCAATTCCATTAAAAATACAATATGACAAGAGGCACTATTAATAATATTTATAAAGAATATGCTAGTCCCTGCATAGTAAGCACCATCTTTTTTCTTTTTTTAAATTTACAACAAGGTATCCTTTGGCTAGTATAGACAAAATGTGGCTGATTTCCCAACCATTTTAAGACATCAGGGGTGGGAAGTTGACTCACTTGCTGACCTCTTTCAATAATTTATTCCCTAGGGAGCAAACGTGTTTCAGTGTATCAATAAACTCAGTTACGGTGTAATCCTTCGACAAAAATTTACTTCCATAATCATCCCAATCTCTAGAAAGACCATTTCTGATTCTACTCAATTTCTCCCAGTGTTTAATCACAAAAGAGCTAATAGGTAAATGTATATTAAATAACACACATCTACTGAAAACATACCTTCACACCTTGGTAAGGGATGGTTCCAGTTACGACTGATTCCATGAAGACAAGTAAGAGCTGAGTTCCCAATTAAAGTGTAGCCCGGAAAACACTCAAATGAAACAGTTTGCCCTACAGTAAAGTCAGTTCCAATGACAAAACCATTGCGAAAGGGTCGTGGATCAGGACAACTTTGCAACTGATATGCTGAAATAAAACAATAAGCATCATAATCTCTTCAGTGCACCAGCAAGGATTTTTTTCCCTGAGATGTAATTCTGCACATAAAAAACATTTATACCATCCAATTCCCTGAAGATTTTTTGAAGCTTTTCATAATATTATGATGTTGGGTAAACCGCCATTGTCAACAGAAGGTGAAGTCCAGGGAGGGACATTTAGAATTCTCAGCCAGAGAGCTCTTTGGCCTCAATGAACCACAAACCCCTGAATTTCACAGGATGTTGAAGTGGAATAATAGCACTACAACAATGTAGTGTGGAAATGCCCCCCCCTCTCTTTCTCTTTCTCTCTGTCTCTCTCACACACACCTGTATACATGACAATAATTTTTTTAAAAAATATAAGTAAAATCACAATAATGGAAGATATTTAATACTCAATCTTATGCAAAAATTACATTTCCCCACCATCCAGGATTGGGTTGAAGGTTGAAGTGTTCTGCTCAGACTAAGATACAACTAACCAATTTAGGACCTCAGATATTGACATATACTGACACTACATTCATAGAGCTAGAATAGTGATATGAATTGTGATCTAATTGTACCACATACAATGATATCCAAATGTTAATGACGCTAGGTTCTCACTCCAGAAACTGCAGCCTAGATCACTTTATGACTTTCTGATAATTACTCCTACAGATGCCTGAAGAATAGATTTACAAATTTTTGTTTCTTTCCAGTTTTAAGTTCATTCCATCCTGTTTCCATACCACTTTACATTTTTAAAGGTCTGCACACCCATTTATATGCATTCATGCATATTTCTCCTAATATACATATTTTATGCAATTTTGTCTAAATAAATATTTTGCTAAGCATATGCATTGTTTGGACATTTCCTCTCAGTAGTCACCTTTTGCATACATTTTGTTGATTGGAGAAAAGCATAATACAGTTCAGAGAAGTGTAAATTTCAAAGAATCACTGTATTTCACATACTATTTCAGGAAGTGCAAATTAGGAGGACTTGCATTAAAATGTGAACTGAATAAATTTATTTTCTACGTGTCAGGAAAGTGGTTGGACTTTAGCCATTCTCAAGTATTAACACTTTCAGACAATTTTACAGTCATATTCAAACATTATTCTTCTGGGTTTTTTGTTTGTTTGTTTTGAGCTTGAGCTCTGCATGATTCCACTCTCCCTAGCAATACCTACGTCTTTATAATTCTATTTCCCCCCTACAGCTTAGAGTTGACTGTATTATCTGTTAAAAATTATCTGTGGACAATTCATGTACAAATCTTGAAGATGCAATCCAAACTGTTACCTTATTTTAGGTCAGGGACAAGGCTAGCTATCTTACTGAAGTCTTTACTTTTTCTTCCACCTAAGATTCATCCCAATATTACATAACATACTTTTTGAAACTGCTCCTAATTTTAAAGCATGTTTGCCCTGTGGCAGAGGGGGCTACTCTTTAAGAAATAAAAATTGAGTAAAGTTTTCACATACAATTCTCTGAATTCTGTGCGTAATGGGACAGAGAACTACAAGTTTCACTAAGGGGGATAGAAAAGGCGATAGAAGGTTTGTGGATATTAAATTTATCATGCTTTTGGTAAAATGTGTATATGCTTATGCATATGGAATCTTGCTTGTATATTATCAAGTACGTAAATAAGCTTTCAGAGTTATCCACTGTTGCAGTAAATTGCCCTAATCGAAAGTATTTATCTCCTGCATAATGGAGGATCTAATTTTTTCCAGCCTGCTACTGTGCCACTCTAAAGCATATTTCATTGTGTGACAGAGGATATCCCCATCTCTCAGAACAAATTTTGAGGGAAATAAATGAACAAGGTAGAATAGTTGGGGAAGGGCAGCAAAAGCTGAGTGCCCTCCTTTGTGAGAGTAAAGGTGGTTTACATGAAATCAAAATCCCTATTAGATACAATCCATTATTTCTGTGTGTTTAATTCTAGGATCTGATACTAAGGCTTTAAAAATGCAGCTTAATTGAACTGGCCCTATATTTCATAGCTATCACATAATTATTACATATGAAGTACACGGTTTGCATAAAGTGCTATTGCATATACAAACAACATGGATTAGTAATTTTAAAAATTACTAATGTGAATGTACTCACCTTGATACACAATATGAAACCCTTGCTTGTTCTGAGAATAGTCACTGTGAAAATATAAGCTAGTTTCATGTGTTGTACTGAAAAGAGAAGATGGTAGCTGTGGACCACTGAGTCTCCCAATAACTGTACTAATATCTGCTGATCCACTTCTTACTTCCAAATAATCATGTATTGTCTCAGTTGAAAAGTTTACAAACTGTAGATGAACACCTGAAAATATATATTTTGATATTGAATAAGAAGGCATGACTAAAAATATGACAGTTTGTGTCTATTGTTATCATAATCATGCAAGGAAAATATAAAAATACTGGGGGGAAATGGTCAGGAAGATGTTATTGAATCCACATGCAGGCAGGTGTTTATGGTCAGGAAGGAAAGGAAAAAAGAGATGAACTGCAGCCAACAGAGAGAGAGAGAGAGGCCTCAATGGATGCCAGATGAAACTCCTTAAGCACTTAAGAAGATGAGAAACAAAAATAAAAGTTGACAGAAGTAAAGTCAGGACCTTGAGTGCAAATGTTGAATGACTTGTATGCAGGGACAAGAAGAATTACTATAATAATAAATACAAAGAAACAGAAGATGACAACAAAAATGAAAAAACCACAGACCTCTTCCACAAGAGCTGAGAAATCAAAATAAAATTTAAACCAAGAATGGGATGGTCTATGACCAGCGGGGAACACATTACCCAACTAAAGAGAAATAAAAAGATGATCAAAACAATTCACTAAAGAATTATATAAAAGAGATGAAGGGATGACAGATTCATTTGAGGCAAAGTTATATGAAGATGAATCTACAATTTTAGAAAGTGAACTGGAAGCTGCATTCAGAGCACTTGGGAGAGTTAGTTCACCCAAAACAGATGGCATACCAATGGAGCTGCTTCAGTCTACAGAAACAGAATCTACTCTAGTTCTAACTAAAATCTGTCAACAAATATTGCAAAGGAAAGAATGGTCCACAGTCTGGAAATACTCAAAATACATTCCAATTCCCAAGAAAGTGGTCACTGATAGCCTTACCTGCATATAAAATTGAGTATGCCTGGGACTTCATATGGCCACTTGCCCTATTTTTGTGGCCTCTGCTGTCACCACTGCTGAATTTGATGCTGGGAGCAATACACACTACTAGACACTTGCTCTAGCACAAAACACCCAGGGAGCTCATGCCTTTTTTAAAGAATTGTCACAGAAGTACAATTTCCCTTTAAAATAACTCTCTTTAAAATAACACACCCTATACACATTGTTATGAAGCAGAAATGAGTTTTCAAAAGCAGTATAAAGGAAGCCTTTTAGAATAAATAAAAAACATATAATTTATGCATGCCAGCACACGCGCGCGCACACACACACATTTAGAAGAGCAAAGAAACAACAAATAATTTATACTGGGTTATTGTCAAGTAGGATTAGAACATACCAAAGCCAATGGGAAGCTTGATAGTCCATGTGCAGTCCAAACTGCTGGGATAATTTCCAGGAAACCCAGGGCTCAAGATAACTCCACTGAAGTCTGACATAGAACCACCACACTGTGCTACAAAATGGGGAGTGAAACCGAAAGAGGTGGCTTAAGAACAAAATTAGACCAAGGTAAAATAATTAAGCTATCCTTTCTTACTCACTAATAAGTACCTATTCTCTCTGATAGTGGCTGAGTTCTGACAAGACCATAGCAAAAGAGGGACAAGTGTGTGATCTCTAGGATGATCATTCTGGGATGTGTTATGTGGGTGTAGCAATCCATAGCTCTATTGGAGTTCCCCACCACCAAAAATCACAACGGAAATGGGGAACGATTAAAAAGAAGTGGTAATCTTTTTGCCCAAGGACAAAAAAGTGGTGGGAGATTCTATGGGAGATGTCATCATAATCTGGAAGAATTTATCTGATTGGTCATAAATACTGGTTCGGGCACAGATATTATGTTTTCTGAATCTTTTTACACAACTTTTTAAGGAAAAATTAAAATCTATCTACTCAAATTTATGGTTCTACTGCAGATTTAAGTTATATTACTCAACATACAGCTGCTCCAAATCTGCATCAAAATGCCTTTCACTAATCATGCATTGTGAAAACATCAAGACAAAGGCCATTTCTGCACTAGATTGTTACAATGCTATTATTCTACTTTCAAAATCCTGTGGGATTCGAGGGTTTGTAGTTTCCTGAGGCCAAAGAGCTCTCTGGCTGACAATTCTAAAGGCTTCTCCCTATGTTGAAAGTGGAATAATAGCACTATAACAGTGTAGAGTAGAAATAGCCAAAGTAGAAAATAAATCTACAATTTGTCACATTTCATTCTTAGCCAATGCTTTTCAGTTTTGATAGGGAATAAGCAAACACAAAACACAAAGAAGCATACCTAAGCAAATTGGAATTGGGTAATTCCATCTTCTTACTGGTCCAGGCATGCAGGTGATATGTGAATGTCCCTATAAACGACAAGAGATGTTATTATTACTTTTAAAATAAAAATTCAAACCAGTGAAGCAGTATTTTGCTGCTTGCATATTTTGTGCAGACTAAGTCTTAAATTGTGAATAGTCTTTTTTTTAAAAAACCTGTGCAGTTTTCTATAGCCATTACTGCACAGGGCAAGGGAATCACCCCGTGCCGGTACTTACTGGACCTTTGAGCTCGACACTTGGGTCCAGGCTAGTCCGGAGCAGTGTGCGGCTGCCGCTCTGCACTGCTCCGGGGACAAAAATGGTGGCTTCCGGTTGGTGGAGGCTCCCCACCAACCACTGAAGCTCGCCAGCCTAAAGCCCACCCCTGGCAGATTGCATGCTCACACTGGTGCGAACCTGCAAATCTGCACCGGAGCATGAGAACGGAGTGGTGTGCTCCGTGCTTTTGAAAGACCTCTTTCAAGCAGTCTTTCAAAAGCACACTGGATGACCACTTCGGGTCATTCAGGAGTGGCCTGAGGTGCGGAACTACAGTAAGTAGGTCCGACCCAGTCCGCTCCCAGGTGCAGACGTCCTCTCTGGAGGACGCTCTACACCGTTTCTTTAAGCCCATGCGGAAATGGCCTAAGACTTATAGC
This sequence comes from Ctenosaura bakeri, assembly GCA_948474755.1. Lineage (NCBI taxonomy): Eukaryota > Metazoa > Chordata > Lepidosauria > Squamata > Iguanidae > Ctenosaura > Ctenosaura bakeri. The sequence continues at coordinate 99,152 of CAOLHI010001041.1, read as the reverse complement.
AAGAAATTGTTAAACTGATAAAATTGTCCATTGCTTGCTTTGAGGAGAATATCAGCAATGAATTCCATCCCTAAAACACGACTGGCAGGCTTTATTTTACTTTTATTTTATTTATACATTCTCCTGTGGATTGTGGGCATTTTATTATTTTATGTTATTTTATTTTATTGTCTCTGAACGGTGCACTGTTAGCTAACAGGTACTGTCTAAGAGAAATAGATAGAAATAGATGGACAGAAAAGACAGGAAGCTGATACACTAATAATATAGACCACTATAGATTCTGGGGTACTGAAGAAGAGAAGCGTGCTTAAATCAGCCTTCCACCACTTAACTCACAAAGGCCACATGTCAGGAGAAAGGTAGGATAAAACTATAAAAAAGTAAATGATAACAGATAGAAAATAACTAATATGTATGCTTGGATCCTTATCAAATCCCTGGGCTCATCAGCTAGTGGGGTGGTTATACTTCCTATGGGGGGCTTTTGATTCGATTTGGCAAACATTGCACCCTCTGCCCAAAAAATGTCAGGATGAGGCACTTTATCTGCATTGCTTACAAGCTAACAATTGGTGCAGTCAATTCCTGCATCAAAACACTTTTTTCAGCAGTGTCCAGAATATATACTAGGTGATAATAAGATGTGCATTTTCTAGGGACTCCATATTCTCTTGAATGTACAAAGATTTGCTCATCTCAGTTTGACTCCATAATGAGAGACTAAGGAGTTTATCTTGAGGACTTCCAGTTCAAGTGGTTTGGCTATCACCGATTTCTCTTGTTTTAGAGGCTTCAGTTCAGTTTCCAACAATTTGGAGTTTTGAGTGAGTTCAGTTTAATGTTCATGAGAATGGTGAGAATGAATATAATTCAATCCAATTTGCCAGGGACCATCTGGGTTTAATCATTTCCTCCTTCCCTGGAAACTTTCCAGAGACCAGCAGCCAACGGTTCAGAGATTAAAACTGGTCAAGGGCTTACCATTTTGAGTAGCACTGCTATAGATGAAACTAGAAGCTAGATTTAGGCCTAAATGTCTACAAGAGAATAAAAAATTTTACTTACAGATGGGGAATATTTCCAAGTCATTAATTTTTATTTATTCCATGGTACATTCTTATGATGATTACTCTTATAAGAAAATAGTTTGGTTCAGCTTTTCGTGTGTGTGTGTGTGTGTAAAATGACTGAGTTTTCTCTTTTTAAAATTTTATTTAATGTATATGTAATGAAATGATATGTATTTCCATGTATAAATTTACATTTCCCCAAAAGCAGGCAACTTTGTTTTCTGAAATGCAATGAATCATAACAAATTTAACCATTTCTGAGATTTAATAAATTTTAGCACTTAAGAGAACTATTTCTCCCCTGCTTATTTATTTCATTTAGTGCCTTTCTGTTGGATTTTTTTTTCAAGGAAGGATGTTCAACTGGATTTTTTCATAAGTGGATGTGGTATAACATATACGATGGTTGGCCCTTCACTTATCCTTTACAAAAACCACACACACATTTTCAAACCCAGTCTGATTTTTAGAATGAAGATAGCTAGCAAGCTAGCTATATACTACAAAATTTCACTATTGTATTTTTTAAATGAACAATTTGAAATTATATCCTGTGGCATAGCAAGAAATTCTGGAGCAATATTATTTGCAGCTGTTGCTCTGCTATATTGATTTTATTTCCATTGTATTTTTTAGAATCTGAAAATGCACATTGAATGATTAGCTCATACTATGCTTCGGTTAGACCAACCCTTCTCAACAGGGGCCATATGACCTCCAAGGAGGACCTGACACATTTGAAAGGCACCACAGACTATGAGAAGCAGAGCATCAGGATTTTATGGTGGCCCTGGAGACTGAACTGATGAAATATCCAAGCAGGAACCTTAACTAATTTCCTTGACAAAATCCAGGAACAGAACTGACATCACAGCAAAAGGTGACCTCTGACTGCTACTTTCTAATTTGGAGCCTGGTACCATGAAACTTGCAGGAAAACATCAAGCTTAAAGATTACATTAGACCTTATAGATGTTTAATTTCACAGAGTCTTTTTACAAGTTTTGTCCACTATAATGTTGTAATGTTCACGTTTTCTTGGTATTCAGTAATAAATTATTCTCTGTCTATCTATACATGTTGTATCCCTGGAGTGTGAGAATGACTGGATTAGGCAATGTAATATCCTATGGCTTGGATAGGGTTTTCCTCCCTGCTCCCTCAGAAAGGGGAGAAGGTCATTCTGCTTCACTCGAGAGCTTTTTCAGTTTATGCCTTGGATCTGCAGTATACCTACTCTAATTCATAGTTCTGTAGACATCACATGTGATTTTTCAGTGAATTTATGACTGCTGCAAGATTCAGGAGGCAAGAAAGTCTGCTCTGTCAGTTGAACCAGTTTCAGTCTATGGGATCCTATTATCTATCTGTCATCTATTCCACATGTTACACAGATTTCAGGAAAAATGAACATAATATTTCCCTTTTATCAACTGTACTAGGAGCTTGATTAGCAAAAATTGATAGAGCTAAGTTGAAAATTAATAACTAAACACTTTAGGTTTTATCCTGTTGAGATATGTAAGCTCTGACTCACAAACAAAATTAACATTTTCCCCCCTAAACCTACCTGAAGAGAATATCCTTGGTCACACTGAAAGGAAACTACATCTCCAACCATGTATCTGTCTCCAATCTTGATGCCACTGCTTGGTGTCTGAGGTTCAGGGCAAGAGTCCAAACCTATAGCTGTGAAAAGTTAAAAAACTTAACAGTGACAAAATAACTTTCCTCCATTGTAGACACAGATTTTGACACATACAGAAGACTGTTATTAAATGTGACAAATAAAAACACATGTTTATTACGATATATAATAGAAGAGATAAATCTGAAAAGTAGTGTTTTTAAAACTTTCAGTCTGAAATAAACCTTTTTCTCCATTTTAATCACATTAGGTCCAATGATAAATAGCCAACTTAACATGATAGGTCAGGCTGGGCAACTTTGCCAGGGTGGGATCATTTTTTCATTTTTGCACCCAGCCAGTGAGCTGCACAAGGGCTGCCCCTGAAAATCTGCAACATCACTTCTGGGTGCCATTTTGTGTGTGTGTGTGTGTATGTGTATATACACACACAAACAAACACACACACACACAAACAAAACAGTAAAACAATGAAGAAGCAAAACAAAAAAATACAATCTACATAAACTTAAAACAAAATCAAAATACAAATTAAATCACAAACTATCAATAGCAACAACACAACCAATAATAATAATACTAACCACTCATATACAAAAATTCACATAACATTACTACAAATAACTGGAAAAAGTTTGTTCCTGCCCTGTTGCGTACAGTCCATTATACTTAAACACTTACACCTAAGTATTAAATCCAACCTTAAAAAAAACTCTTAATAGTTGCTAATAATCATGTATCATTAAACACTTATTACTTATGATCTATCATTATGACTGTTTATCTAATTATTTGATAACTTATTCACATACATATGGTTGAACTAATGAAATTGGTCAGTGAAATCACTATTAACCTATTCTGTACTCTATATAATTTCTAGATTCTACTTTATATTTAATTCCAGTAATATTATTCCATAATAGCTATCCTTCAACTACATAATAATAGTAATAATTCTTAATCAATAAGATAGTGAAAAACATCAATAATTAATAATAATCACCAGCCACTCAAAAAATGAAAAAGAATAACCTATTCAAGCAACAGAGTATAACTTTGAATTCTAATTTCACACTTCTAATGTAGTAACATAAATTTAAAATTTTAACTTTAAAAAGCAATTGTCATCAGATCGCCTTCATTCCTCTTTAGAAAATCAATCAACCATTTCCACTCAGACACAAATTCCTTTTGAACTTTGCCTTTTAACACGTAGCTTAGATTGTCTATTTCAACCATTTCCATCAATAACCACTCATCCTCTGTCAGTAAGTCTTGTTTTTCCCCCTAATACGTTGCATATATCAGTCTTGTTGCTAATAGCATATGTTGGATCAATTTATGTTGTTTCATATCCACAACATTATCTTATTCTAATTTACATAATTCAATTCTTCCAGGTATTTGGATTTCAATATTTTTTGCATCATATTTTGAATATTCGTCAAAACTGTTTAGCTTGTCCACCACATATGGTACAAAGACTCAACATGATCGTGCCATTTCCAACATTTATTTCCAATCCCTTTATACATCTTTCCTAGTTTTTCTGGTGTAAGATACCAGTGATGCATCATCTTGTAGTAATTTTCTTTTTAAGTCCTAACATAGTATGTTTTTAATATCTTTTGATCATACCTTTTCCCATTGAGTCATGTGTATATTATATCCAAAATTCTTTGCTTAACTAATCATCTATTCCTTTACTTATTCCATCTCAAATTTCAACAAAAAATATATATCTTATATATCTTAGCAATCAAATGATAATTGTCTGACCATAACAGTAATTCCAAATCAGATTTAGTCTCATTAAATTGTTTAGGTAATTTAGGATAAATTCAATTACCTACTGCACTATGTGCCCTTCACTGAGTTCAGCTAGACTCGCTCAAAGTATCAAGAGTTTCCAATTCTTTTGGTTTACCAGGTTCCTCCTTCCCTTCCCTTGTGTCCTTCCCCTTCCCTCATGCAACATTTCACTTTACCAATTTCCAAAGAAGAGGAAATTTTTATTATTATTATTATTATTATTATTATTACTACTACTACTACTACTACTACTACTACTACTACTACTACTACTATTTTCAGGAATTACAGTTAATATGCTAAAGTGCTTTAACAATATTATACTAATTAAGCATTAGCAATTTTCTGTTAGTGCTAGCATTCTTCTTTCCCTTGAATGATCTCTGTTGAATCTGTATCTTTCACATAATAGCTGTGTTTACCTGTGAGTCATTGTTACTAGGTCTGAGACAACAGAAACACAGGACAAATACCTAATATATTTCATCTCAGAAAATACTGGCTTAATCTAAACTGACCTGGAGGCTAGGAATGAAAAAGCTTTTGATAATATTAGGAGTTGCCAGGTAATACTTCTGAATGAGAAAAACATCATAGGGAACTCAGAAATAAAATCAGTTTATCCAGAAACAAAACTTGAGACTTCTAGAGACTGTTTTTCTGATCTGGAGGTACTTGCTCTGAACGGAACCGAATAAGTATGAATCTATATTTGAGTTACAACAGATCAAGGATTCTAAGAGAAACTTCTAAAATGAGTCACCAGGAAGACCTGGTCAAAGGCAATTCATTTATATATTATCTACCATATGAGGAATAACAATGGTGTGAGATAAGCAATCAGAACACAGACATTACAATTTTGTTTTTACTTGTAACACTTAAAAATATTTAAAAGTCATAAGTAGGGACTGCAAAGATATTTAAAGCCTACAGTAAAACAACGATTAAAAAAAAGGAGTAAGTTCAGCACTGCCTATGTTAGAAGAACATAGGGAGCATCAACAATTCCACTTATCTGCTGCTTTCTGTCCCTTCTAGCTAGTCAATACATGGCCTCACGATAAGAGGCAGGAAAAAAGTGAGTGTGGGGCTAAATAATTTTTCCCTCATGAGAACATCTTGGAAAACTGCACTGCATCAAGGACAAAATTGATTTAAATTACTTGTTATTCCCATGTGAGCATGAATCATTTAAAGAAGCACATTCTTAGTCAGAAGGCCTTATCAATCTACTAGAAATTATCAGGAAATTCCTTAGCCTCTCTCTATTTTAGGGCACACTTGATGGGCAAACAATAAATTAATCTCTTCAGAGTGCTGCTGACCAGATATGTTGGATGGATGGACTTTCCTACTGTTACTTGAAAAGAAAGGATACGACTGGAACACGAACTATAGCCTGTAATAACCATAAACCATTTGTTAATGCTGTAGTCAGTCTTCCACATTCCCTGATTCTCAGCTGATCTTAACAAGTCCTGCTTTCCTCACATCCTGCCTATCAGACACATGTATACCACCATTGAGGCTGCTTGCTACAACCTGCAAACAGACTTCAAAAGTAGTTCACATTCAGCTCAGCAGAAAAGAGCTCCTTTACAGAGGACCAAAACTGTAACTTTTAGAGATACACCATTGGGAAAGACTTACTGGCCACATACATTGAGAGAGTTTTCTTCTGCAGAGCAATATTCCAATCCAATCATACCTGTGTCTACCCAGAAGTAAGTCACAATGATCTGAATGAGTGTTACTCTTCAGTAAATTGTACAGGATTGCAGCCTATGATACTTTAATAGACCAATGGAATGCGTGGATTTCTTTGCGACAATCATTATTAAAAATCTTGCTTAACTGATTTCCTTTTATCTCCTGCAGTTAAAAATATTGTAGACCATTTCCCTCCACTCCCTCCACCCACCGTAAATATGATTGCCCAGACTCCAGGACTACTTCCACAAGGGAGGCCCTACAAGATCCTCGACATTCAAATGACATTTGAAGCCCATTTAGAGCCTTATTCAATCTGTGATGCAGCCCACTTCGTATACACCAAGTGAATTGCTAAGTGTGGGCTTGAGATGAAAAAATTAAATCAGGGTTCATTCCAAGGTGAAAGGGTTGGAACTTTGTGTGATAATCAGGACAAATGGAATGGATCAGAGATGAGCCAGCCCTGGGCATATTACTATATCACACAGTCAGGATGTGACCTGAGACAGTGGTTAAAACAGTAGTCTCCTCCCACCCTTCTGATTATCACTCCTGTCCAGTCTTAGGGTAGTTCTGGGCCTATCTGTCCTCTCTTCTCTTGGGGTTCCAGTCAAGAAGTGCAAATAAATCAGAGAAAAGTCTATGGATTACTTGGAACAGAAGTAACAATAAAAACAGACATTATAGGGAGAAGAGGAAAGAAAAGACCAATCATGGAAGTCTCTACCTCTGAATGGTAAGTCAACAAAAGGAGGCAGAGAATATATACACAATAGCATTTTTTTTTTTTTTTTGGAATTTTTCTCAGATTGTGAGATATGGAGACTGGATCAGTAAAAGAAACATTTTGATTCATAAGATAGGACCATAAACATTACAGATCAAATGTTTTGATGCAAATGGACAAAATCTTTGTGATCTATAGTGGTAAAATCTCATCTTCTTTCTCATGACAGAAAGGAGTTAAGGTCCAGACTGAAACATATTTGTGACATTTTGTTTTGTATGTGTACATGCAATTGCATGATCTTTCTTTATAAAATGAATTGTTCAACAACACACTTTTCCAAAGACCTTAAAAATGAATAATTCTGTGGAAAAAGCACATTTAGACTGCATAACTTTAATGTGTCCGCTTACTTATTAATTTTTGAAGTATTATCTCTATTTTAATGGATATTCCTCTCACTTAATAATAGTTAAAATGATAGATATTGTGTAGTTCCATAACAGTGCATTTTAAACATTTATATCAGCAGTTCTTATATATTTCATTGTGAAACAGGTAATCAGAAGGGCACAAAGTAAGTGTAAGGATATGGAGATAGTTTAGAATCTAATTAATCAAAAATATGACCATGGCATCTCAATTTACAAAGTGTAGTGAATTAACTAATTCATTTAAAAGACAAAAAAGGACAAAGACATAAAGTATTAAATGTGTTTTGTCCCTTGTAACCATTCAAGAAAAATTCACAGGCTTCTTAGATTGCAACATGATGACTTCCTGATTCTTTAAAACTTGGCTCTTTAAAACCATTCTGAGAATTGATATATAATTTCATAAATTATGATTCTCAGAAAAGCTAAATGTTACCATGTTGGCGGACTCATATATATATATATATATATATATATATATATATAGACAAAAACAATTTACATAGTGTGGAATAATCACATTCTGGTCATCTCCATCACTACATGTTTATATAAAGACCAGTTTTTCAGTCTTAATTCTCTAAAGATTTGTTGATCTTAGTAATATATTATTTAACATTACAGTCACTCTATGATATTCATCTACAAGTTAGAATGAGCACTTGCTGCTTTGCCACCTTTGAGAAAAGAAAGGGGTGGATTTTCGTTTAAGCATTCACTCAGATCAGTTTATTACCATTATATTTCAACCACAAAATGGCATAGGAGTTTTTTTTTCAAGTTAATGGAATCAGAATTTGCCCATGGATTTTTTTTCCTCCCAAAATATTGCACTATGTCCGACAAAAAGTATCCCAATGGCAAAATAAATTGCTTTGTTAATTTATTTTCTATAACCTAAGGAAAGAGGAAGCTGTATATGCTAGGTGGCTGAATATTGGGGACTTAGTTTACAGCTCTTCAGGCAACAGTGTTATAATATCTCTACTAAGCTGGTTTACTTCAGTGAGATTTCTGCAACAAAAATATGATTTTAAAATTCTGTTTGGAAGATGATTGATTCAGAGCAAGGTAAGTACAAACAGAGCAAGGTAAGTACAAGCTATATTCCATGTAAAATGGCTGGATCAAACACTAAGTTTGGTACATAACAGCAACAACTCCATTTTTTTTTAACTTTCACTCGTTTTCAAACAGCCAATTATCTGGAAAGGTTTGGAAATAAGACAGTAGGACAGAAAAATGCTAGGTGAAAGAAGAGGATTACATGACAGCAGATGAAAAGCTTACAGTACACATCTTTATCACTGCTACTGTTATAATATCTAAAAATCAGTATTATTGGTCACAACAAGAAAACAAGAAAGAACTGAACAGTAGTGAACAAAAAAAAAAATAATCATGTGTTCAGGTATTCTGTCTGGATATTGACCATAACATCACGGTTTGCAACTCTAGTCTTTTAAATCTTATTTATAATAAGGGAGTACACAGGAGCTTTTCCAGTATATCAGAAGAATGTGATACACTTCATCCAAGTGCTTATTTCACCTCTTTTGTCAATCGGATCACCATACAGGTATCAATCGGATCACCACAACTCCTCATAGCAAATTCAAGTGGTGAGTGCTAATAGGAATGTAGCCCAAATGAATCCATCCAAACATAAAAGAAAAAAGAAGCACCATGCTTGGGAAAATATCAAGGTATTCAGAGAAGCACCTGAATGAAGACTCACAGAAAGAATAACTGAACATGGAAGGAGGGGAGATGATGTGCTTTGCTCAAAAGAAATGGCTGGATGGAGGATACATTGCTGTGTTTTGCTGCAGGACTGACTCATCAATAATTTCATCTCATGGCTACAATCATGTAGATAATTCCAGTGAGGGAATCCAGAATATTTTATAGGAAACATTATCTTTATATTGACAGGAGTACTTTTCCAAGGTAATATGTCCATTTCACAGACTGAAGGATGTTATTTGAACTCAACAGGAAGAGCCCAAAGTATATGTGAAATTAGAATTTTCAAATATACATTCCAATACAATTGTGTTTGCATTGTCTATTACACCATAATCTAGCTTGTTAGAATATAACTCTTCATTGATTCCTACAACAGTAACACAGATCGCAAGTACATTACCTGTGTACTCCAAATGAAATCCAGCAGCTGACACACTAATATCTGACTGAAAGTTAAGGTACAGATTGTTGGATGTACTGTTGAGAAGTGGTGGTATTGTAGTTCCTGTGGAAATGAAAATTATAAATTGTTACAATAAATTGGAAGTAATCCACCTCTCATTATTACTACTACCAACACCACCACTACAGGGTTTTCATTTTTGAACATGCACTTAACAGGGTTCCATGTTTGCATCTTTTGTGTAGGATGTAGGTGTGCATTCTAAATTCATTTCTTGCGGAATGGCTACCCATCTGCATATTCAGCTGGCTATGTTGTGTAATGGGACCAGCTCCAAGGTCCATTCATCCCTGCTTGCTGGTTCCTACTGGTAGAATTTATGGAGACAAATTTGAAAGTTTCTATTTCGAAACAATTTGGGATCTTTCTATTTAGCTCCTAGTTACGCATTTTGACCCCTCCGATGTACATTTGACCATTGCTATTACCAGTTTCCTGGCTCACCCTTCATCTTTTCCGTGTTCATAGCTGTGGACAGAAGTTAGCTACTAGTTGATGAGATTGGGAAGAAATTCTGCTCACATATTCAGTCTCATGGCTGTAGGGTGAGGGGAGAGGGAGAGGATTTTTCTTCCTTATAGCAATACTATTGACTATACTAATATTTCACTTCCACTAATTTATCCGTTTCCGGGATAAGCTCTCTTCCTCTCAAACATAGCAAAAAATACAATAGCAAAAAATCTCAGAATTCCAAGTAGAACATTGTAGCTACTAGGCAATTCTCATGTATACATTTAAAGATAAACTACACAACCTCTTTATATAATGCCCTGCTCAAATGGATGAATGAATGATGGGCACCAATGTGATTTCATAAAGGGTGAATACAGAAAGAGCACATGTGCCAAAATCGATTGTACCTCTATTGTATTTTTTTTGTACTTTCAAGTCATTTCTGATTTATGATGACCCTAAGGTGAAAGTATCATAAGACTTCATGGGGGTTGAGAGTGTGTGATGCACTCAAGGTCACCCAGTGGGTTTACATGGCTGAGTGGGGATTCAGACCTTGGTCTCCAAGGCCGTAGCCCACCACTCAAACCAATATATCACATTGACTCATTGTACTGTATAGTATAGAATTATTCTATTCACATATACAGTAGCTTTCTATCAGGTGGATTATGACACTATGATTCTTCAGTAATCTCTCAAATTTTGTCCAGGTCATATACTGCCAAAGACCTAACTGCTTGTCTACTTCACTTCTCCCTCCCTTCCTCCCTCCCTCCTTTCCTGTCTGTCTATCATCTATCTATCAGTCACTTTATTTATACTCAAGGGATATACATCATCACATTTTATTTGTTTCTTACAGTACATAGGATGTGAAGTGGCAAATAGTAATAAAATCTGATTCAATGTAAATATTAATGTCTGGTAGCACAAAACAATGACATCAACACAAATCTGACACACAGTCTGAGTCACCATCTTATTCTGAATTTCAGCACCTTTATGTATTAAACAAATATGATTCAAGATAGTTTATAGCTGTACCTTCAGAAGTGACACAAGTAGATTGCTTATCATAATGTGGAATACTAGAAATGTACTTGTTCTTTCTACTCACCTGAATAGCTTCCAAGCCTTGGAGCATTATTATCAGCGCCATCATAAAAATCCAAAGAGTCCCAGTTATGCTCTGTTGCAAAGCTTATAACTTGAACCTATAAAGAGAAAATTAAATGCAAAATTACAGGAAAAAATATGTATTTCTCTTGCTTGGCACTTAGCCTCTAGGAAAGAGTATATATTAGAGATTTCATTTGGTTTAAGTATATCTAATAAAGTGCTGGATTTCACAAAACATTTCTTTGTATGAGTCTTTTTTTGCACATCTAATTTAGTAATTATAATTGAAGTTTTGCAACTTCTCTGCCTGCTAGTAGAGAAGGACATACAAATAAGATATGATTTTCATTCTCAGAAGTCAAGGAAGTATTTACAATAATGTTGCATAAAGGTATTATATATGTGAAGATTATAGTTAAGTTAATCAAATTGTTACCATGTTGTACGCTCCCATTCAATGATACAGTGTAATTGGCAATGAACGTTATTTAATTGACACAAAATATAAATAATAAATTTATGGCTAGAAAGCCATGCTGCAAAGAGGACTGGCTGGATATGTGCAGAAATAGGTCAGAAGGGACCTCAAGGAACGGCCAGGTCATAAGTTCACTGAGGATTAATCAGAGATGACCCTCTCAACGGTCCAAACCAATAAAACAATAGCCACCAAAACTCCCAGACAAAGCAACAATGATCAACATCCTGTGTCCTCCTTCTTGCTGAACTTCACCCTTTATTTCTTCTCCTGATCAGACATTAATAAGTTATCATGACTCCCATCGATGCTTTGTTGCTTAATGTTAACACCATTACCCAGCTCTGGACCCATTTGTTCTGCCAGAGAATCATTAACGACTTCCCTTTCAGGACAGAAAAAGGGTATAAAAACCCTGGGTCCAGCCCCAATAATTTTTGCAACATGCTAGCACTCGGATGTCACTCTGCACTCTTAGACTCTCATTCCTCTGTGCTTCCCTCAAACTCTCATATTTGAGACATCTCACCACAACTTTCTTCTTTTCAGGACTGGTAAATATCTCCCACTTCATCATTACTATCAATTTTTTCCTTCCTTTCCTTCTGTTAGCCTTGTATGGTTGTGAGATTCTTGTGTGTGCTTGTGATTGTTCCCCAATAAAACATTATTTTGACTTCCAACTGGTGTCTCTGCATTAGTACTAGTATACACAGGTGAAAAGATCCTGAAGTCTCCACCCTTGCAGGCCTCCCTTTTTTAGCTATAATTCCCCACCATTCCATAGAGGCATTGGAATTGTGGGTAGACCCCTGAGTCACCCACCTCTTAGGGTAACAAGATCTCTTAACAATACATACGATTTTACATTGCAAAAATGCTGACATGAAGCCTCATATAATTTTAAGTTTTCTACAATTCACTATAATAATAAAAATCCAGGAGGTGAACATTTGGTTCAGGAAATCACAGAAGAAGAGTACCTTGTATAATGTCTGCTATTACTCTCAGCTCCATATCTTACATTCTAATGTTATCTCCCTATAAAGTGTTCTTCTTGATGAATGTGATCAAAGCTTACAGAGAAAACCCAGAATTCTTGTCTTGTATTAGGGAAGAGATGGATGTTTTGATGGGAAACAATACATCTGTTGGGTGAAATGGTGGAAAGAAACACGTGCCTTTAGTTTCTCCTACCATTTATATTTCTTTTTAAAGAACTTTTTTGACCATTCTCACAGTAGCCTAGATAACAGAAAGATGTCCAGGGGAAAGGTTGGGAAAAAAAAAAAGCTAGAGGGGAAGTTAAGTCATCCTACTTTCTGTTGCAAAGATATTGCTGCATGCTTGTATGTGTGTGCACCTTCAAGTTGCTTATAGATTTATGGCAACCACAGGAATTTTTTTTGTAGGGCTTTCTTAGGCCTTTTCCGCACGGGGTGAGGGAATCGCCCCGTGCCGGTACTCACCGTACCTTTGTGCTCCACCCACAGGTCCAGGCTGGTCCGGAGCAGTCCTTGGCTGCCGTTCTGCTGTTCTGGGGATGAAAATGGCGGCATCCGGTCGGTGGAGGCTCTCCACCAACCATTGAAGCTCGCCAGCCTAAAGCCTGCCCCCGGCAGATCTGCAGGCCTGCACTGGTGCGAGTCTGCAAATCTGCACCGGAGTGCGACCATGGAGTGGTGCACTCCATGCTTTTGAAAGACCTGTTTTAAGCGGTCTTTCAAAAGCACGCTGAACGACCACTTTAGGTTGTTCCAGAGCGGGCTGAGGTCCGGAACTACACTAAGTAGTCCGGACCCAGTCCGCTCCCAGGTGCAGTCGTCCCCCCTGGAGGACGTGCTGCACTGTTTTAAAAGCCCCGTGTGGAAAAGGCCTTAGGAAAGTAATACTCAGAGATAGTTTGTCAGTTCCTTCCTCTGAAATATAGCCTATAGCAAATGGTACTCACTTGCAGTCTCCCATACAAGTACTAACTCTGTTTAGCTTCCAAAATCAGAAAGGTTTTCATGCCTATAGGGTATTTAGGCCATATATGTACCCGTCCCCCAACTGCACATCAGTTTGCAAATTAATGGGAGCCCTTGTAGTCTGAAAGGCAATATAAAAGGTTTGTACTGAAAGTAATGCCTGTGTGTCAGTTTCTCTGTAACTATTAATCCAAATGTGATGATATTACACCATAAGATAGAGTAATTCTACACAACTACATGGCTGACACATTTCTTTGTTTTTAGGTGTTACATAACCACAGATTAAGCGGTCTTTCAAAAGCAGAGACAAAAAGCAATCATTGAATTTCGATCAAAGAAGGATGCACTGCTTCCAACACCCATGGGAGGCTCAAAAATGTGTATGGTGAGGCAACAATTGATCAGAGTAATGTGTGGAGATGACTAAAAATGTTTTAAAAAGGCAAAACCAGTGTTGAAGACAAACCACATAGTAGAAGGAAAACCAAAACAGGGTGAATGACATGATTTGTACAGACCAATATGTGACTGTTTGAGAGATTGTTGAGGAACTTGGCTGTGTTCACAGTGCTTTCAAGCACATTATCCACAACCTTGGACACAGAAAAATATGTGCGAAATGGTATCCTCATGAATTAACAGCTGATATGAAGAAAGAAGGGACTGCATTTGTGTTTGAAACTGTTGGTAGCTTTTGAAGCCCATGAGGACACCTTTTTCAAGAATGTTTACACTGGTGATAAGACCTGGGCATACCTGTATGACTCAGAGATCAAGAATCAGTCCATGGAGTGGCAGCACTCCACCTACCCTAGACCAAAGAAATTCAAAAGCCAGTGCTCTGCAAAGATTATGGTGAATGTCTTCTGGGAGGACAAGCAGATGAATTTGCTTAATTTCCTCAATGAACAATGAACAGCAACCACTATGTTGCATCACTCTATAAACTTTGAGAAGTCATCCATAAGAAAAGACCACAGAAAGAGCTGAATGCAATCCAGTTACACCACAATAATGCACAACCCCATACTTCTTTTGCAACATCACAAGTTCTTCAAGAAATGGGATAGTCAGTAATGGAACATCTTACATCCCTGATCTGACATCCTTAGCCTTTCACCTGTTTGGTTGGATAAAGGAATGGCCATTCAAGTCTGAGGAAAGAGAGGTGCATAACAGGCATGCTACACTTCACAGAAGGAGTAAAGAGATAACCAAAGCTGAAGAAATAATATCTCCCACCCATCTACCCGCTCACTCACCCCAGTTTCAGCTGTAGGTATATGGCATTTTTTTTCAAACTATTAAGTACAATTTCTGATAGACAACATACACAGTGACCCTAAATCATGGAAGTCCAACCTGTGACACAGGTATTGCATACTAGAACACTGCTGTGTTAAAATGCAAGGCCTTTCATTTTTTCGATAATGTATTCCCTTGCTTTAGAAGACCTCAGCTGAACCCATACAGAATGGAGCTACAGTTGTACTATACAAGGCATTAGAGGGTTATTATCTAATACTTTAATAATACTTAAATGTTTCAGAGAACAGCAAAGCCCCCACATAACTGAAAGAGGTTTGATTTACACACTTTTGTACCACAACAAAACAATCACTTAATTGTATAAGATGTTTTGTCCTTCATGTGAACTCATTTGCTATTTTGCTATAAGTGTGATCCCTGCCTACCTTATCTTAAAAGACCTAGACAAGATGGATTGATTGGGTGGGTTCAGGGGATAGCAAATGCCTAACTTTGCTAGGGTCAGGTGGCTACTGCTTTAGAAGAGATTGTGATCATATTCTTTTGGGGCATGGTAGTCTTATGGATAGTGGCTGGATAGCTACAGACCTTTCTGGAGGAAACAAATTAACTATAGTCATTTCAGTTCTGGCTTCACAACAGGGTTTATCACTGGCTTACCAATTATGTGTGAAAGGCAAAGGAAAAATCTACTCTGTTGAAGTTCATGACATGGGGCCCAATCCTATCTACTTTGATTGGCAGTAGCTTTCTGGCAATGATAATTTCCAGATCTGCTACCTGAGTGTTTTTCTTTTTTAATGAACTAAAGACAGCAGGAATCAAACTTTGTATCTTGTTTATGCCAAACACCTATTCTGTCACTGAGTCATTACTGTAATTCCTACCTTGACATGTAAAACCAAACTAACAGTTGTCATAATTTGTTTGATCATTTCATATGTTCAGCAGTCCTAGAAATGACAGCCTATGGTGATATAAGAAAAAAAGTGCATATGTTTCTTACTTGAATTCCTGCTCCTTCTGGCACTGTGATTTTCCACACACAATTCAGATTGTTATCGTAAGGCTCGGGATAGCCAGGAGACAGTATGGTTCCCTTACGCTTAGTTAAAATTCCTCCGCAGGGAACTGCAAGTAAACACATAAAATATAGAAAGATATTTCCCATCACATCATAAACAAGAACAAGGAATAGCTGTAATGCAAGTGATATAAATACAACATGATTAATCACAATAGTTTTACGATATGATCTTACAGCTCAAAATGACTGCAGTGGGGGGGACAACAGCATTTATCCCTTAGGAGTTTCCCTTTCTTTTTTTAATAGAAACAAATTAATATACTTTTTTTAAAAATCAGATGAAAAATAGTGGAAGCAATTTGAAATAAGCTTCCGTTATGTTTTTTGTGTTGAAAAACATGAATGAGTAAATTACAGCTTTAAGTATATGTATATGCTGTCCTTCCTGGTAGGGATATAAAACTTTACTTCCACATGCAGGAATGAATGACTCTAGTAATCATGTGATATTTCCTAAATAGTTTTAGTTGTACTATTGCAGTTACTGTTTTGTTTTGTTATTGTGCTATTATTATTTTTATTGCTACGCTTGGTCCACGGTCTTGGAATCGTTTGAGGGTTAACCTAAATTAGTTAGGCATTTGAAATTTATTAGGCTCCTCTTGTTATCTTCCTTGCCTCTTCTTAGTCATTTGAAAGTTATTAGCTTCATGTTACTTTTCTTGACCCCTTGAACCTTCTGTTCCCTTAACTTTTGACTGTTAAACACATGTCAAGGCTGTACGCTGCAGAGTTAATTGTAGTTTGGGCATATATATGTCGCTTAAATCTGAGAGAAAAGTGGGATATAAATCACATAAATAAAATGAAACGTACATGAGACTGCCAAAGAGGATGGAGAGGGTAATGTTGGGTGAGGAAAGACATACATCTTCCCAAGTAAGCACCTTACATCCTTTAAGTCCAACCAGATCTTTGTACAGTTAGAAACAATAGATGGGGTCAGCACTGAGCAGAGTAAGGAGGCCACCAAATAAGTCACAAAAGACACCAAATCATTAGCTATTTGATTCATTATTATTTTATTTTTACTGCTAGGAGGGGGATTTTCTACCACATGCATCAAATAACTTGACTTCCTTTAGATACTATGTACCTTAACTTTAGTGAGAATGGGACACTACTTCTTACTCCATCTTAGCAAAATCTCAGGCTCTGTGGGGAGTAGACATGCCACAGGCAAGACCTGAAGAAGGATTTGAATTTACCCAAGGAACTTCTCCTTCAGCTAGTCGGACCGTCCTGCATAGAAGTTTTCGCAGGGATTTTCATGGCCAGTAGAATAAAACTTTGTATCAGGCACAACAACAGTGATAATAAACATAAATAGAAAGAATTCAGATGGGTACTTCACTGATATTTGATGCTAAACATGAATGATACTTGTGGTCAAGAAACTAGACATTCTAATATAATCACATTAGACTGTCATCTAAATACAGATATTCTGCTGGTATTGTAATGGCTCCCAGAAATGATTGATGAGAAGTTTTATCAGTACCATTAGCAGCCAATACATCACTCTTGTGGAACAACATTACCAAGTCCTTGAGCTTGTTTCGTCAGATACAAATATGAGGACTTGGAAAATACATAGAAGAAGGAAAGTTATCTGAGTAATGAATACAGGAGTTACATTTTGTAGTGCATATAACTGATAGAATCTGTCAGGGACTACATGAATAAACTAAAGGTCAGTGTCATTTAAACAGTTTAAATAATTACTCGTAAAAGCACGAGTAGACACAATGATTGATAGCAGATGTCTGAAAGGAAACACCGAGGCATTTACTAGAGAGCTACAGTGATTTCAAATGGCCATGTCTAGCATTTCAATTATTATCCTGCCTTTGTTCAGTGGTGTTTTGTGCTCATGCATATTTATGCACAAAATTGTAAGAGTGATGTGCACTAATGAAGAGTAACTAATGCTTTTGGCTTATAAACCTTCCTTGAGTCAAAAATACCTTGTCATATTTATTTTATTTTATTTCATTTTACTTATTTATTCAGTTTACAGACTATCCCGTAAGAAGAATTCCCTGGGCAATATTATAAGGTTTTCAAATGTAGCAAAATTAAAATCACAATTATATAAAACAGAGTTATAATATAGAACAAAGTAGAGGTATTAAATTGAAGCAAATCAGAGAGAGCAGGAAACACCACTACACCAAATAATTAGAACAGGAAGCAAACAAGTAGAATAATAACAACACCAACACATGCTAATTAAAACAAACATTTGTATAAATAGCAAACATTTATAAGGCCTGGAAATGTAAGATCCTTGGTTTGTGCCAAAAGGAAACTGGCCAACACCCTGCTGTTGTCTTATACATGTGTATGCTCCCATGTGAAAGCAGGAGGACATTTTTTTTGGATGAGGAATGTCCGCAATTACGCAAGGCTGCAGAGGCAGCACTGTGCATGCAGTGCCATGGTGCACACAGATAAACACACATACATTTGGTGTCCATTCAGTTACTCAAGTTTGTGGTTCAGCTCAAGGGTTGTGTAAGACTATCCACATATAACTAGCAAAGATTTAAACTATTCAGCCTAACTGTGGGATCTTGGCCTTCAAATTAGATGACTAGTGAGCTTCTGTGGGGTGGGCACACTATGACTGTAGTTGAAAAGGCCTATCCCACAGGTAAGCAATTGATGGGGGTTGAACATTGCAATGGCCACTCATGGATTCTTGGAGAACCACACCCTTCCTTCACTGTACCACACTAGTCCTGAAAAATCTGTTTTTAAACTTGGAAAAAAACTCAAAATGTACTCAGCTATTTAAAGAGAGCATGAGAGCAATTTCTCATGCTTTTGGCTTCTTTCCCATAGTTCCCACCCATCCACCCAAGGAAACCCCTTTTTTTTTTTTTAAAGGAAGGAGACTGAGGCCATTTCTGCATGGGGTGAGGGAATTGCCCCGTGCCAGTACTTACTGAACTTCTTGGCTCCATGCTTGGGTCCAGGCTGGTCCAGAGCAGCGCGTGGCCACTGCTCCGGGGACAAAAATGGTGGCCTCTGGTCGGTCGAGGCTCTCCACCAACCGTTGAAGCTCGCCAGGCTAAAGCCCACCCCGGCAGATCGCAGGCTCACACTGGTGTAAGCCTGCAAAACTGCACTGGAGCGTGGGGATGGAGTGGCAGACTCCATGCTTTTGAAAGACCTGTTTCAAGTGGTCTTTCAAAAGCATGCTGGATGACCACTTCGGGTCATTCCAGAGCGGGTTGAGGTGTGGAACTACACTAAGTAGGTCTGACTCAGTCCGCTCCCAGGTGCAGATGTCCTCCCTGGAGGACGATCTGCACCATTTCTTTAATCCCATGCAGAAATAGCCTGAAACTCACCCCTGATTTATTTTCTGTTTAAAAAAAAATAATGAAGAGAAGCAAAAATAAAATAGGGCACATCCAGTGGAAATCAAGTACAAAAAATGAGTTGCAGCTTAAGATGCTCAAAAGACAGGTATTTTATTACTTTTTAAAGCCCTATATCTTTAGCCTGTCCCTAGGGGCCTGAATGAAGAACTTGATTATGTTCCACTCTTGTTAAAGCTTTCTGAGTCTAATGATGGACTCTCTCTTCAAATCCAGTTACATCTTTGTGTCTCCGGATGTTATTTATTTTGCAATTATCTGTTTTATATACATTTCAGCCTTTGCTCATATGTTTTGAATATTCCAGTTCAGAAATTTCTGAATTTTGATTCTAAATAGGTACTTTGAGACTGTACCACTGTAATTATGATTTTATGTAATGTGATATCACGTCTTTATGTGTTGTTTTTTATGATTTTTACAGCCCCCAAGGAATGCACAAGACAAATTATGTTTTTTTTCCTGATAAAATAACCATCTTTCAAGGATCTTGAGACTTGTCTTTGATTTCTTCTGTAGTTCTTTTTTTTAAAAGAACTTACTGGAGCCTAAGACAGTGGCCGAGGGATCTTGAAAATAGCTGTACATGTCCCCAAGAGAGCATGGGGCATTTGCATTAAAAAAAAATGATTTGAGAACTATGTTGGAAGCCTAAAACAGTCTGGAGGCTCTTCTTTTTCCAACATTGGCCTATGATTTCCAAGCCATCTGCCATACCTAACTGTGGCAGTAGGAAAAATTACCAAATAATCTCAAGGTATATGCCTTTGGAAAGAAGTCATCCTATTATCGTTCCCAGACTATCAATGCCTTTAAAACAATTAGACTGGAAAAACTTCAGATTTCTTCATCTGCTTTCTCATATTTATATATGGCACAATAGTATACCACCAAATAAATAAATAAATAAATAGATTCACCATTAAGAGTTCTCAACAAGCAAAAAATATGTTTTGAAATATTCCATGCAGAGGAATTTATTGGGTAGTAGAATATAATGAATAATGCTTTTTCAACCCACTAATAAAATCATGAGAGCCAGTGTGCTGCAGTGGTTTGAGCTTTGGATTACAATTCTAGAGATCAGGGTTCAAATCTCCGATTGAACATGGAAACCCACAGGATGACCTTGGGAAGTCACATTCTCTCACATTTAGAGGGAGACAAAGGTAAACTCCTTCTGAACAAATCTTGCCAAGAAAAGTCCATGATAGTTTTGCCTTAGGGTCACCATAAGTTGTCTTGAAGGCACACAATGATGGTAAAACTACATCATTTTAGATGGAACAATACAATTCATGTTGCTAGCTATAAAGTTGTTATTATCACAGGAGAAAACAATAGGAATTAACTCAGTAAAATAAAGTAGTTACAATAATGCTCAGGAATGTATACTGTAATCTATAGCCATTTCCACACTAGACTGTTATAGTACTATTATTCTACTTTCTACATCCTATGGAATCCTGGGATTTGTAGTTTAGGGAGGGGCCAACCTGTATTGGTCTAGAAATTCTTGAAAGCAATAGAAATAGACATTCAAGTGACTAAGGGACAAACATACAATAATAGGAAGTTTACTTTTAACAGAAAATATGTTACAAAAGAATCTTAATAGGCGGCCAGGTTGGTCACTGGTAGACCTAAAGCTGACCACATAACACCAATTCTGAAGTCATTACATTGGCTGCCTATTAGTTTCCGGGCACAGTACAAGGTGTTGGTTCTTACCTTTAAAGCCCTTTGTGGCTTGGGGCCAGCCTACCTGCGGGATCGCTTACTCCCATATAATCCGCACCGCACACTAAGGTCCTCTGGGAGGAATTTACTGCAGCCAGTCAGAACTAGGTTGGCTGCGGTTACCCAGAGGACCTTCTCTTCTATCTCTCCCAAGCTATGGAATGGCCTAATGGAGGAGACCCGGCATATTACCAGTCTTGACTGCTTTAAAAAAGCAGTCAAGACTGCTCTCTTCTGACAGGCCTTCCCAGACTAGTACTTCCACCGCCTCCCACCAACTGTCTTGCTGTTCTTTTAATAGTCAGTTGATTGATGTTAATTGTTGTGTGTTTTAAGGAGTTGGTTTTAGATGGGTTGGTGAGTGGGTAGGATTGGGTATGTTTTTAATGTTTTTAATGTCTTTTAATATATAATGTATTTCATGCTCTTCGCCGCCTCGATCCATGTGGAGAGGCAGGATACAAATAATAATAATAATAATAATAATAATAATAATAATAATAATAATAATAATAATAATAATTATTATTATTATTATTATTATTATTCAAAATAAAACAAATAGGTTTGTGCAGGTTTTTTTTTTTTAAAAAAAAGAACTTAGCATGGAATTTATACTTTTGATGAAGAATTAGAGGACATGCTTTCAATGGATTGGATCCAGATTGAGTTAAGCAAACATTAAAATCAATCCATGCTGCAAATATTTCAAGTAAGGGATGGAGTTTAGCCAAGGTATTAATAGGAAACTGCATCACAAATCAGGAACTACCAAAAAATAAATAAAAAAACCTCGCTGATCAATGGCATTTATATCAGACCATTTCCACCCTAAACTGTTATAGTGCTATAATTCTACTTTCAACACCCTGTGGAATTCTGGGGTTTGTAGTTTACTGAGGCTTTTAGGTCTGAGGCTTGAGGCTTGTAGTTGAATTATGTTTTGCCTTGCGGGGGGAGGAAACCCACAGATAATGAGAAAAACAGCTGTTCAAAAATCCAGTAAGCATGATAGAGCAGTAACAAACAGAAAGAACCACAGACAGGGTGGATGAAAATTGTGGTGGAACTGAGCAGGCCTTTTAAAGGAATTGTGAAAGGATAACTGGAAATATGTGAGTCTCCAGATGTTGTTCTACAACTGCCAGCATTCCCTGCTATTGGCTATGCTGGCTAGGGCACAGTCTCAGATCAACAAAATCTGGAGGACTACACCATCCCCACCCCCATGGTAAGATAAAAGAAATATTCCGAATTTGATTGAGATGTAACTAAGTATAATTCTCTGACCAGTAAGAATTTGGATACCATGAAACTCTATGAATAACAGAGAATCAGAATGACAGGAGTGCTGGATACAATATAGGAAGAAAAGATTCACAGTGGATTTAGACTTGACAAAATACTCCATCACACAGTAACTGGATGCAACAAAAATAGTTTAAGTACTCACCGACACATGTAGGAAGGGAATCATTCCATTGTGCTAGTGCATTGGGCACTGTGTCACATCTAATTGCTATTGATCCATGGAGTATGTAGCCCGGATTACACTCAAAAAGAACCAATGAACCAACTGCAAATTCATTGCCAATTCTTTTTCCATATCGTGGTTCAGGAACTGAACTACACTGTGTTGCGCTTGTTCTTGGAACCGCTAATAATAAAAAATAAATCGCATGTACTGATTCGTGGTGGGAAGCAAATATTTTAGTTCGCACAAACATTTTAAATGCTTTTAAATATATCTTATCACTTAAGAGTATTGATGCAGTGGCCAAATAAATGTCTTTATCAGTATACCATAAAACAGGTTCAAACTACTGAATTTAAAGTAAAATTGCAATTTTGATTTGATAACAAATCTTTCACTCTGAGCTGTTCCCAAAATCATATAGGAATTATAATGCTCTCTTCAACAATTATACTGACTAAAATTCAAATTGCTACTTATTTTGTATTTGCTTTGGTTTTCTGAATATACATTTTGCCTCCCCAACTGATATTTAAACCTTGTAAAAAATTAAATTACAGTAGCAAATATAGATATGCAGGCTTTTTGTGTCTGTTCCTTTAAAAAGGCTAATAATGTAAACAAAATAAAGCATCAAGAGAACCAATACAGTTTTGTAATACAGTTTAATATAATGTCATGGTCCGTCTTTCTTTCACGCACACACACATGATCAGCAGCCTAGACAAAACAGATCTAATTAGAACTAAAATAATACAAGTGTTCCTTTATTAAAAACAAAAACAACTATTTGCATTTTCCTTATGTATCCTTCAAATTCAAAATCCTTGCAGTAACTTGTTATAAATTTAGGACCCTTTCTGCAGGACATTGTCATCCCGCATTGAGGACAGGAGAAGTACTGGACCCGGACAACAGTTCTGTATGACGTTCTCCATGCCCCATCGTATCACCAGAGGGTATGTTCATGCTGCAAATCACTGACAGGTTCCTTCTGTCAATGATTGGTGATCGTGCTGCCCTCCTGCTGTCCTCCCAAACTCACTTCAGCTGCTAAGGGTCAGGAATCACAATGGCCACATTTCCTGCCCCAACACAGTGTGGGATAGTGGCCAGCTGCACTGTGGAAGGAAGAGGTGTGGCCACCATGCCTCCTCCATTCCTGCAGGCAGCCAGTGCAGAGGGGACGGCAGAAGGGAGTGTCACACTCCCTTCCCAGGACAGGCTCTCTTGGAAACACCACAGAGTGCCTCTGGAATCAGGTAACCTGTGGAAAGGGTCTGTAGGCATGTATGCATGTGTATGTGTGTATGTCTTCTAAACTGCCTGTCTTGCATACATCTGCAATACCATTTCTGCACTACACTGTTATAGTGCTATTATTCCACTTTCAACATCCTATGGAATTCTGAGTTTTGTAGTTTACTGAGGCCTATAAGCTCTCTGGTTAAGAATTGGAAATGTCCCTCCCTAAACTGCAAACTCCAGGATTCCACAGGACGTTGAAAGTGGAATAATAGCACTGCAACAGTGTAGTGCAGAAATGTCCCTATTTAGCAACTGAAGAAGGCAGAAGCTGAAATGTTTTGTTCATTTTATATTTTTAGTTCTGTTTGTTAATCACCTCAATATGCAGGTGTACATCCACACAACACAATAACAGCCAGGTGGTATTTTTCTTTTCTGTGTTTAATTTCTTCTACATAAACACAGAGGTTCATGTTTGCTTGTTTGTTTATTTGTTTGTTTTGTGAAGCATAAAAGACCCCATGGCAAGCAAGAGACTAACACCCAAAATTAACTGAAACATATTTGAGGCATTTGTGTCTCATACCTTGATACACAAAGTGAAATCCTTTAGCTGTTATAGGTCCAACTGAAGTAAATCGGATGGTGATCTGGTTTCCTGAGCTCAGAGGAAGGGATTCTCCTATAAAAAAACAAAAAACAAAACAAAAAAACCATGTTGCGTATCACTAACAATTTTGTACCAGTAATCCAGAAATATTATTTACAGTGCTTCTAAAAATTAATCAGATAAGTGTATGCCACTATAAGCTTTTGGTGTCTTTAAAGCGAGAGACAAGTGAAATGAAATAAATCAAATGAAATGAATAAACAGCAACCATATACAAAGTTAGCCACTTGATGTAACAATTATTTTGTCATTATAAAATAAATCTATGTACTGCTCAGATTAATTCAGGAGGCAATCTTTGTTGATTCCTCCCTCCTCCTGAAACTTTCTGTATTGCCTTTCATGCTAATCTGGAAGGGCCTCTAACTTTGCAGAGTAAATTTTCAGGAGACACACTGGGAATAAGATCTTTAAGGGAGAAGAAAAATACTGCAGGGGTAAGGAAATATTAGGAATATTCCTTTCTCTCCCTCTTTCTTCTAAGTTGTCCTCTAGATCCAACTATTGGATTACAATTTAGAACCAACAACTTTTTATTGGAACGCAATTTGCATGGAGTCAATCCTGTGGGTTAAGGGTGGACTTGAGAAACTTGTGTAAGTGTGGGGTGTGAAACTGGGAAGTTATGAGGAGTGGAAATTCTTCTTCCCTTGTGTAATAAGCAGCACTATTATTTGTCCATATTAGGTTTTTTTAGGATCCAAGCCTACATTTTATTAGGGTCCTAGCAATAACCAAAACTTCAAAAACCAGATGAGGAGCACATTACTTGGCACTTAAAATACACAGGCTACAGCCAGATCTTTGCTTTGCTTAAAGTAATTGTAGGTAGAGTGAGGCTAGGTAAGAAGGACATACAGGGTGATCATCTGTTCCATATTTAAAACCAACAATTCTCCACTTCATTAAAGTAGTAATGAATGTACCATAGTTCTCTTTTGACATACCTGAATGAGATCCTGACAGAGAAGACAATAAAGATGACTGTTGAGTTGGGCCATCGTACACCTCAACCACATCATGCAGTGATGTCTGGAAAAATACAAACTGGCCAAAAACCACTAAGCAGAGAAAGAGAAAAGAAAATATTAAAGGATAGAGAAGAATATCAAACAATCAAAACTCTTTTCCTGTATTGTCCTTTTTTTCACTATGCGTACAGCTAAATCATATTAGGATAAATGCGAAAAGAGGTAGGTCTAGGTTCAGAAATAGATGAAATGCCAACCCTTCTATCCCAATGGCCACAGCCTTGGCCTTGGAGGAAGAGAAGAAGACACAATATCAGCTAGATTTAATCCCTTCATTTTTTCTCTCTTTGTGTGTCATGTCTTATTCAGATTATAAGCCTGAAGGCAGGGAACTGTCAATTTGTAAGATGTTCTGAGAGCCTTTAGGGCTGAAGAATGTGGTATAAATACACTAAATAAATATAGAAATAAATAAGGTACTATTTTCACATAGTAAACATTTTAATAAACCATTATTTCACTTCTACAGATGAAACAGAAAATAATCATCTTCATATGTCAGGGGTAGTATCAGTTGAG
This sequence comes from Ctenosaura bakeri, assembly GCA_948474755.1. NCBI lineage: Eukaryota > Metazoa > Chordata > Lepidosauria > Squamata > Iguanidae > Ctenosaura > Ctenosaura bakeri. The sequence goes on along the minus strand of CAOLHI010001041.1, from coordinate 73,071 downwards.
TGTATTAAATATATACTGGAAAAAACATCACTGAAGTGGGCCATTGGCAAAATACAATAAGGGTGCCATCTTGTTACCACTACTCCTACTGCCACCAGAGGATACGATTGGATTATGTGTTGCAGCCAGTGTGACACCAGCATTTAATACAAGCAAAACACAGATGCAGACAAAGGGTAGATAGCATAGTCTTTATTAGGAATGTATACTCTCCTTTTTTTTTAATCAGATACAAAAGCATTTTGTTATTACTGATTAACCTACTGGACAGTTTAATTAAGTTCAGGGTGATTAATGCTTTCATCAAGACTGTGCCTTTGGCTCTTAAATCAATTTTATCTTAGAGGTACATGATGACTGTGCAAGAGGTCAAACAGGAAGGCAAAAGGGAGGTAAAGAAAAATTATGAGGGGTCAATGGAATCTGGTTTTGTTAACAGTTGCATCACACTGGGATCCGATGTCTCTGTAGTACAGAATTACAAAGGATTATTTTTTTTCTTTTATACTTTGCTGGGAATTAAAGGTAACCGTGTAGGACTGGGTACAAAGTAAAGACAATAAAGAGAGTGGAGCTTCCAACTGGGGAGGTGAAGGAAGGTCAGCTGTCATCTAGATTCAAATCAGAATTATCTTTACACAGACCTGAAAGAAAAGCCATTGGTATGGAGGATTCTGACTATGCAGAACCACCTCAACTATATAAAAGAAACACTAAGGGAAGAGAGACTATTTCTTCTGGTTTTTCTGAAATCAATACTAAGGCAAGACATTCTACACTGATGCTTCATATCCTGCCGGTACCACTACCTCCTTCTTAGACCAATTCGATTAAGGTCTCCAGAAGCAAGTCAGAGTAGTGGTTTGGGTATAGGACTATGACTCTGGAGACCAAGGTTCAAATCCCCACTTGGCCATGGAAACCCACTGGGTAGCTTTGGGCAAGTCACTCTCTCTCAGCCTCAGAGGAAGGCAAAGTCAAAACCTCCTCTGAACAAATCTTGCCAAGGAACCTGTGAAACGTTTGCCTTAGGGCTGCCATAAGTTGATAATAACTTGAAGACACACATCAACAACAACTTCAGGAGTATATAAATTCATTCTTAAGCTGAAATCCTTTACTTACTTGATAGCACCTAATTTATCTCCTTACAATTTTTTTCTCTGCAGATACATATGGGACTGAACTGTTGAATATCCCTACCTGCAATCCAGTAAAGATGGCAGCACAAAGATAGGCAGCTTTAAATAAGTATGCACGTTCTGTGAGTTAATTTTACATTAATTTTGATTTTATCATATTTAGGCATGCCACCTTGACACTTTGACTTTAAAAGCATGCCAAACATTTATGAAGGAATGAATAAATATTCTAAGATGATTTCCACATTCTCTTCAAATAGGAAATCTGTTATAATAGTTCCAAACTCAATAGGGCCCTTTTCACATGGGCTTTCTGTCGTGCGACAGCCCCGTGAGCCTCGCGGGAGTGGGAGCGTCGCTCTGCAAGACACACTCCCACTTCCGCCGCGCTCACGGGGCTGCAGCGGCGCGATCGCGGGTTTTTTGATTTTCGTCTCAAAGCGAAAATCACCTGCGCTTGCGCAACGCTCCCAGCGCCCATGCACATTTACCTTCCATGCGGAGCATCGGGTAGGCGGCCGGGTCGCGCTTCCTTCCCTCCACCCCTGTGGAAGGAAGGGGCAGGGCACTAGCGCGACGGACGCGACAGCCTCCTGCTTCACCGGGGGGGAGGGCCGCTTGCGCGAGAAGGCTCCTCCGGGAGGCTGCCGCTTCCCCCCCATTCCTTCACCTGCGGAAGGAACGAGGGGGAAACGGCAGCCTCCCGGAGGAGCCTTCTCGCACGAGCCGCCCTCCCCGCTCGCGCGAGAAGCCTCAATGCGAAAAGGGCGGAGGTCTTTATGAATTATTCAGAGGCTATGGGTGGAAAAGTCAGAAAAAAGGATTTGATTTTCTTTCTTTCTTTCTTTCTTTCTTTCTTTCTTTCTTTCTTTTTAACTTTTTGTTCAATACTAGCAGCTTCCGTGAACTTGTTACTCCTAGGCATGTCAGGTAGAAGAATAGCTTGTTGTATTAATATTAATCTAGTATATCTAGGTAAGTATGTGAATCAACTCACAGTCATTTCCAAAGAAGAAATATCCCACATATAGAAATTTGGTTTCTCTCAATGATCTTTCTGTGAACTCCCCTGCACTGAACATCTGTCACCACTATTTATATACTCAGAATTTGGGGAAAACAAAATCAAAGTCTTCTGTCCCACACAACGGCCATTTCTGCACTGTGGCCCCATCCTGGCATGAAGCCTCATTGAAACCGGTCCACAACATGTGCTATTGCAAGGCATCTTGTTGCATCCCCAGCTGTTGTGATTGCATGGTATGCTATTACTGGGGAAAAAATCTGGTAATAGTCCCCTTTTGTGTGATGATCATGTCAGCTGAAGCTGTGCTGGAAGGGCAGAAGTGCTACCAACTACTTCCTTTCTCAGTGCAGTGCTGAAAGACACCAGCTGCACTGCAGAAGGAGGGAGCATGTCATTAATGCCACCAACCATCAGCTGTCGGTGGAGGGGAGCATTCAGAACACACTCCCATTCCAGCAATGGCACTGCTGGGATGAGGCCAGGAAGTTACAGGATCCAGGGATAGTCCTGAAAGGGCCAAAGTGAACTGTGGATTACAATGTGGTTGTATGAATTATTTTCCCCTATGCAATGTCTGATAAGTTTTCCTAGAAATTCTGAACTGCAAGCATCCATTCTGAATTTCAGGAAACTGTTAGAGTGGAGGTCCAGAGGAATGTGTTAAGTCAGGACTTAACTTAAGAATGAAGATCTGTGAATAAATACAAGCCCGTTCCAGATTATCACCTGGTAGAATCACCTGATCCCATTTGTCAATATCTGTTGGAACAGAGAACTGACTGACTGGACTGGACCAAATGCCATAAACTTTAGCCTGTATAAGGAACCTGATTATCTCACCACCACCACCACCACCATCATCGTCATTTATATCCTGTTTTCCCCCCAATATACTAGTTGACTATACAGACCATAATACAGCACATCATTAAAAGCCCATCCCATTCAGTTTCTAAAAGCCTGGTGGCACAAGAATGTTTTCAGTTGCCGACAGGACAGCAAGGAGGTAGATACCCTGGCCTCCCTAGAGAGGGAGTTCCAATGACTGGAAGGAGTCACCAAGGTGGGTCTCGTTCCCTTCAAATGATCTTGAGAAGGTGGTGAGGCAGAGAAAACGGGCCTCTCCATACAATCTTAAAGCTCTAGTGGTCTCATAAAAGGAGCTATAGTCTGTCAAATAGACTGCATTCAGTCCATATGGGGCTATAAAACAGTGAGATAGTCTTGTTAGGGTACCTGGATTCACTTATTTCTAGTCATTTTACTATTTCATTATTGATATAATAATAGGGGGGAGGGAGGGACAGAGACAGGGAACAGCTTTAGATTTTAACAGCTTTTTCTTTTACAGTTTTTTTCTTCAGTAAACTTCACACTTTTTTTTTTTTTACTGGAAAGGTCCCCTTTCTCCATTCTCCCAAAGAGGTAACCATGTTAATCTGTTTCAGCAAAAGTACCAAACTTCCTACACTAAGATGTTTGTATCACCAGAAAAACTTTGCAAATGACCGATGTTAGTAATGTTAATAATAGCTATGCATAATCTTACACGGAACCATGTGTATTGTACATATATCTGCAGTCTGGATAGTGCTGCAGGCTGTAGAAAAAGTAGCCTAGTGTCCAGGAAAACTTATGCTGTAGCAATTATTAATCTTCAAGAAGTCACATGAGTCTTTGACCCTGCTCCTTAATGACCTGCATTCCCTAAAGCATATGATGCCTAGAGAGCCTGGAGGCTCTTTTGATGGAGATGGACAAGAGAGACAAAAATTTCTCTTAGGTAATATCAGAAAAGCCAGAAGAATGGAAAAGAAAAGAAAAAAAAGAGCGTGAAAATTTTATTTTATATGTTTTTATTTCCATTTGAGAGACACTGAGACAATAATCCTATAAGGTCACAACAGATCATTCCTACAGAGACTGTGCTTTATTATCTTCCCACAAATGTACACTGTTATACATATGTATGATCATAAATATGAAGAGGGAGAATCCCTTTCTTCTTGAGTAAAAAGATGTAGTAGCCTATTTGCATTGCATTGTTTGGTTCTCTGCTGGAATTTTCTTGATTTTCAAGACAATTTCTTTTCTGTTCTATTCTTATAAATATTCCATTTGTCTTGATTGCTTTCAGCCACCCATCTGATATTTTATCAGTTGCTATTACACAGCAGAATATGTATAAATTCAAATGGATAAGAATTAGCATTTCTTTTCCATAAGAGGTTACCTTTATCATTTGAGAACTTTTTCCCACCCTGAGGCCCATTTAATTGTTTACACTTCCCTCACTGCTTTAGAGTACAGAATACTTTAGATATAAAAGAGAAATGTACAACTTACAATATTCTCATGGACAGTCTGAATGCTCAGAGTTGACCTAGAGACTTACAAAATGCCCCAGAAAAAGAAAAAGAAAAACACTCTTGAAATCATCCGTTGTTGTTGCTGCTGCTGTTCCTGTTGTTTTATTGAAGGAATTGTGAGAAATCTAATATATAAAAATCAAAGCTGGTCTGTGTCAAGTGAAGACCTCATATGATTGGCTGTGTCAGGGAAAGAACTCATATGATTGGCTGCCTAAGAAGATTCTATGGAATCCTGGGGTTTGCAGTTTAGGGAGGGGCCTTTAGAATTCTCAGCCAGAGAGCTCTTAGGCCTCACTCAACTATGTCTGTCTTGAATAGGCTGATTGCCATGGAGATGAGGTCTAGCAGCAAGGACGAGGAAAGTGTATTCCCTCAGGAACCCAACCTCCGCATGTTGATAACTCTGAATATAGATTGGATTGGGGAATATGGGGAAAAGTTACAGGTACTGGACAAAACAGTTTGGGGAATTAGAGACACAGGATCTTAAATCTTTGTAACAAGTATTACTTATGAGAAAATAAAATCCTGGGCAAGGCCAGGTATCTACACTAGTTCATAATAAAAATGCAGCCTTGATTAACATAGTAGAAGGTGAATTAAAATAAAAAGAGATGTAATAGCAACAGAAAAAAATACTGAGCAAAACGGAATCAAGGATTAGGCCACCCTAGAAGAGAAAAATCTAACCAGACTTCAACCTAGGTAGAAGAGGAACTTAATGTCATACTGAAAACAGATATTCTTGAAGAATAGATGACAACAGGAAAAATACTAAGAAAGAAAGAAAGAAAACTACATCAGCCAATTACTGCCCAGTTACCTATTTACTAAGAAACTGACCCAGTTCCTGAGAAATAAAAGATTAATTACTAAAAAGAAAGACAAACTTGCACATGGCATGTATTGATTGAAAATAAAATCCCATACACTTAGATCAAAAATGTCTTGTGATTTTGAAAAGGGAAAAAGAAAAGAAAACAGCAGAAAATTTGTATCAGCTCAAGTGAAATTATAGAACACTATGTTAACAGCAAATGGAGAACTTCGCAGAATTTGTGTTAGATGTGTAAGTTTTCAGATGGATTCCTCATGTCCCTTATTTGTCATTGAAATGATTCCACTTTCAGTAGTATTAAAGAAAACTAATCAGGAATATGATATACTCTAACATCCTGGATGACTAAACAATTTATTTTATATGGGCAATTCTAAACTATACGGAAAGTCATAATCAGAAATTGAATCTTTATTGAATACTGTAAGACTATTTAGTCAAGACATCTCAGTGGAGTTTGGAGTTTATAAATATTCTAGGTTACCAATAAATAGGCGTAAAATCACTCAATCAGTAGGAATTTAAGGTCTATCATGAAAATATAATTAAAAACCTGGATGGAAACCAGCAGTATTTGGGGATATTGCAAGTGGAGAATATTGAACGTAAGAAACTAAAAATATGCAAAGTCCTAACATCAAAACTTAACGGTAGAAATATAATTCAGAACATCAACTCCTGGATCATACCATTTACTCAATATCATACTGTAATTGTTGACTGAGATCCAGCATTTTGAGGGAGTTGACAACAACTTTGAGGGAGCTGACAACAACAACAACAAGAAAGTTTGACAACAACTTTGGTTCGAGTAGTGATAGGTGTATGGGAGCAATTCTAAATTGACAAAACATCTGAATGAAATTGACTTAGATGGTTTTGGTTCTGTTCTTGTGAAAATGATACAAATATAGTAGGAGATCATCAAAATCAAAATTTGAGATGACAAACTTCATGATGTTTAGCAGCAGCAAATTCAAAGTGCATATGTACCTTTCAGTGACTTCTTCAGAGATTAAATCAAAATGCAGCTGAAGCTGTATGCCTAAAATCGATGCTTCCTGAATTGGTTACCTTTGTTCTCAGTTAAGTCAGCAGGAAGCCAAATGTGATTGGCTACATAGTATTGAGGCAGCGCTGTGATCTCTACATGGTATCAGTTTGCTAGAATCACACACGTAGTTGATTGAACAAGAAGTAGTTCCTTACTTGCAACCCCCATGATTTAATTTCATTGTCATTGTCATACACCCAACCTGAGTGCTTACACAGGAGATTGCATTGACTTGACTACCAGTTGGTTCACCTTTCCTATGAGAATGTGTCCTATGAGAATGTGTCCAGAGGAGGGTGACCAAAATGGTGAAGGATCTGGAAGCCATGCCCTATGAGGAATGGCTTAGGGAGCTGGGTATGTTTAGTTTGCAGAAGAGAAGGTTAAGAGGGGACATGATAGCCATGTTTAAAAATTTGAAGGGATGTCATGTCTAGGAGGGAGTGGGCTTGTTTTCCAATGGATTCAAACTACAGGAACAATGGATTCAAACTACAGGAAAAGAGAATCCACCTAAACCTCAGGAAGAACTTTCTGACGGTCAGAACTGTTTGGCAGTGGAATATGCTGCCCCAGAGTGTGGTAGAACCTCTTTCTTTGGAGGTTTTTAAGCAGACGCTGGATGGCAATCTGTTGGGAGTGCTTTGGTGTGGGTTCCTGCATTGCAGGGGGTTGGACTGGATGATCCCTGTGGTCTTTTCTAACTCTGATTCTATGAGATTAATGGAGGAGGAAGAGGGAATGAGACAAAATAAAGATAATAACATGGATTTGCAACTGAAGCAGCAGTTGGCCTAACCAGTGACAGTGACTAAAATAAAAAAAGTGACCAGTTTCAACATTTAGGTTTCTTTGTCTACCTGTGAAGTATGTCTATCTGTGAAAACCAAAATGGGCTGCATATTGTTGTTTGCCTTCAAGTTGTTTCCAACTTAAGGAGAACCAAAGATGATAATCTCACAAGGTTTTCTTTGCAAGATTTCTTCAAATTTTGCCTTCTTCTGAGGCTGAAAGAGTGTGATTTGCCCAAGGTTGCCCAGTGGTTTTCCATGGCTGAGTGGGGATTTGAACCCTGGTTTGCCAGAGTCCTAGTCAACACTCAAACCACTATGTCATTCTGGCTCTCAGTGCATTCTGTATGATTCAAATGGTTTAACTTATCCTTCTTTTCAGGAGGTGACAGCAGGGCACTTGAATGTTATCCTGTTTTAACCTTGCAACAATGTATTAATGCAGAGACTGAGGCCATTTCTGCCCTATACTGTTATAGTGCTGTTATTCCACTTCCAACAGCCTATGGAATTCCAGAGTTTGCAGTTTAGGAAGGAGCCTTTAGCCAGAAAACTCTTTGGCATCAGTGAACTACAAACCTCAGAATTCCACAGGATGTTGAAAGTGGAATAATAGCACTATAACAGTGTAGTGTGGAAAGGCCCTAAGAAATTCTTCCGGAGACAACTCATCAATCTTTACCGCTGACTAGGGTTTCCATTGTTTGCCATCATTCTGTCTCAGTAAAATGAATAATTATACTTGAATGAACTAATCAAATATAAATCAGATACTTTGAGGTGGAACAGTGGTGATGAGCCAGAGACATAGCATAATTTAGCATAGAACAATAGCCTAGCATACTTAATAACCAAAGCCTGCAGAACCAAAATGAATGGAATATTTCCCTTTGTTTATGTAAAGATCACCTGTCAATCACTCCTCCCACAAACAGGTTCAAATAAATGGTTGGCAGAACTGACAGTGTTTAAGACATGGGTGCATGAATCATATATGACAGCATGGGAAAGTTACTCTTAAAAGTATTTTGTTACACTAACGGTTCCAAAATACTTCCCAACAGTTACTGTTGCAATTTTTAAATTTAAATCTAAACCAAGTTACTTCCAACTAAAGTAGACCCACTGAATCCATGGGAATTGAGAAAGTCAGTACATATACAACATAGAATCATAGAGTTGGAAGAGACCACAAGGGCCATAGAGTCCAACCCACTGCCATGTAGGAATACACCATCAAAGCATTCCCAACAGATGGCCATCCAACCTATGTTTAACATCTCCCTAAAGGAGATGACTCCACCACACTCTGAGGCAGTGCATTCCACTGTCAAAAAGCTCTTACTGTCAGGAAGTTCTTCCTAATGTTTAGATGGAATCTCTTTTCTTGACGTTTGAAATCATTGTTCTGCATCCTAGTCTCCGCAGCAGCAGCAAATAGGCTTGATCCATCCTCCATATGATATCCTTTCAATATTTAAGAATGGCTGTCATGTCACCTCTTAACCATCTCTACTCCAGACTAAACATACCAGCTCCCTAAGCATCTTCTCATAGGGCATCTTTTCCAGCCCTACTATTTTGGTCACCCTCATCTGGACACATTCCAGCTTATCAATGTCCTTCCTGAACTGTGGTGCCCAGAACTGGACCCAGTATTCCAGGTCGAGGTCTGACCAGAGCAGAATGGAGTGATAATATCTCTTGACCTAGACCCAGTAATTCTGCCTGTTGATGCAGCCCAGAATTACATTGGTTTTCTTAACTGCCGCATCACTCTGCTGACTCACTGGTTGGATTTAACAATTAGATTTCACACTTTCATTTGATTTCCCTTTTTCTTAGAATTGTTTAAAAGAGATACTTCTTTTAGTTACCAAAACAACAACAACAAACAAACAAACCACTACAAGCCACTGGTCCATGGTACAAAATACATTCTTCTCATGCCAACTTCATCACAGTTTCATGGAATGAGGCAGGAGCACAAAGCACAGCATAAGCCAATATTTGAACCATGTGATATCCTTTCTTCCCCACTTAGTGAGGCCACATCTCTAACCTTAAAAGGACCTAAAATGTTACAGTTATACCACAAAACAGTAATCAATTATAAAAATAGCTAGTTATGATTCTTGTATTGCAAAAGAGGGATTACTACAGATAACTTGTAATTATTTGCTTCCTAGGAATGTGATGTGTTAAGTTATTTATTCCTGCAAAGGAGAACAAATAATGTAATAAATTTTCTCCCTGCAGCCACATCTCTCTCACAGGGAAAAAAGACTCTAGAAGTAAGTGGTAGACGAGTGGGAAAAGCAGCCAAGGATTGGGAGATTATAACATTTCTGGATTCTTTCTTGGCTCCATTGACTCCTACCCACCACACAACATTGGTAGACAGGGGGAAAGAAGGTGAGTTTGGGGACTCTACTGGCTCCCTCAGTGCATGCGATTGGGAAGGGAGGGGAGCAGGTGAGGATTGGGAGGTTATAGAGTTCCTGGATCTTCTCCTGACCCGTTGTCAACTGTGGGACACTGGTGGTGAGCCAATGAGTATCAGGAGATTAAAGTCTTCCAGGATCCTTACTTGGCTCCCTCCCCTGCCTACCATGTGATATTGGGAGGGAGGAATCCAAGCGATGATCAAAGAGCCATAGCCTTGATATTCATGTTCTGTTAGCTGTTTCACACTGATGCAAATACTGTCAGCATACACTAGCTACTGGAAAACAATCTACAACAATGATCCCCCTTGCTGGACTGCCTTCTTATATTCTAAGGTGGGGAATAGGCAATAGGTGGATCTGGGATACAAGGGAAGGAGTTTTGGAAGTAGACCTGGCTGGAAAAAATGAACATGGGTTTCAAGGAGGATTCCCATCATGAGGGCCTTTAGATACTTGAAACACCCGTTTCTCATTATTTCCTAAGGCATTTGAATATACTTTCCATCCATGTCCCTTCCATATCTTAATCACCTAGATTCTGCTACAGAAAATGAACCTTATATTTGATTCCATTTAACTCAGGAGAGTTGATTACATGAACAGTTTCCAGAGAGAGAGGAAGACAGAGAGAGAGAGGGCAAATTAAGTATGTATCAAAACTGTGCTTGAGATTGGTGAGTGTGTGTATTTCTTGCCATTTTTTATTTTTATTTTTATTTTATTTTATTTATTTGCATATGAACAGTAACAACTAACAAGTCCCTTGTAAGTCACTGCTCTACTGTAACTATGGGCCTTATCACACTGCGCTGTTATAGCCCCATTATTCCACTTTAACTGCCATGCAAACATCCTATGGAATCCTGGGATGGGGAGAGCATTGAGAATTCCCAGCAAGACAGCTCTTGGGCCTCAATAAACTGCAAACCCAAGAATTCCATGGAATGTTGCCATGGCAGTTAAAGTGGAATAATATCACCATAACAGTGCAGTGTGATAGGGTTTTATGACTAAGTTGATGCAACCCAAGAGCATGTACTTTGTAGTTTTCAGGACTCTGCATATATACCATATTTTGTGGAATATGTAACATTATTATTTGCCTAAATCATATAGGGTGTAGTCCTGGACTCAGCGTTGACCCTGGACACTCAGGTTTTGGTGGTGGCAGGAGTACATGTTAAAACTATTGTTACATCCATTCTTGGTGATGTCAGAGTTGGCTACAGTGGAACAAACCTTAATTAAATCAAGTGTGGGTTATTTTCTCACACTCTACACTGGGCAGCTTGAAGAAACTTTTCAGAAACTTCAGTAGGTGCAACATGCTGCAACCAGAGTGCTAATCTGGGCTCATTACAGGGGACATATAACTCCTTTGTTGAAAGAAATTCACCAGCTACCAGTTCATTTCTGAATACAACCCAAAGTGTCAGAACTATATAGCTCAGGTCCAGATCATTAAAAAAAAATCTTCCTACATGTTCTTATTTGAACTTAAGATTCCTGGAGAAGGGCTTCTCTTTGCCCCACCAGCTAACAGTTAAATTTGGTGAGGACATGGGAAGGACCCTTCTCAGTGGTTGTTCCCAGGCTGTGGAATTCTCTCCCATAGGGGAGTTGGTTGGCCTTCTCCCTACCATCCTCTCCACAAGAAGTTTTATTTCAACATTCATTTAGTGACTGAATGGCTATACAGTAACGAGGTATGTGTGGCAATGATATTTTAATATTGCAGTTTATTAAACTGTGGTTTCTTTCTATCATATTATTAGGCTTCTTTAGATGTACTTTGTTGTAATTCATGCTGTGAGCTGCCTTTTAAAGTATGTATGTACGTGTGTGTGTGCTTGGGAGCAGCAATCTGTTTTCTATACAGTGAATGTTGATTGGGGAACTGTTCTTTTGGTAGACAGAAGTACGAATATGTTGCTCAACAAGCACAGCATTTATAAATAGGTGGGGGATTCACAGATGTGTCTCTTTGAATAACCTCTCTCTCTCTCTCTCTCACCACACACACACACACACATACGCGCACAGAGAGAGATGAGAGAGAGAACTTCTCTGACATCCATGCTTCTATAGGAAGAAACTGACCTTGTTCAAAAAATGAACCACACTGCCAAATGTGTCTGGCTTTGATCTGTAGAATTTTCACATTTCACAGTGTGATGGACTGAATCAAATGGGAAATGAAACAGATGCTTTCACTACTCTGCTTCCAGCTGGATCAAAACCAAAATAAAATCCATATGAATGGTGAATATTAAAATGCCACAATTAACCAAGAGATTATTTGAGATTAAGAAAGGGTGAGATGAAAAAATAGTCTGTTGAAGCCTAATGCTGTATAACTGTATAATAAATAACATCCCAGTGTTGCCTGCAACAAGGCTGAGGTGTTTCTCCCCATGTCATCATCAGAATAATTCTGTAAGAGAGTCAATACAGTGTAATGGTTTGAGTGCTGGGCCAGGAATCTAGGAGAACAGAGTTCATCTTCCTGCTTGGCCATGGAAGCCTGTTGGTTGACCTTGGGCAAGTCACATTAGCTTATCGCAGAAAAAGGCAAAGACAAACTCTCTTCGAACAAATCTCACCAAGAAAATGCCTTTGGGTTGCTGTAAGTCAGAAATGACTCAAAGGCACACAACAACAAACTTTATCATGAAATAGCTTTACTTGGCGAAGCCTTTCACAGGAGGAAATAATACAGTACAATACTAACAGGCTTCTGACAGTGGACAGAAGGGCATATCAATAGTTAAAATTAATGTACCATCTGTACCCATCTCTAGAAATGTCTGATGTAGACACACTTCAGTCCTTTAAGACTGCTGAAATATATCATATGAAGAATGTTCAGAAGGTTCAGTGGTCCAATATACTTCAGTAAGCCTATTGATTAAGGCTGGTTACAAGGAACTTGTAATGTGTAACAGGGAGAATGTAACTCTGCTGTTACAATGGATTTACTGGTTAGTAGTCCATCCTAGTCAGAGTTCAAAGTGCTGGTCATAAGTCTGTGGCTACCCATAATTTGAGATCTCTGGGGAAGGAGATATGTCACTTTCACAGAAACATTTAGGCCATTTCTCCACTACACTGTTATAGTGCTATTATTCCACTTTCAACATCCTGTGGAATTCTGGGGTTTGTAGATTACTGAGGTCAGAGAGCTCTCTGGCTGAGAATTCTAAACGTTCTTCCGTAAACAGTGTAATGTGGAAATGGCCTCAGTGTGAACACAAAAAAGGCTTTTTAAAAAAATTGGCTGCCCCCATGCTTCCATATATTCTCTCTCTCTCTCTCTCTCTCTGCTGCCCTTTGCCAGCTGTCAGAGATTTTCAGCCTACACTGTGTTTGCTTAGTATAAATCTACACTCACCAGTTATGTGGTAATTGTGTTACCTCACCTTTTTGCTGAACACATTGTGCAACCACCCTTTTATCTACCAGCATACTTTTTTTTTCTCTCAAAGAGGAATGTACAGAGCAATTTTTGTAATCTCAAATAATCAAGTGATGCATTGAAGGCACTGACGTACCATCGAAGAACATACAACTACAGATCTGGAATCCTGAAAATTAGTGCAAACTAAAGTAGACTCATTCAAACAGTTGTTGAATGATGGTTCAACCAGTTGGTAAATCCAATTGATTTAATGTTTCTCCTCGAATTGGGATAATGATAAGATTTAGTCCCACAGATCATGAATTGAAATTGTTCATGAACTGAGTATGTCCATTGCACAGTGGCCAAAGTAGAGTGCACCTGGTTGATGTGGAGGGTTTTTTAAAAAAGTGGAGAGTACACCACTTTTTGGTTATGTTTTCAATATTTTTAAACTGTGTTCTAGAGCTGTTTTAATATATCTTTTAAAAGAGTATTAATATATTTAATATATATTTTAAAACAGTGATTTTGACCATATTCTGTTTCAACTTTTATGTGGCAGGTTTTTTTTTAAAAAAAATAGTGTCCTTTCCTGTCTTATATTGTAGTCATTAAACATTTTACTACCAAGTAAGATCTAGAAGGAGTTATAATCCTTCCATGAATCTCAATAGATTAGTGTTGCCAACCATGATTTTATTGTGCCTTCAAGTCACTTCTGACTTGAAGGATCACAACTGAAGTCTAAGAGAATGTGACTTGCCCAAAGTCACCCAGTGGGTTACCTTGGACAAGCAGGGATTCTCACCATGGTCTCCACTACACCATGCTGGCTCAGATATATAATGATAAACTGCCACTTTAAAAATAAAAGTAATAAATCAGGAAATATGTATACATAAACTTGTGTTTCTGGAGAAGGGAAAGAAACTTCAGAAACAGTAAATCAAATCAAAAGATTCATGAAACAACAGGGGATTTCTTTGGAGAAAGGGAGCAATATTACTTGTATCTACTGTGTTTTATTTTTTCAAAAGGCTAGACAAGATAAAAAAGTACTAAACTGGGGAGAGCTCAATTTCTAAGCACTTAAAAATTGAATTTTATTTATTTTTATAGTCACATTAGCATAAGAGTGATCTTTTTCCTGGTAGTATTCATGGCAAACAGATGCAGATAATGCAAAACTGTGCTTAGCTTTGACCACATAGTCAAGTAAGCCTTACTTTGATGAGTATCTTGCTTCTTTAAAGTCAGTGGGGCCCTTTTCGCACGTAGGTCATTAGCGCAATGAGGGAGAGCCCTCGCGCTATTTTAAACTTCGCAAAAAAGCCCCTTGCACTCCGCACACAGCAGGGCATTTGTGAGAGAGCACCATTCCCCGCCTGGTGCCTCTTCCGCATGTCGGTGTCATGGGCCACGCCCAGGTCCCTCCCTGTCCCCGCCCCACCGGCCCTGATTGGGCGGTGGGTTTTCTTTTTTTTATTTTTTTCAGCCTATCGTGCTAACGTTAGCATGATAGATCCTGCCAACAGGCCATCGCAGCAGCCCCAAGGGCAGACCAGTAGCAGAGCTACGGTGCTAATGCGCTAACGTGCTAACGATAGCACCAGTTTTTTTTTAAAAAAATAGTCAGCCAGACCCCAGGGGCTGCTGTCGTCTCAAGTGTGGCGAAGCAACCCCGGGGTGGGCTCTTGCGGCAACATGTCGGGCAGTGTTCCCTGCTACCATGGGGGCAGCGGCGTCCCTGCTGCTGGGCGGGACTTCCTCTGGGAGTTGCTGTGTGACGGACAGGCAGCTGGGACTGCCCGCACCTCGCCCACTCCCGACTCCTTCGCGTAAGAGGGCTCCGCAGGCCCGCGGGTTGCGCGAGCGATACGTAAAAAGGAGGTCATTTTCGCTTCCAGGTGAAAATAAAAAACGCGACTCCAGCACTACTCACGATCGCGAGAGCCCCGGGTCGGCGGGAACGTCATGCGGTACGGCGGCTCGTGAAGGGGGGAGGGAGCGTGTTTAATACGCTTTCAAACTGCCATGCGAAAAGGGCCTGGGTTATGCTCACTATCATACCATTTCAGTAGCCTAAGCCAAAACCTTGTATAGTTATGAAGAGTGAAAACAGGAAATTACTACAGAAGGGAAAGTTTTGGAATGTCTCTTTTCTTTTAAGCACAGACAGTAAAAAACAGTTGGTCAAGACTATTTAACAAGATATCTTGAAGTTTTTTTTTAAAAAAAAAACCCAGTAAAAATTAAGATGCAAATTCTGATGTAATTGTGGTATCATTTCTATACCAGATATATACTGTATGGCTAGCTACATATATCTCTGTAGTTTAATAGCCATTTTCACTGTAGCTGCCATTTCCCCAACATACTTGAAAAACAAAAGAACCTTTTATATTATATCCTATTATGTTATATCCATCTTACACTTCAAACACTAAATATATTTCAAGGTCCAGTCTTCAGAGACTTAACTTAGCTTGATCTGATGAATCTGTCTGCTCTTGAACAACCACCAACATCACACAAACTCACATGGCCTTATAATGGGAATAGTTTGACCTCCCCAAGCTATCAGTAGGTGGAGGCATATGGCCCTCACAATTTTCTAGCCCAGCATCGCAATTATCAGGCATGGCATTGCCAGATCCCACAATTTCAACACATGGATGATATTTTTTGCCTTTTGGAGGGCATCTCCTTTCAGTCACAAAAGAGAAAATCTGATGAGGGGAGCATGTTGCCATTTTTTTTGTTGTGCTTTCAAAGACAGAAGTGAAGTAGAAGGTGGAGAAGGAAGAAAAGAACAAGGAATTTATGGCATGTGCTGCCTTCAGAAGTTTTTTAGAATAGGATCTCCACAATTTGTTGGGCCACAGCACATAGATGTCCTACTGACTAACTGCTCCCACTCCATTGTATGTACCATCCTTATGGATTGACCTGAAATCTTTGCTGATAATTTGGATGTCCTGCTAGCTCCTGAGAAATTTGAGGGTCTTGAAACTTCGTTGGTCTTTTTGAGAACTGAAATTTAAATATTGGCACAGGTGTTCAGGCTTCCTGAGACTAAATTAGTGGTACTTTGTGAAAAACTGGCTCCCAGCCTCCCAGCCAGGAAGCTGTGTCTTCAAGAACTTCTTGGCCACCTGACCTTTGCTTGCGAGATATCCCCTTGTAAGGCTTTCTTGCATCACCTCTGTGATGCTCTTTAGGATGCTTCTTTGTCACATCATCACATCAGAATAGCATAACCTGTGCAGCTAGACATGCTGACATGGCTTGACCTTTTGGAACATTTCAGTGGGGTTTCTTTATGGTTCAATGGGCTTCTTCTTAAGGATTTTCAAATACAATTGGATTTTCAAATACAATTGGACACTTCTGGATGACAGGTTCTAGGAATTCATTGCATTGACGATGCCATCCTTGGCCACCTCCTTGAAATGAGTAAAGTATTACCTGGGATCTGGCCTTCCCTGAACATTTTCCCTTTGTGGTAGTGTGATAGACGACAGCTCAGACATTGATAAGCAATTGATTGTACCAGAGACAGAGCCAATGATAGAACAGACTGCCTTGCCAACACACCAGCCAGCTGAAAGATGGACTGAGACAGAGCTGTTGCAGCCCATGCCTGAGGGAGTAGGGGCCAGAAATGATTTAGGGGAATTCGAGCCACTTTTTCTTCCCAGATCCTAGTCACGGAGGAGACAAAAGAAAGCAGCTCAGAGAGAAGCTGTTTGGGCGAGACTGAGAAAGCAGAACAGAGATGAGTAACACTCGTCCTTCTCAGTTGGTCGGCATGGCTTGCTGTGTCCTTGTAGCAAATCACTACACAAGCTCCCATGACTTGTATATTCCAGCTTTCTAGACCTTCTGGACTGCCCATTAGCATTCTTGACTTTTGGAATTGACCTTGACTTTGGCTCAGCTCAGCAATTGTTAGCACTGGACACTCCCCACTGCCTCTTCCTCTTGGGCAAGTACTATCACTTCCCTTCCCCTGCTGGCAGTTAAGCACAGGCTGGAAGTTGAACTCTGAGACATAGTGGACCACATCTGGCATACTTTTATGCACAATGCCACTGCCTGCTTCTTGTGTGTCAAAAAGGCTACTGGTTAAAGTAAATACTTTATCTGTGTACTGTACCTCACTGTAATTCAGCACTCTCTGTACCTCACTGTAACTAAGCCCTGAATAATTCAAATAAATATCCAGCAATTATTATTGGCTTCTAATGTATATCAAGCACTTGAATGGAAAGAGTGGCAGCTTCTCAAAAACAATCGGCGGAATTAGAAAATATACATTCCACTGGTGTTCTTGTTTCCATCTCCCATTCTTCTAAAATCCATGAACAGTTTTTGCACCTATCATACATTTCCAGGAAGCCCTAGTATTCCTAGAATGAGAAAAGAAAACCTGGTATACAATAAGAAAAGAAAACCTAATATAAAGACATGTTGAATATCCATTCATTAACTTCATTGAGACCAATCCATATTTACTCTTATGAAGCAGAGACAGAAAAAAGAGAGATGCGTATATTTTTTCCCAGTTTGAACATTCTCTGTGAAAATGACAGTGCTATTTTTGAAATGCAATGTGACAGGATGCAGTCTGCAGGATTGTGCCATGGGACAATCCATCCTCTGGAAAAAACAAAAACAAACCTTCTATAGATTCCAGTAGAAGACCTCTAGAAGACCTCTTTTATTACGAGTGTCATGCAGGTTTAAATAACTAAGGGAGAATAATTAGAAGCAGGAAGAGCTCTATCATTTGTCATTTGCTCTGCACTGGTATCTATATGCTCACTGACAAAACTGACTTGGTTAAATAGACTTTCAGGGTCTTTAACAATTGGTGATTTGGAAGCAAATTAAGCAAGATGACGTTTATCACGGAAAACACCATCATCACTATCTGAAAACAATATGGAACAGAACAAATATTTTTCAAAGTGTATTTTTTTTTGTCTGGTCCCATACACTTTTGGTCGTTGAGTACCATAATTTAAAAAAAAAATCTAAGCCACAAAGGTCTTTTTAAATAAGAAGATAATGGGTTTCAGTTAGAGTCATATTTAATTTTTAATTAATAAATATGAGTTGACTATTGGTGAAAGCAGAGCTTAAACTTTTAAACATGGTACGGAAGCAGCCAAAACCCAAAATTTTCACCCCAGTCATAGAAAATATTCCCCTGCTTCCCAGTACTGTCATCTCAGAAACCTCAAGCTCTCTAGATCTTTTGGCACATTCACCAGCCTCTACATGATCACCCTAATTTAATAAATTGGGGTCTTTTGTGTTATCAAGGAATACCAAAAAACAACCTGAAATTAGATATCTCCTGCACTTCACAATTAACAAAATGAAAAATCAGGATCAGACCTTCCAACTCTTTTAATCAGATAAAGCAGGATGGAAGTAGGATTGTGTTCAGGACTGTATGTCTATATTTTAATCTTTTTTCTCTTGTGCAATTTTCCCTATGAAAATCACAATGTCTTCCTGAAACTGCTATATATTCCGTTCAGTAAAACTTTATGAATTTACATATGTTTTTCCAATAGCTTTACAGCTGCCATTTTCATTGATACAGATCCATCAGCGGTACAGCATAATTCCAAACCACCCACACATATGCCCCACAGCTGCTTTTTACAGATGTTTGCTACTGTAATGCTTACAGGTGCTATGTCAAAGTAATAAGGCTGTTATTCTAAGAGGGAGACAAACAGGTTGAAAAGAAATGGAGGATTTTGTTACAAGCCTCTTTTGTCTTGTCTAGTTTCCACAAAAAATAATGATTTTCATTCAAATTCACATTTCCTTCATAACCCTACAAAAATGGCATTGCATAGGTCTATCAGTACTTACTATTGATTCTAAGGTATGTCAGAACGCTACAATGGAAAGAAAACAGCTTTCCCCAAAACATCAAATAATAATGGACATTTATATAATGGCCTCAAGTAAAATTATTAGCATTAGACTTGTTAATGTTCTTGTTTGTTTATATCAACAGTTTGCTTGGATCACATTTGTTAATGTTCTCATTTGTTTGTATCAACTAAAACTAGTTGATACAAACTATATCAATTGTTATAGTTATTTTTGTTGTGTTTTGTTTTTTTTTTTTAAGAGCCAAGTCAGGATAGACAACTGTGGCACTTCTGACAACTCCCATGTTGCATCACTTATTTTGCTTCTGCATTGGCTATATGGGGCAAGAATGACAGCAGTTGTCAAACAACAGATTGGAGGGACACAGCTATCCACTCCTGGATGAAATAGTCAGTGGCTTAATTTATTTCAATTTAATTGGATACACTTTTTGCTGCAGCCCATTATTGATTACAGCAAATAATTTTCCAAGTAAAAAGGTAGTTCCATGAAAAATATCTGTCAAATAGTAATGTCAAATGAGCTCCTGTGAATTTCATAACTCAGATGTGACTTAAAAAAAAATACATCAAATTCTCCAAAGTGAAAATATGTCTTCCTGTTGGGGAATTTGAGAGATAGTAGTGTATCTAACAAGGAGACTAATTAGCATTCACAAGCCAAAGGTGAGCAATAATCAGTCCCATACCACCACATCACACACAGGATCTAGCAGAGAAACAAAAGAGGCATAGTCTTGTCTGAAAAACCATCCCAATGGATTTTCAAGCCATCACAGTAAATAGTGTGCTGTGGAAGACAAGCTTTATTCTGCTAATAAATATCTTCTGCATCCATCTTATCAAAAAATATATTATTTTATACCAGAGGTTCATATAACTATTGGCAATATATGGATTACTTAGGGAGGCTTGGCAGGGACTCAGCAAAAGTTTAGAACAATAATGGAATGTTGTTTTGAGTACAAATGCATAGCTTTCTAATATTCATTTGTGTATATGTGCGTGTGCATGTGCATTTAGAAGAGAAAGTGAGCAGTTTCTAATGAAGACTGTATCAATAGATGTTCATATCTAAAACGTCAGACACAAATTTGTCAATGTACACTTTTTAATGTTAAGGGAACTAGAGCTTTGTTCTATGATCAAAAGCTGTTTATATTCCCTGGGAGAAGCAGAACAAGCATAACAGGGAAGATGTGTTACATGTGGGATCAGATAAAGGATCTTGCCAAGTTAGAGCAGACCCCTATCTGACACCTATAGAGAACCTCTGCCAGTGGGAAGAACCAAAAGAGAGATAAATATCAACATCTGATAACTTCATGAGTTCAAAGCTCATAGCTGTAGAAAATTTAATTGCTCAGACTCCAAATTAATAAAACTTATTCATAAGAAGTTAGAAAATAGTATTTGGTGCCTCTGCTTCAACAAACATTGAAAACACTTTTGCCTTAATTGGGGCTTCAGTTAGTAAACTACTTGGAGGTTGAGATCTGAAACAGTAAAAACAACTTAATCACAAAGTAATAACCTGATTCTAATGATCTTTGTACCAGAAAATAAATTTAATGGACTCTCTCTCTCAGTTAAGCTTGCAGCTGGGTTCCAGTAACAATTTTCTCTCCAATGTAAACTTGATAATTTTTGACTAAAATAAGGGCATCAAAAATAGTGATGAGCCTGGGGGAATGAGGGAATATGTCAGGTTCAATTGAACTCAAATTCTAATCTAATGGTCAACATTATTATGTTTTACTTCTCAGTCATATAGTTGATTTTTTTTCCCTCACTCACAAGAAATTTTGTATATATTTGTATGAACCATTTTCTGTATATATGGTCTCAACTTAGAGGACAATACCATCATCCCCTAAGAATGCTGATAAAATAGTATTCTAAACTTCAACCTACTATACAGCTCAAAGTCATCTTTGGCAACTGAAGCAGAAATTCTTTTTGATTCTTGAGATAAGTTCTATTTGTTAATCATTTCAAAGTGTGTGTGTGTGTGTGCGCGCGCATATATATGCTACACACACACACGCACAGATATAGATATAGATATATATCAATGATTAACTACATCCTTCTTGGATACAGGAAAAACTTGGGAGAAGTAGTGTTTATTTGCTTTTTAAATATCTATGTACATATATCCTTATGCATCTTACATCCAGTTTGGATCCAGTATACCATCATGTTTAACAGTTATCCAAGATATGCTATGGTTTTACAAGAAGAAATAACTAAATGCCATCTTACTATAGAACAAGGTTTTAAATATTATTCTTCAGGGGCTTGAGTTCCATAAATCAATTTATATTCCAGAATGTTCTGTCTTGCTATGGAAAAGGTTTATGAAGAAACATCAGCTAAGCATATGTCTAATTTCTTTACTAATTAAGCAGGATCCCTGAAACTGAAGAAATTTAAAGAAGCACTATAAAAAGAATTATATTTAAAGAAAAAGCCTTTACTGTAATGATTATGAACATCTCCTGCATCAAATCCATAAAAGCAAAACAACTACATTTAACAATGGCTTTAAGGGGAAAAAAACACTTAAGAGATATTTTCTTAGCTATCATCTTCCCCTTCTGCCATTCAACTCCATTCTAAGGGTCTCTATTCTCAAGCAAATACTTTCCTCTATCTTTAATAATGAGGTGAACAATAAATGTAATAAGAAAAGAAGGTTCCCAAAATTTACTGCCATAGCGGATAAGAATAACTCTGAAACAGTAATAGATCTTACTGACACGAAGATGTCTCTAATTGAAATTAAGCTATTATGTAGAGGACTTAAGTTTTGCCATCACCCAGAGAATATGATATGAAACAAAATAAAAAATGATATCAAAGGAGATATAGATCAGATGAGTATTTCAATATAGACATATACAGAAAGGATCCTCTACAGCAGTTTTAGCCACCTAACACTTGGACATCTAACAGCAATTGAAATCATTTTAGAAACCTTTTTCTTATCAGATAACAGAATTATTAGCAATCACAGAACAACACCTACTCATGCCATCCTTTCTAAACAAGAAAAGTCTCCTGACAAGAAACCTCCAGACCCGAAAAAGATATTCTCATAAAGCCTGCTAACAAAAATGGAGCTCTTATAATACTCCAATCTAAAGACTACCTAACAGAATGCCAAAGAAAATTTAAAGATGGAAAAACATATACACTTTTGAACAAAGGCATAACCACAGAATTTAATGAACATATCATTGAAACCATACAAAACCTTACTAACAAGGGACTGCTTGAAAATAGACAGCAGATCTCCTTCTAAATCCAAATCCAAATGATGGACATTTTCATAAAACCAACTATCTAGGATACCCTGTTGTCTCAAGGTAGTAACACAGCCAGAGAGAGAATCATTATATAGAGACATCCATTTATATAATATATATCAAATACACTAATGATTTCGTATTCAGCATGGAATCTTTAAATCAACAGCATCAATTTGGTAAAGATATTGTATTGATTACACTTGATCTAACATTTCTTTACACCAACATACCACATACTGAAGACATTCAAACTGTATACAAAATCCTTAATCCTTAATATTAATAAGCTCCAACAGAAAGTATTATCACTTCAGCAAGGCTAATCCATTATAATATCAATAATTAGAGTAAAACTAAAGAACACTAAAGCAGCCATTCTTTCAAAATGCAACTTGAATAATATCTTTTGGAATTTAAAGATAACGTTAAAAACAGATTTGTCTATTAAGCTTAATTGACTGGGAGCCAAAAGAAATCTGGATTGAAGCTAATACGAGGGAAGAATGCAAAAAGATAAGATATCTCCAGCTAAAAGACACAAAAGCCTCACTGAATGACAGATGAAACTTTTCAAGCAGTTAAGGAGTCAGGAGTCAGAACCCTAAACACAGCTATTCAGTGTCTTGTGTGCAGGGATGAAGAGAACTGCGACAACAATGCAGAGAAATAAAAGACCACAATGCAAAAGGTAGAACAAGAGACCTCTTACAAAAATCTGTAAAATAAAAAGACAATTTAAACCAAGGGTGGGAATGGTCAATGACCAGTAGGGAAACACACTGCATGGTCAAGAACAAATAAAAAGATGGAAGCAATACACTGAAGAACCATATAAATTAGATGAAAAGACACAACAATTTGAAAATGAATCTACGATTTTAGAGTCATAGAGCTAGAAGAGACTACAAAGGTCATTGAGTCCAATCACCTACCATGCAGGAATTCACCATCAAAACGTTCCCAACAGATGGCCATCCAGCCTCTGTTTAAAAACCTCCAAAGAAGGAGACTCCACCACTCTCCAAGGAAGTATATTCCACTGTTGAACTGTTCTTATTATCAGGAGGTTCTTCCTAATATTTAGATGGAATCTCTTTTCCTGAAGTTTGAAGCCATTGTTCCATTTCCTAATCTCTGAGATAAAATCAAACAGGCTTGCTCCATCCTTCATATGCCATCCCTTCAAATATTTAAACATAGATATCATATCACCTCTTAACTTTCTTTTCTCCAGGTTAAACATACCCAGCTCCCTAAGTTGCTCCTCATAGGGCATGGTTTCCAGGTCTTCTGCCATTCTGGTTGCCATCTTCTGGACATGTTCCAGCTTGTCAATATCCTTCCTGAACTGTGATGCCCAGAACTGGAGACAGTATTCCAGGTAGCGTCTGACCAAAGCAGAATAGAGTGGAAGAATCACTTCCCTTGACCCAGACACTATACTTCTACTGATGCAACCCAGAATCACATTGGCTTTTTTACCTGCCATATCACACTACTGATTCATGTTCACGTGCATTTTTTTCTGCCCATTTTTTCTGTCTAGGTGTAGTACCTTACACTTCTCCCCGTTGAAATTCATTTTGTTAGTTTTGGTCCAGCACTCTATTCTGTTAAGGTCATTTTGAATTCTAATCCTGTCCTCTGGGGTGTTAGCTACCCCTCCTTATTTAGTGTCATATTCAAATTTGATAAGAATATCCTCTATTCATTTATCCAAATAGCTGATAAAGATGTTGAATAGCATTGGAGTGAGGACAGAACCCTGTGGCAGCTCACTGGTCCTTTTTTTTCAGGATGAAAAGGAGACATTAGCAAGAATCCTTTGAGTTCAGCTGTTCAACCAATTACAAACCCACTTAGCATTGTAGCATTGTCTAACCCATAATTTACTAGCTTGTTTGCATGAATATCACAGGGTACCTTGTCAAAGGCCATACTGATGTCAGGATAAAGTATATCCACAGCAGTCCCTTCATCTACCAAGTTAGTAACTCTATCAAAAAAGAGAATCCCATGTTGACTTTTAGCAAGTAGAAGATTCCTTTCTAAGTGCTTACAGACTGTCTGCTTAATAATCTGATCTAGAATCTTTCCTGTATCGATGTCAGGCTGACTAGGCAGTAATTGTTTTGGTCCTCTTTTGTCCCTTTTTGATTATGGGGACAATATTTGCCTTTTTCCAATCTGCTGAGACTTCTGCTGTTTTCCAGGAATTCGCAAAGATTATTGCCAGTAGTTCTGAGATTACTTCTGCCAGTTCTTTTAATACCCTTGGATGTAGTCCATCTGGCCCTGGAGACTTGAATTCATTTAGAGTAGTCTGATATTCCAGTATTACCTCTTTACCTATACTGGGCTGCATTTCTCCTACATCATCTGCTCCATTTTCGCCAGATAGAGCACTGTTTTCCTTTTTATAAAGTGACATGGAATGGTTAACAATTGGCAACAGGCTAGGCGAAGGTGCATTTTTATCACAATATCTCTTTAATTGTATGCTTAATGAATTATACAGAAATTTGGATTTGACTCTGAGGAAGGAGGTATGAAAATTGGAGAAACAGCAACAATTTGAGATATGCAGATAACAACATGCTACTAGCATAAAATAGAAGAGACTTGAAATAAATACTGAAGAAAGTCAAGGAAAAAGGTTGAAATGCAGGTTTACAGTTGAGGATTATGAAAACAAAATTAATGAACACAGATGATTTATATAATTTCAAAGTAGACAATGAAGACACTGAGATAGTGAAAGACTTCCTATTCATTGGCTCAGTCATTAATCAAAACAGGAACTGCAGTCAAGATGTCAGATGAAGTCTAGGATTTGGAAGGGCAGCTATGAAGGAATGAGATAACATTCTGAAGACTGAAGATATACCATGTAATATAGAAGTCAGGATCATCCATTGGCATTTTATTTCCAATTTCTATGTACAGTTGTGAAGGCTGGACAGTGAAGAAAGCTGATAGGAAGAGAATCAACTCATTTGAATAGTTATGCCATAGAAGAGTTCTATGCAGAGGCATATTTAGGATGGGGCAACTGGGAAATGTTTCGCAGGTGCCAATGCCAGAGAGTGCAAAAAAGCCAAACCCTCCCACCTTCCTGCCTGGACCTGGCCTGCCACCACTCCCTGCCCCATCAAGGTCCTTCTTGGCCCAGGTGGGGGGCAACAGCATCAACAGCAGCCCTCCTACCTGCCACCATCCACCACCACCCACTGCCCTCATCGTCCCCATCCTCCCCACCAGGGTCCTTCCTGACCCAGCGGAGGTGACAGTAGCAGCCTTCCTGCCTGCCTTACCCCCACCTCTACCTACCACCACCACCCCCACCCTTGCCGGGGTCCTTCCTGTTTTGGTGGTGGTGGTGGCAGCACCTAGGGGTGCAATTTCTATGCCTGCCCTAGGCCTTGTTGAGCCTAGATATACCACTGATTCTGTGGATACCCTGGAGTGCCAAAAAGACAAATAAATGTGTCCTAAAGTAAATCAAGCCTGAACTCTTCCTAGAAGTCAAGATGAGTAAACTGAAACTGTTGTATTTTGGGCATATCATGAGAAGACATGAATTACTAGGAAAGAATGATGTTTGGCAAGGTAAAAGGCAGAAGGAAAAGAGGAAGACCCCATTACATGTGTATAGATTCAAACTAAGGAAGCTAAGTTCCTAAGTTTACAAGACCTGAACACAACTGTTGATGACAGAGTGACTTGGAGATTTCTCATTCCTAGAGTCCTCATAAGTCAAAGTTGATTTGATTGCAGTTAGCAACTAGCAACAACAAGCTGAAGAGGGGAGTTGTTTTAGTAATTGTGTGACAACTCAGAGGAAACGAAATTTGTTCTTGAAATATCTAATTTTGTATCTGCCTTTTATGCAGCACAGCAATGAAGACAGGCTGGTGTTGTGATGCCATGCTAATGGAAAGATGTGTAGTCTTAACCATCTAATTTATTTTAGATATGTGTTCGAAGGGATCATAATTGACAAATATGCTGAATGGGCCATGAAGAAGCTAAAATCTAATGATACTGATTTTGGAGAAAAATATTAAAAATCACATCAAGAATCTAAATGAAAAGCTTATTTATATATGAGATGGAAAAATGAGAGCATGAATGTTACAGGGCTCTTGCACACTAGTCTGACTTTATTCACCACACTCTGTGGAAATAAAAATGTATTATCAAAGCGAGTCTTGTTCTTTTTGCTAGAACTAAAATGTCTATTTATCATGAACAGAAGGGGCTGAGTTTATCCACATGTGCCCAGACCATTATAATAATAGAAACATATGGACACCATTTTGTTCCTAATGAGAGAACATCTGGCCAACATCAGGGATTTTCTTCTATGTCACTTCATGGATACCAAAACACCCATATGCACACACTGAAAGCTGGCTGACAAAACCTTTGCAGCAGGTAAAATTTGGGTTGCAAATATCTCCAAAATACTAGACTACAATAATATTTTTGGAAGCATCAGATTTGTTGGAAGCTTTCCCAGAAGTTGGGGGAAAAAAGTAGATTCTGCTACCGTTTTTCCTCTATAGTTCAACTAAAAAAATATGTGAGAAATCTAGACAATATTTGTGAGAAATCTAGACAATATTTCAAAGATGGTGGAGTCCCCAAAGGCATCTGGATGACCATTCTGGGAACAGAATACTGGACCAGATAGGCCTTTGGTCTGATCCAGTATGGTTCTTATGTTAACAAAGTTTCACTATATTTACCATTACCATTGACAACTCTATCTGTCCACACACAGAATAATGGAGAAGAAATATCAAAGAGAAAATTATGGATTTTGCTTTGATGATTAATTACAAAATAATGAGACCAGACAGGTGTTGGCCTGGAAAAGGAGTAACAGGAGGACCAACCTGATGCAGGTCTAAATGAGGCAGGTTGTCACCCCATGACTACCTCTTCAGCCTTCCCATGGGTAAAACACCTCAGTCCCAAAGAGGAAGATTTGGGAAGGAATAGCAACAATTCAGATGTAAAGACAGCATCATGCTACTGGCAGAAAATAGCAAATTTAAATGACTACAGAATAAAATTAAGGAAGAAAGTACAAAAGGAGAGTTAAAGTTAAATGCTAATGAAACAAAAATAATGACCGTAGATAATTTATGTAACTTTAAAGTGGGCAACAAAGACACTGCAATAGTTAAAGATTTCCTATTCCTTGGCTCAGTCATCAACCAAAATGAAGACCATAGACAAGAAATCAGAAGACTAAGACTTGAAAGGACAGCTATGAAGGAACCTTATAGGATCATCAAGTGTAAAGATATAACAGTAAATAACCAAAGACAAAATCATCCACGCTAGAGTATTTCCAATTTCTATCTATGGGTATGAAATCTGGACAGTGAAGAAAAAAAATAATTAGACTGTGACTGTCATACTTTGAAAATTCAATGAGATGATATGGATCACCGGAAAAGGTGATAATGTTTGGTAAAGTGGAAGACAGCAAAAAAAGATGACTGTATCACAGGTGGATTAATTCAATAAAGGAAGAAACAGCTCAGTAAATGACAGGTGCTCCATTTAGAAGGTCGCCAAAAGCTGCAATTGACTTAACAGCAACCAGCAACAATAATGGTTTTCACATACAATGATACCTAAAGTGGGAGTTTTAGTGGCAGTGGCATCTCTTAAAGCACAGAATATCTTTTCAAAAGAAAGAGGGAAAATATACTTGAAGTCTCTCCTCTAAACATTTATCTTAAAAATAGCATTGAACAATCTCTTTCAAAAGTCACCTCATTCTGACTTCTTCCTAAGCATCTGCTCAGTTGGCACGCATGCAAAGCACTGAACTAGTAGACAAAATACCTCCCAGCTGTGAGTTACAATCTGATTGCATAACAGTTGCCAGTACTTTCTCCTATAAACTTGAGATTTGAAGGTGATGTAAAGGGGCTTTTACATTAGTCAGCATCTAAAAGATGCAATGGTGACCTTCAGCTAAAATGTGATTGGAGAGAACCTCTCAGTAATAAATACAGAAATAGTGTTACAAGTATACTATATTCTTAA
The DNA here is from genome assembly GCA_948474755.1 of Ctenosaura bakeri. Taxonomy (NCBI): domain Eukaryota; kingdom Metazoa; phylum Chordata; class Lepidosauria; order Squamata; family Iguanidae; genus Ctenosaura; species Ctenosaura bakeri. The sequence continues at coordinate 44,693 of CAOLHI010001041.1, read as the reverse complement.
ATTTACTTTTTTTTTCTCCTGAAAGAGGCAGAAATGAGATTGTGTCACTTTCTAAAATTTTGTAGTCATAGACATCTGCTTTATATATAGTAAAACTGAATTGGTATAGATGACATTTGGGGAAGGTTTTTGCACTGAACTTCCTGTAGGATGATACTACCATGCCTTGCTTTTCGGATCTGTGTCTACACTGAGGCTCTTTCTTATCAAGAAATCTTGCTTTCTTGCTCTTGCGTATCAATGAAGACAGAACTAGCTTGTTTACAAAGACCCACGTGCCAATAAGTTTTAAGGTTTCTGCATGTGCTTTTCTTACTTCCTACTGTCCTTCAGTTTTTAGTAACTTAAAGTACAAAGGCAATCAGGCAAAGAACACAAAGTACATAATATAGGTACAAATAAATTTCCCATCAGGCAATTTTATTTTGAAACATTATTTTGCAATGGATTCTATGAATGCTCCTGTCCCTCCCGCTCAAGACTTGTATCATCCATTTGCCACTGAAGTGGTGTATCTATAGTGCCTCATGGACAGTAACTGTGGCTTATATGACAATGATTCTGAGAGCAAAGGAAGAGAAAATGGGGAGGGGAAAGTCCTACTACCACAAAGAAAATTAGCTAAAATGATTGTAGCCTAGGAGATGCTGATTTCCTCTGTAAAGTAAATTTGTCTGTACAGAGGATTATTTAATAATTTGAAGCCCAATTCTGGGTATGTATCTCCTCTTTGGGAGCTATCTATCTTCCTAGGACATTATTTGGATATTCTTACCTATGGCATCAAGTAGCATTTTTCTTCTAGCTCTCAACAGCAGTTTAGAACTTTGCAAAACATCCCTAAATATAAACAGCCATGGACAACCATTCTCTAAAGATTATCGGACACACTGCAAGGGATAAAGCATGCTGAAGTTAAATAAAGCAACTGAATGAAGCAACTAAAAAGTGATAAGGCTTCACTTCTCAGAAAGATGTTCATCTGTATTGTTCAAGCAAGTACTTCTGCTGCTCCAATTTTTGTACTCTACAAATGAATGATATGTTTTGCATTATGTTACAACTGACTATGTCTCATTTTAATTAGATGTCAGAATCTCTAGTATACTATATAAACTGTACCTTAGGCATTGTTTCTTACCAAATTGTTTACCAAATGTACAAAACTTATTAATATTAACAAATAATTAAAAGGTTTGAAATAACTATATTTTGAATAGCGGAGAGTGACAAAGGAAAGGGAATGGTGAGGGCAAATAAAAATGATAAACATTTCATGTTTCATAGCAAAGGAAGAAGATTGCTAACAACAGCAACATAAACAATTAGTCATCTACACACTACAGAGACCAACAAAGCATTTTATATAGCCACTTTAATAGACTAAATTAATCTTGTCTTCCTTGAATGTTGCACAGATGCAGCCTTGAAATTAGATACATGGGCACTGCTTTCTTGTAAGAATGAAAGTAATAGAAAAGTAAAAAGCATGTGAGTAAAATGAAAATGAATCTCAGCAGAGAAGCATTAAACCTTGCAACTTCACCACCAGTATTGTGAGCTGAAAGATGTGCATCATCTGTAAGTATAATTCATTCCTTATTTACAACACTCTTCATCTGGAGTTGCATCAGGATTTAGAGAATAGCAATATGGAAAAAAAAAGAGAATTTTAATCATTGTTGAGGGTGTACATATATAGGAACTTCTCATCCTCTGGGAACAGTTTTCTAATACCAGCCTTTTATATTCTGAATAATGTGGCACAGCAATATTGCAGGCTAATAGTAAAGGTATGTAGATCTCCATATGTTCCATTCTCACATATTAGATTTAAAGTTTGTTATTTCCTTTTTCTCCCCATTCAGTGTAATTAAAAGAGATTATTAACATTTTTATATTCTTTGCATTTTGGGACTCTTTTTTTGGCAAAAAAATTGTTCGCACCAAAATGTATTTTTTGAAAAATAATTTTTTTTTAAAATAAAAATTTGTTTTGTATAAATACACATATTTCTGAGCAAAAATATTGTATTTGGCACAAAACATCATGTTGGGAAGTTACATTATCGTAAATTGTCTTGCAAGCAGATAAAGTTGAATTGTATCATCGGACAATGTTGCTATTCTCAGGAGGAGAGGGAGAATACTGAGGTCATTGCACAAATGAAACCAGCAATGCGTCCTGATGCACAAAATGCCTTGATGCACAATGAGAGTTCCTTGTACATTGTCACAATTCACTAGTATGGTTGCATGTCATGTCAGCAACATAGCTCTATCATAGGAAGGTTATATATTGTGGCCTCTGATGCAAGATCCACACATTTTTTTCCAAAAAAAAATAATCACAAGATGCAACAAAAAAAAATCATGAAAAAAATGATCAAAATTTCTCATAACAGCTCGAGAGATTTTTCATAAGGTTTGAGAAAATTAGTGAATATTCTTTAGATTCCTACTAACGTCATCCCTTGTGCTCTACAGATTACATCCCCTTACATGGCTCAAAACCCTTGGTTTCTGTCTCTGGACTCTCAGAATCAGCAGACCTATGGTCATGGTTGAATGTAATGCATGTGCAAGTCCTCCTTCTCCTATGGGAGGAGGTGTCTCCTCTACTCAAAATATGTGCCATTGTTCTGTGTAGTGTGGGGGTGTTCTTGTTTATAAAGAACAAGCAGAAATGGATCTAAAGTGGGGCAACTGGGGCATGTGCCCCAGGTGCCAATGTCAGGGGGGAGCAAAAGAAAGGACCCTCCACCTGTCCCCCACTGCTGCTCACCCCTCCCTCATCCATCTGCCATTTGCCCCACCCCCACCTTCCACTGCTCAGCCCACCACCGCTCACCCCGTCCCCTTGCCCTGGGTGCTGTTGAGCCTCAGTATGCCATTAAGAATAAGTATGTGTTTAACTGTGTGGGAATATGATATAAATTAGATTTCACTAGCAAAAAAAGCCATTCAATCATTAACTAAAGGACTACATTAAAACTGGATAACAATTATTTATCAAAATATTTTTAATGTCTTTTCAGCCCACCAGAATGACGGCATGTAATAGTGACTGATTGATTATAAGCTTGAGGCATACATAAAAATCATTTACAACTCTTTCAAACATGCCCCAGATAAAGGGTTACAAGACGTGGTTTGAATTAAACGATATTTCCTGGAAGCCTTCAGAGGCAAACCGTTTCCTTCCACTGTATGCATCAGGTGATATAATTCCACATTCTCACCTGTTTCACAAGTATTCCAATCAGTTTAATTTTTACCATACCCCAAAGCAAGTTCTTTCCCTATTGCTTGAGACTGAGATACCCCCAGTGGGCTCTTTCGCTGTTTCTGCTCATATGCCTGGTGTTGCTTTACTTCCATGTATGCTCAGATCCACCTATCCTTCTGCTTTCACTGCTTGTTTTCTCAAATCCTTCTGACTTAAAGTCTTTCTCTTCACCATGGTTACCTAAAGTTGCCCTAGTCATAGAGAGAACATTTGTCATTCACTATCACTCTGTGCCACTAACCTGACACACTATAATAAATTAGGATCTATAAGCTCCTGAAATCACAAGGTTCTTCCACCGTGATACTACTCTTGATTAGGTCATGTCAGCAAGCATGAGATATGTGTACATTCACAAGCCCTTTCTGGAACATGTATGAAAATAGCAGTCTTAACTAATCAATGCAACTTTCTCACTGTATAAGAAAACAGGACAAGCTAACCCAGGAATGCAACGTGCCTCTTACTTGTACTCGAAAATATTTGAATGGTATACACACACCATCCTCAAACACATGCCTTGTGTATTTTCACAACGAATTAAGACTTCATGCAATAACACTAACGAAGCAGCAAGGGAAAACACATACACACAAACCACTTTAACTTTATTAGCTATAAAATTAAGGCATTATTTTGTTTGTCTTGCCCATTATAACCATTCACAAGGTTTTGTCATTTAATCAGCTATCCATGCCTGTTCTATTGCTTTGTCAAATAAGAAGGACATTTTAAAGCCAAACCGATACTGTCAAATTAACTGCAGAATGGCATGGCTTTTAAACTGTCTGCAGATTCCACATTCAGTGGACCATCTGACAAGGATAATGTGCATTGACAACATTGTTTGGTTGCCTTTGCTCAGCTGGCAGAACAAATTTTTTGCTTGCATTTTCTGGAATATGCTATAGTCAATCTTTTATGGAATGTTCACCAAGAAATTGTTAGTGTCCTGTTGATGATATTCCATACAGATTCCTTTTTTATGTTATTTTCCAGTCTATGACAGAAGAGTTAAAAAGGCAAGCATTTTGCATGCTAAAATCATCACCAATGACAGAACTTTGGGGAAAAGAGGACTCCTCTGTTGAGGGTCAGAAATCCAAAATGTTATATGAAATCCTTGTGGGTGACACATCAGGCTTTCATGAATATATATAAGCCAAGATACTATATACATCTTGGGCAAGTAACAGGATTTAGTTTATCGACCCCATGGATTCTTGTCTAGAGAGCTTCTTCCCACTCAAAAACAAAACAAAACAAAAATGCAGTGGGACAACATTTGCTTCCTCCTCATTCCAAGTAAGCTAAATATCTCCCTGCAGCAATAAGATGATATAGATTTAGGAGAAAGAGTATATTCTGAGACCAGTACTTAAAACAAAATGTAAGAACCAGAGGGTGAGTGGAAAGTAAAGACAGGGGAGAGTTGAGGATGTCAATTGGCATCCAAAATTTATTTATACACACACACACACACACACACACACGTGTGTGTGTATCAATAGTAGCACTGGTGAAATGAAAAGGAAAACTGAACCAAATGCCACAGATTACAGTTGGCCCACTATATTTGTGGGCTTAACTTTAACAGATTTTATTATTTTTGATTTTCTCCAACCACTCCACTGAGGTAATCTTCTCTCTTGGTGGCTCCAATTAGGTTGTATAACTCTTTAGAAAACCATCCCGATCCTACTCTTCTTCCTCCACCAACCGCTGCCTGGCCAGCAAAGGAGAGCTTGCAGCCCAATTTATCAGAACCACAAACTGTCTTCCAATGTTCCCCCACACATCCAAGGAAGGAGCTGGGCAAGGGACAGAAATTATAGCGACACCATGCCAACCCACCCCCTTTCCCTCTCCTTTCCCTGACCTGGTTTGGATCTCAGTGCCCATTCCCCTCACTATGCCTTGCCCTTCTTCCCACAGGCAGACAAACACACACACACACACACATTTTGATATTTGCAATTTTTCTATCTCTGTGGGGTTCCTGAGCCCCTAACCCTTGTGAATGGGGAGGGATGGCTGTACTCCAATGTGAGGTATCTATTTGTGTGTACATTAAGTTGACCAATAGCATGCAAACAGGCAGCATTTAAACTATGTTCAGCTGCTAAGTGGAAGCCTCATATACTTACTGATACTACTTTTTTTTACACAACACAAATGACTGTCTATCAGTCCGAATTCACAACAAACAAATATGCAAATTTCTGTGGCTTTTTCCTTGCATGCTGTATTCTTCCATACAAATTATATCTTGTGGCTCAGCAAAGAATGAGAGAGAGAGAGAGAGAGAGAGAGAGAGAGAGGAGGTGGAAATCAAGCAACCAGAGTTTAATTTTAATCAGTAAAAGACTGCAGTGTTAAACAATTAGCAATCATTGTGCCCTTCTGCAGGATCAGTGGGAGAGTGTCAGAGATGATGAGTCTTCCCATGTTTACAAAAGGTTCTGCCTATGGCATGCTGTGTGCTTTTGTGAATCATTTATCTTCTAGCTTATATCCGTCACTGTATGAAATATTGAAGCTGTGATTCTGCATGACAGGATAATGAAACATTGAAAAAGGGCTATACTGCACTGATTTTTTTTCCCCACAGAAAGCTGGTAGTGGAAAGCTGAAAGCCTACATGTAAAATTGTTTTATTTCTACCCCATAAAAAGTTCATCAGCCTAATAAAGTGATCAAAAGGTCTGTTTGTTCCAGCATGCTCAATAAACTATTGTCACTACTGTGTTGGCTTTATACAATGTAACAATTATGTTTTTCTCAAATGAGGATTAATTTTAGAATTGACATTTATAATAGCAACTTTTCTATTGAGGCCCAATGATAACATCAGCAAAACAACCTACTTACTGGAGTGGGGGGAAAGGGTCCATAAAGATAAGTAGACTTTTTGTGGGGAATCATACAAGCTGCATCCATAGCATATTAAGTATACTAATTATACGTAAAATTTCACATTCACTTTTTCTCCCAAATACATCACCAGAGAAGTATGCAAAGATTGGGTATGCAAAATCACAGTCAATAACACTTATATTTATCTTGCATGTTAGTGTATACTTCTTTTTTTATTTATGCTTTTCAATGATTTCATAGTCTCTTTGTTGAGTATTGCCTTTTGAACAAACAAGCCAAACAAGTCTCACTGCTAGGTAAGTCCAGTTTCTTCAAAAACAGTCAGCTCTCAAGAGCCTGCTGGAACAACAACAACAACAACAAACACCAACAGCAAGAACAACATGACTTTGACTGTCAGCAGAAGGACAACAAGGTGGAGAATGCCTTCTAGCCTCTCTAGGAAACAGTTCCCAAAACTGGGAACAGCCACAGACATGCTTGTGTGGGTGAAGAAACTGAGATAAGGATGTCTCCTGAAGATCTCAGGGTCTGAGCACACTCCTATAAGAGAATATAGCTCTTCAAATAACCTAGATTCAAGGCATACAGAGCTTTATAGGTCCAAACCTATACTTCAGCATTGAGTCTGGAAGCAAACGAGTAGACAATGCCCTCTCTGACACATAATCTTTACTCAGGACAAGAGGGTACTGTCAAGAAAGAATAGGGAGAAACAAAATGGTTTCCAATTGACAATGGTCAGGCAAGACTGTATTTTATCACCCTATCGGTTTAACATGTACATACATAAAGCAGAATTAGACTCAGGGGAGGGAGGCTTGAAATTTGGCAGAAGGAACATCAACAGTTTACAACATGCAAATGACACCACTAGTAACAAAATAGGAAAGACTTGTAATGATTACTGAAGTCAGGAAAGAAAGTGGAAAGACAGGTTTACAGTTGAATGTTAAGAAAACAAACTTAATGACCACCGATGATATAGATATATAATTTTAAAGCAGACAATGAAGATATTGAAATAATTCAAGATTTTCCATACCTTGACTCAGTAATTAAGAAATCAGAAGAAGACAAGGACTTGGAAGGGCAGCTATAAAGCAACCAGACAAGATCCTGAATTGTAAAGATATATTATTGAATACTAGAGTTAGGACTGTCCATGCCATCGTATTTCCACTTTCTATGTTATGGTTGTGAAAGCTGGACAATGTAGAAAGCAGATAGTAAGAAAATCAGCTCATTTGAAACCTGATGCTGATTTACTGTGGGCAAATCAAGTCTGAACACTCCCTATAAGCCAAGAAGACTAAAGTGAGACTGTCACACTTTAGACATATCATCAGAAGACATGATAAATTAGAGGGGAAAAAAGATAATGCTTAGTAAGGTAGAAGGCAGCAATAAAGGAAGACCACATTACAGATGGATAGACTTAATCAAGGAAGACATGTCCTTGAATCTGCAAGACCTGAACAGAGCTACTGATGACAGAATGACCTGGAGGTCTCTCGTTACTAGAGTCTTCATAAGTCAATGTTGGTGTGATCACAGTTAAAATCTAACAACAACAAGCTGAAGGGGGGGACTACTTCAGTAACTGTGAGACAACTCAGAGGAACAGAAATTTGTTCCTGAAATATCTATCTATCTATCTATCTATCTATCTATCTATCTATCTATCTATTGTATCTGCCTGAGCAGGGCTGTTGACTGCAGAGTGACTTGGAGATCTCCTATTCATAGGGTCACCATAAGTTGAAGTTGACTTGACAGTAGTGAACAACAATAACAACAAAAAATGCAAATGATAAATTAATTCAACTAATACAATGTATAAAAAACAAACACAGAATAAAAAACAGAATAAAATACAGAAAATTGAAATTATGAGTTCAAATACTAGAATCATATCTTGTAGCTGCAAGTTGAGAGACAAAGCTCATTTTAATCGTTTGATTTAACCTGTAGTCACTAGAATCTTGTATCACATTTTGCTTAACATAACTTTATGTATACTTAGCGAAGTAGGAGAGGTGCTACGAAACCCTGTCAGCAAATTGCAAAAATGAATGTCAGGGCACCAGCAGTAGTGCCCAATGTGCATCAGTGTGTGATACACACCAGGCACTTTACCAGCTCTGTTATGTAGTAATATAATAGCAGTTGTCTATTAGATACAGACGTTACAAAATGTGACCAATTCTAATTTCCATATAAGTAAAGCCACTTAGAAAGATGGAACTCCAATTCAAGATTCTGACCATTCTGTTGTTACATACACATGTTCACAAGCACATACAGGCATATGCACATATTCACATACCCTTTCACCGATTATTATTATTATTATTATTATTATTATTATTATTATTATTATTACTACTACTACTACTACTATTATTTTGCTACCCGCCACTCCTCAAAGCTCGAGGCAGGGTACACCAAAGGTTAAAATACAATTAAAACCAGCATACCAATTAGAAACATATTAAAATTAAAACACATTAAAATACACAAAAAGGCCCCAAAGCAAAAAAATACTGGAAAAACATTCACAAGAAAATTACAGAAATACTGCAAATTAATATTCCATTATCCCCAGAGATTTTTCTATTAAATATGCTGCATGAAATAGATAAAGAATTCTTGAAATATTGGACAGTAATATTATGTATGGTATCAACAGCAAGGATAATCTATGCCAAATATTGGAAGAATAAGTCCATTCCAGAGACAGATGAATGGGCGGTTAAACTGATAGAAATGATAACATTGGATGATTTAACTATGGCACTTAGGAGTGAGACGCGGGGAAAAAATTGTGATGAAATGACACCAATTAAAAATTACATGAAACAGAAATGGGAAATGCAAATTTAAAAATTAATTAAGCAAAGATATGGAAAAGAAAAGGAAGTTGAAAATAAAACGTAAGTAGACAAGCCACTAGAAGCTGTAAAGTCTCAGAGGAAACTGAAAGAAATTGTAAAATCAACCAAACAGGAGGACGTAAGGAAGCAGAATTTGTATATTTAGAATTTTGTATAGGATATACTAAAGAAATAGAACTTTTTATGTCTAACCGTTAGTTTGTTACCCCTGTTAAGTGATCTCTATGTTCAACGTTGAAATGAAATAATTAACTTTTGAAGTAAGAATGAGTAATAAGTTATGATCTAATTTTCTAGATATACACAATTTTATATTGATTGGAAAAATAATCAGACTGGTTGTTAAGGTACCTGTAAATAATGACAGATTTTAATAAAAATAAATTAAAAAAATAAAATACACAAGAAACATAAAACCATTCAAATACCATAATTAAAATCATAATTAAAAATATATCTTAGTTAAAAATAGGCTGGTTAGGCTTGCCAGAAGAGATAAGTCTTTATATGGTGTCCATTGGCCTTGTCTCTCAGATGAAAACCTACAAAAGAAGGCATGTTTTCTCCCTCCATGGATCTCTGTTCTGTATTCAAAGAACGACTTCCTGGAACTTAACAGTCAATGCCAGTATCTTATGATATCAGATAAACAAACTGAAAAAAACAATTCAAGCTGTAGTATAATATGGGGTGGGCCTCATAATTCTAAGTATAGTGTCCCTCCATCCTATCCAATGGCAGGAGATGTGTTGCTTCCCTCTCTTCTGCCTTTTTTTTTGGGGGGGTGGGTGGGAATGAAGATAAGTAGTTCATCTTCGTGTGCCCGGGGAAACAGCCAGATCAAAAGATTCTGCTCCCCCATTGTGGAACACTTTCTCTATTAGTTCAGGTTTCAGTAGGGAAATCTCTGATAGCAAAGAAGACACAACATCTCCCACTTTTCTCCATCTTCAACTACCTTTGAGTGGGGTGCTTTTTTTTCTCCCAGGTGGGCTCTCCTTTGATTCTCTGGACTTTGGGGCCTATATCTTCTGGCTGCTATTCAAGCAATTACCTTAGCTTTGTGGCAGATCACAGTTAGGCCCCCATCTTGATGCTATATGAGTTTAAGACTTTTCTAATTTGAAAAAAAAAAAAAATGTCATGGTGACGGTTTGCCTTAGTCAATGGGACATTATTTCCAACCCCTCCACACACACTTTTTTCTCTGTCTGCTTGCCGTACTCTTTTGGTAGGAGTACTCATACATTGCAATATGTTTGCTGCTTAGCCACACTCTTGTTGATTAAGCAATGCAAACTGACAGAGAGGGGAAGAAGCTGGTGGATGGGTGTGGGGAGTAAAGTCTATTACTTTAATCTCTGGGGCACTCAACTTCTTCTGCTGTCATCTTCTTAACACATATGAAAAACCAAAGTATGGGAAGTCAATACAAACAGCCTGCAAAAGATGGAATGGTTAAATGAAAACAAAATTGATCCTTTTAGTAGAAAATTTAAGAAGTTCCAAAACCTATTGCTTGCCATCCATGAAAAACCAGCTAAAATGTTTGTCTAAAAAAAATATGATATATTAATAAGGTCCAGAAATTTCAATTATTGAAAGTAATGAAGACATTGGTACAAGAAATTATCAGTACCTGGTTAAGTGTTGGTACATAAGCAATATCTAGAAATACAAATTACTGAAATAAATGCTAACTCCCAGACTTTGCCAAACTACAGCTGTGTATTCTATCATCAATCCCCTAGTCAATGAAGCTAACAGCACTTTGAAGCACAACTATTTCAACTTGTTTACAAATCTCCTGCACGCCTGGCTGAAAGCAATAAAAATTCATATCATAAAATTAGATGGATTTTCCTGTTCACCAACAGATAATTTCAACTAGTATCAAGTAACATTTCTACACATCCTGATTCAGTCACAAAATATTAATATATTTGGTAGAAGAGAGCATTTAAAATTGAGGAACTAATATCTGAAAAACCTGTCATCTCTGACTTATGGCAACCTATCATGGGTTTTCTTGGAAAGTTTTGTTTTGATGGTGTTTTTACCTTCCTCAGAGGCTAAGAGAGTGTGACTTGCGCAAGTTCACCCACTGCTGAATGGGGATTTTAACAATGGTCTCCAGAATCATAGTCCAGGATTCAAACCACTAAATGACACTGGATCACAATGGATTCTACTGACAATGGATCCGCCCACAATGAAGCTCTTAACTCATTGACCTAATCTCTAAAGACAACATGACTCTGTGGTAAGGGCCATTTCAACTGTGATGCTCTCTCCATAGAATGCTCTTCCCAAAGAGATTTGACTGGTGCTGAAAAGTATGTCTTACCAGTTTCAATTATACAATGTTTTATTTACCCAGATCATTTAACTTGTCAGATTCTGCTGATTTGCTTTGCTGTTTCAATTATATTTTAATTTCTACTTCTTTTAAAATAAAGTTTGTTGCTCATTCTAATTTCACTCATAATTATCCAGCCAAAGGGTGGGGTGTAAAATTTTTAAGCAAGTAAGAAATGAGGAAAAATGCTGTCACTGTCATATCTACTTTTCTTTTAGGAAGCTAGTAAGGAGTTACCACCACTTCTGTTGACTGATACTTATTTAGAACAGGAAACATGTGGTTCTACAGATACTACCTGAACAAATTTTCAAGAAGCTCAAGCCAGCATAGCCAGCGTAAGGAACATCTGAAGGGTCACATGATTTTAATCCCCAATTTAGAGGCAAAGTGATAAGACCTGTACCAAAGGTCAATCCAAACAAATATTTTAGCAGAGAACTATGTCCCATAACCTGATTGCATCACAGACATTTCTCTACATGAAATTCACTATATGATTCCCTAGCAAAGATGTTTTTGAAATTTTGTGGGACAATCCAATGTCTGCTTAACCAAAGCTTCATTTCACATAGTAGTAAAATGCTAATCACCCATACACTTTACTGCTTTGAAATGGTATTAAGTTATACAAGATAACTACTACAAGATAGACTATACAAGATACACTACTAAAATATTAGGGAAAAGATAACTAAATCAGAAATAGCTAGTGGCTCACATTCAGAGATTCACGGTCAAGCCTATGAACAGAAGATGTCTTGCTCCTCCTAGTACCCCCACTCAGTGATTCTATATAGCTTCTTACCAAGAAAGGGGGTTCTGGCATAGTGAGATGATAAAGAAGAGGTCAAAAAGAAATCCAGACAGAGGTACTTTCTAGAAGAAGAGTTCCTCTCTTTCTCCTTCTGTCTCCTTCTGTTTCTAGAGCATGGGCCATCTCAATTAGAAGGACATCTGGCCTTCAGAGGTGATTACAAAAGGAAGAAAAGGGCTGGAGATTTTCTCCTTACTAGCCTCCTATTCACAGAGCACCCCAGATCAAATCCACTGACTCTGCCTATGTAAAATAATAATTACAAAAATTTCTCTGCCAGACAGCATCATCAACAGAAATTTATATTTATCAAACTTTCTTATTATGACAATTCTTACTAGTCCAATTAGTAATGTAACACTTTCTCCAGCACCAAACTAAAAACATAATTGAGTGATAAATCAAACAGTAATTGCCAGTTCCTGCAACATTTCCCCAATCCACATGTCAAGGTTTGTCTGTTGTGGGAAAGTACAGTTCGCATTCTCCTTGTTACCAGAAAGCAAAGCATGAAAAGTCACTTCACATGTCATGCATAATTAATTCACTTATTGTTTTATAAGTGCGTGTACAAACAAAATGTAATGTTATGTTCTGATCAAACAAACACTGAATTTCTCTTAGCTAGTTAGTGTGACTTCAGTATGCTCAAAATGTATGCTGCATTTTCTTTGTAGTTTAGGAACTTTGTGGAGTCAAAAGCACAGGAATAATTAAAAAAAATGCATAGCAATAAATATACAATATGTACAAAGTTACATTCCACCAACTTTCATTACATTTATTTCCAAAGAGTACATAAATTGTGAAATTGCCATGAAAAAAAAAAATGTGTTCATGAATACTTGGCACAAAGTTGGGGATAGTAATAGGGGGAGAGTCCAAAGGGAAAATAATGAGTAATAGATGAAAACAAGGAAGGAAATTCAGAATAAGGCAACAATGTTAAAATTGGAACTCTTACATAGTGTTAGGAAAATTGCGTAGCTTTTACATGGAAGTCAATAACAAAGAAATGAAATCAGACAAAGTTTGTGAGAATAGCATCAGTGGAATCAAAAGTTAACAAGATCAACACAATCCAAACCCACAATCCACAAAGTAGCAGAAAGACTAAATGAGACAGCAGAAGAATCAACAGACAATCCCCAACCGCACATATATCCCAAAAAAAAGACAGAGAAAAGAGGAAATACAGCTGGAGTGAAAGTACTGTATATCCAGTTTACTATAACAATAGTTTGGTTTCTGAACTCCAAATTAAGTTTCTCATTTCTTAGGATGAGGAATATTTTAAACCATGCAGTGTGCATGCTTTAAATATGGATGAGTGGCTTGTCACACTCCTGCTTATTCACACATGCTACAGCAACTTGCCCTTCCCTCTTTGGTTCTTTGTGCACTGTGAGAGAAAGTTCCACAACACAGGATTCCTTATCAGTTGTAACCTGGTTGGATCTCTGCTGAAATGATGGCTGGTGTTATAACCTGAGGCCATTTCCACACTAGAATCATAGAATCATAGAGTTGGAAGAGACCCCACGGGCCATCGAGTCCAACCCCTTGCTATGCAGGAACACCCATCAAAGCATTCCCAGCAGATGGGCATCCAGCCTCTACTTAAAAACCTCCGAAGAAGGAGACTCCACCACACTCCGAGGCAGCATATTCCACTGTCGGAATATGCAGTGGAATATACTAGACTGTTATAGTTCTATTATTCCACTTTCAACATCCTATGGAATCCTGGGGTTTGCAGTTTAGGGAGAGGCCTCAAAGGCTCCTCCCTAAACTGCAGACCCCAGGATTCCATAGGATGTTGAAAGTGGAATAATAGCACTGTAACAGTCTAGTACGGAAATGGCTCTAGTCTTCAATAACACATGTACATTTTTGGTGTTTTACAGTTTGCCAGCTATGTAAATACTAATTTTCATTTTTTTCCCCTGTCTTTGTGGAAGTGTTTTAATTCCTATGATAATCTCTTGTGTGAGTTAGTAAATGATGTCCAATAGTTTATATACAGACACTAACTTTATAGATTTATACTGATAAATTTCTGCATATAAGAATTATGTGAACAGTTACAAAAGGAATGTCAGAACAGGTCCCAAGAGTTTTCAAATACAGTTCAAAAAAGGAGGGTTTTTTTTTTAATACACACAACAGCAAATATGTTTACATTATGCTATTTATAATATCATATTCCTATATTCAAATGGATATCTTATTCATATGATAATAGAATTATGCTCTTGTTTGAAAAGTAAGAGAATTCAGTTTTACTTTTTCTTAATTCTTTGTTTGGTATCAGATTATAGCTACTGGGTACCTCGTTTGTGCATACACATATTCAAAGCTTTTGCAGAGAATTGTAATGCAAGTATTATTGTTTCAAAAGCTTAATCAGCTAAGTTTTAGCTATTTTATATAAAAGAATAAGGCTGGTTGTCATTTATTCAAATCCATTTCAGTCTTCAGCGCTGAGGAAATATGGAAATGATAACACATTCTGGAATTATAATTAAAATAGTGAATCAATTTATGATTGATAAATAATTGGAATTTCATTTGAAAAATCAGATTTTCTCTTGGATTTTGTGTTATATATTTAACTTTAAGGTTCACATTGTGATGCATTTATCATTATTGAGTGCTTCTGTGTGTGTGTACATCTGTAGAAGTAGCAACAGAACTTTCTTTCTCCTAACTGTATATATCCATTAAACTTTTCTTTATTGGCCATGTGGTAAGATTTGTCATTATCCCAAACAATACCATAACAAGAATATTGTTCAAGATTAGTGAGGTAGATATAAATGAATCACTTCTTGTCTGTGACTTCAATCTGGTCCTAAATATGGGCAAGTGTTCAAACTGAAATCATCATTGATATCAAAACTGACAGAAATATTTCAATATATTAAGTATTAGATGTCATAATGCAAAATAAACTATTTTCAGCTGAATAGCAAAGGAATGGAACACTGGAAAACTGCCTTAGCTCCAAGATAGGTCTTGCATTAACTGTGATATTCTTGGGATGTAAAAGACACAATTTTGTGAGAAATAGATGCTCCATGCCACATTTTAAAATAACCACAACATGATAAACATTTGTTTGTTGGTTGGTACCTTCTGAAACTCTATTTCATTTCTGGGTGGGAAATGATAAGTCCCTCTTTTAGGAATGGTAAATATCCTTGTAATTTCTATACAAATCTAGCTCATAATTTGATGGTGCCTGCAGCCTTAATATTACAAAACAGATGTCTAATATAAGCACATTGTTTCCGCAACAATACCTATTGGCTATCAGATACTGTTTTAGCATGCTATATGCAATAAAGTTCAAGATACCAAGCTGAATTTGCTAAGTGACCCTTGCAAACATTTTTTTAAAATGTTAAATGGTCCAAGATCTTCTGAGAACCTTATCCAGTATACAGTTATGCTGAAATGTAAAACGGAGTAGCATAACAAATTGATGCTTGAAAGTGAAGCCAGCATTGATAATTTATAATATGAGTTTCAATTGCAATATACAGGGTTCATAACTGAACAAAACATCAGATCTACATAAAATTATGAAGCCATTAATTTAGTAAAATAGTAATGAATAAAGCAAATACTACTCACCAAATTCCTTGGGAACTGCGATAGAGTAAATGCAGTTGTGTCCTATGCTATAGTTTTTAGGGTAGTTTGGGGATAAAACTGTACCCTCAGAGCCTGTAGAACGACTTCCACAAGGAGCTAGGAGGAAATAAATGGAATATATGTCAATGATTTGGTACTGAAAAGTAGAATGGCCTATGTAAACATAATTCAGATACACTGAAGATGGGGATACGTCAAGTAGCACATGTTTATATTATTTTTCTCCCTTGTTTACTAGTTGTTGGAAAGTAAATGGATGAGTAAACAAAATTTTCTAACTTGCCATGTCCTGCTAGTGCAGTTGTCTGAACCAAAGACATTTGTGACTTCTTTGATATTTAATGTGCAAATCTAAGATTGTCAAAATGTACCTAAAAGATTGTCTCTTTCCATGGGATTTTCCTTATGCATGAGAACTCAAGTTATGTTTTACCAGAAGCAATTATGTACCAGAAGTGTAACCAATATGTATTTGATATATCATTTCTTTAGTTGTAGGTTCTAATTTATGAAATATTCTCTCTGATGATGTTTTACTGGCTTCATTGTTGCTTGCTTTTTTAATCTAGACATTTCAATCTAGGATAGATTAACATTCATTTTGATTAGCCTTTTGCTGTAGCTTTATTGTGTATTTAACCCACCTTTGAAATATATATTCCCTTACTTGTAAGATTCCCATAGTAGTTAGCTAGCATTGCAATTAAAAAAAACCCTCTTTATTATCCTGATTTTGAAAAGTTAATAAATTATTTTAGTTACCAAAACGCATATACATATGATCCACGTCACCATCCACAAAAGATGAAACACAGCTCAAGCTATCACTTGAACTATGTAATATCCTTCCTCTACCACATGCTGAGTAAAAAAAATTTAGATATAACAAAACAAAATATGTAACAGTCTTCATCTTCATTACTGGAAAAAAAAAAGTGTGGGGGGAATGCACATTTCCAGTCATAGCAATGTCTGCTGTCCAGTAACTTAGGAAGGCCAGTCAGCTTCTGCATAATAAAATAAAACTTTGGCATTCATGCTCCTTTCCCTCTGTTTTGATGTTAACATCCATCAGCCAGTAAGCACTCCCAAAATCATACAAACATATTATGAAATATATACATATCATGACATTATGTTTGTATTATCCTGTACAAACAATTTGGGAAGGCCTGAGTCTTTAACAGGTGCTTATACACATCACCAACATTAGACATTCCAAAAGAATGGGCCACCATGGAGAAATCCTGTTTTCAAGGTGTCAATTGATGGGAATGCACAAATGATCAGCACAACTGGAAATGTCACCTCTAATGACCTTGGTGATCACATGGGTCTGTATTTGGGAAAATAATCTGCCAAGTGGCTTGGTCCAAATTTTTTTAGGGTTTTATGTGTAAACAATAAGAGTTTGAACTTTGCCTAACAATAAATGGATAATCAGTGCAGTAGAAAATAGAAAGGAAAGCCCATGTAAATCCCACTAAAGTCGTAAATGTGAGAAGTTACCAGTGTATGGACTACAGTGGTCCGAGTATTCTATCCAGAAAAGAACAAAAGGTGTACTATCAACTGTCTGGCAATAGGCATATTACACCACTGAAGTGGCTTCTAATACCAAACACTACATATTCAATAAAAAGTTCTAGCTCATGATTTAGGTTCGTACCACCTACATTTCTTAGAATATAAAATGAGGAAGGGTATCAGTAAAGGAATAATTTTCACATAGCATTCTTAAATTAAATTTCAAATGAGATAAAATAAAGTTTTGTTCTAATTCTTGAGCAGAATCTGTGGTGAGACTACGTATCAAATAACACATGAAACCTACAATAAAGTTGAGCATTATTAAAGATGTGATGACATTATCTAGAATCTCAATCTCATCTGTAAGTAACCATTCCAAGTAAAAATGAGCACATCAGTATTTTGGCATAATGGCTGTTCTATACAAGCCATGTTTTATCTGCATCAGGACCTTTTACAAATCTTAATGAGCCACAACATGAATGGTACCATATTTTGTTATGTCTTAAATATGTAAATTGAACAATATAATACCGTAGTGCAAATTTATTTGTCACCTAATGACATTATATAGATATTCCTCAAAATGCCACTCTTCTATAGGAAGATGTTTGGGCTATATAGAAGATGTTCCTTGTTTGCTATAAAGCTGGTTGTAGACAGCTAAATGCTAGAATGAATTGCAATGCTTACATGTAATATACACATGGGATATATATACATTTCTCTCCAGATGAATGTTAAGACATTAACGTTAAGACATTAAGACATGCAACTTCTTCTACATATTTAATGTATAGAGATACCTGTTTAGAAGCAGACACCTATTAAGTGACAGAGAGGCCTATTAAGTGACACAGAGGCCTATTAAGTGATACAGATGGTCAGAAATAGTCTGTTTGAGATGAACTGTGAAATTGCTCAGTATAGATCAAATGAATATTGTGTAAGATGCCTGATTCCTTACCATTGTAAAATCTATAGAAGCAATATTCCTAGACAATGTAAGCTCATATTGTAATGATTCTCCCCAAGGGAAGATATGTGTGTAAGATATTTGGATTACCTCAATGAACAGACTACTATATAAGCTTACAAAGTTGCCTGTTTATACCTCCATTCTAAATATTCTGGAATTCTCAGTCTCAAGGTATACTTAAGGGGTGTCTTGACATTAGACTGACTGTCTAGAAAATGCTATTATTGTTGAGCTGGAAATCCAGGTGACCATAAGGTGGGCTATTGGGCACTCTAGATAGGTGCAGGGTAATTGACAGAATAGCTAAGAACCCTCAGTTCCTCTGACAAAAAGATGGAGATCCATGCTTCTTTCAAGTTTTACACTCTTTATTCAGATTTTCACATGCAGTAAAATGTTAAACACAAAGGAGGAAAAAAAGGAACAAAAGAAAAAAGAAATAGAAAAACTAAAAGTTACTTTCAATCTTCTCTTTTTATGTATAAAAGTACATAAAATATATCTCTTCATCATAATAACTCCTCATCTTAAGTATATTTTCTAGAGAAAGTCATGTTCTTTGATGCTCTTTAATGCTCTTTAACAAAAACTGCTATTCCTCTTCCCCTAGATACTGCTAAACAAATTAACGCCTCACATTCTGATTTAACAACCATATGTCATAATGCAAAAAAACCCAAAAACCCCTTCATATTCATTAACACAACTTTTCCAGAGATTTTCTCTCCTTCTTTTTTCAACTGTGTCTCTCAAAAAACAAAACAAAAGAGAACTCAGCCTTTTCTTTCTTTCTTTCTTTCTTTCTTTCTTTCTTTCTTTCTTTCTTTCTCTCCCTTTAAATACAGCTGCCTAACTTACCAGGAAGTGATTTTGCAGCTTGGGGCAGCAACATTCTGCATGTGGTTGCCTTGTGCTGCTGGGAACGGCAGAAGCCATTTTGTGTTTCCAGCAGGCTACATGCCAGCTGTAGCCTTGGATTGGCTTCTCCTTTCCAGAAAAGGCTGGCAGTTTTCTCTCTGCTCAAGGAAAGGGGTATTTAAGCAGGTCCCCTCCAGGCAAGCACTCACTTCATCTCAGAGCTTCATCCCACCTACTATCCCATTGCTTAGGGTGTCTGGAATTGTGCAATATGTTCAATTGTCGCAATTTGTGTGGACAACTGGCATGGGTCCTGGATCCAGGATGCTGTTAATGGTGCTTTAGGGCAGAGTAAATGATGGCATCCCTTCCAGGATGCAAGGGGTGCAGGAGTAGTAGTCGGTGTGCACAGCACACAGGGAGGTACACACATTCCCTGGGTGGAATTCACACCTGTCACCAAATGGGTTCCAGAAATAGGCTGGAAGGATGTGCTCATCGGTCAACAGGCAGGTTGCCCTGATGCCTGGATCTGGGCCCATGCACATGCCAACCCTGTAACAGTTCTAAACAAATGAAGTTGTGTCCTATCTCTTTCCAAATTCTGGTTGTTTTGTACCGAAAGAGATCTTGCCCCTGAGCACGCAAATTTTCCACAGCTATTTCCAAAAACAAAACAAAACAAACACCTCTCTCATGATAATATCCACTTTCCCATAATGAAGCCATCTCTTCCTGAATCCATTTTGCTTGCAGAGTGTTTGAAAAAAAAAAAAAGTCTGGTTTCTCTCCAGACCATAGTGGGGGGAAAAAGTCATTCAACTTAAAAAAGTACTTCTTCAGATTGGAGAATTACTATACCCTTTTCCACTTAAAAGACCTTTTTTACGTTAACACTTTTATTAAACCTTCTGCTTTCAAACTGCAATCTTAAAAGTCTTTAAAAATAGCCTGTAAAGTCACTCATATTAGTACAGAAAGCTGGAAACTCACCAAGGTATTAAATGTCATCACTACACACCTGAATTGAAGTTCTCTTTTGATCATAATTCCAAAAGTTCCAGATGTTTTAAAAAGGTATGAAAGAAAGTGAGATCTTGCAAGCTTAGCTTCAGTGTCCTTTACTGGCTTGCATACAAAGGCATGAGCTTGAGGGAATTTTCCTGCAGTACCCCTCACTTAACTCATAATCAATTTCTATGGTCCTACAGACATAGGCCCTTTCTGCATGTCGTTTTTGAAGTGAAAAGGCCCCTTGAGTGTTGCGTAAATGTGAGGAGCGGTCAAGGGCTCAAAGTCGAAAATGCTGCACAGTTGCACATCGCTCCGGGGCCTCATGCGCACTTACCTGCCATGCGAAGCCTACTGAGCTGAGCAGGTCATGCTTCCTGCCCCAGCGCAGCCTCTCATTCCCAGGCTGCACTGCAGGAGGAAGTGGCGGGGTGCTCCCGCAACCAGGAAAGAGCTGCGGAGCCGAAGCAGCAGGGATGTGGCAGCCTTCCTCCCAAGCCTTCTTGCGCTAAAACTCCAACCAAGCAGTGCAAAAAGGTAAGGTGCAAAAAGGACCATAGTGAGGTTCCTGGGTCAGTCATGGGCAATCTCTGTGTTCTCTCCTTCTCTGGGACAAGAAAGAATCCATGCCTGCTTCATCATGCAACTGCCATTGTTAAACTCATGTGTGTGTGTGTGTGTGTGTGTGTGTGTGTGTGTGTGTTTTTATTATTCTCTTTTTGCTCGTTTCTGCAGAACACGATAGCATTTTCTGGCATGTAGGAAAGTGCCGTATATTGCTGAAAGCACTTATCTGTCCAGTCAAGTAGTTCTGACACTTTCCTAGTCCTAGTTGGTGAAGCGAGGGATTGAATGTGGGCTTTTCTATCTACAAAGCATACTGAGCATTGGCAATGAACTAGCTTCCTTTTTTTTTCTTTTTTCTGTGAGTCCCCCACAATTGGTTATGTTGGTTAGGATGACTGGAAGTTGCAGTGAACAAACATCTGGAAAGTCGGAGTTATCTATCTCTACTATATGATAGTTATTTAACAAAACAAAAACAAAAAAACAGATGTCTCCCAGCCACTTTTCTTAGGCCCAATGGATTCACAAAATTTTTCAAAGAGGCATTCACCCCTAATGTTACCCATGTAGCTAGGTGCTACTAGCCTCTTTTATAAAGCATGTATGTATTAGGTTTTACTGTTATGTGAATCCTATCCACATTCTTAGATCACATCCTTAGATTACAAAAATTGGGGGGGGGGAATAGGCATGAAAACTGGACAAGCAGAGACCAAAATCACATCTATGAAATTTCCACTGGATGCAGATGCAGCAGCATCAGGGAAAAATGTTCTCTCATCTGGTACCACCACTACGCAATAGGTCTGTAGATTAGCTTTATCCTATGTTTAGTCAGATTTGCCCAAAGTTTTCTCCTCCTCCCCAGTATGCTTGTTTCATCCATCTGAGCAACCTAAGCAACCAAGAAGTTCATATTTGCTTTGCCAGGGGAGCAATCATGTCAACTACTCAGACCATTTCCTCATGCTAGGAGTCAACTAGAGCTTCAGCTGAATTGCCTGTGAAAAGAAAACTTCTTCAAGGTCCTCAGAAAACCATCCAGATCCATCAGCCTCTTGACTGGACTATCTTAATCATCTTTACACCACTACTGGATTGCTCTTTCCTGAATTTTCTTTATTACGTTTTTCTCCAATGAGTGACTGTTCAGATTAATGTCATGAGTAAAGGATAATGTATGTATGCATTCTTTGTGAATCTAGTATAAAATACCTACTATTACTGCTTTAAATGTTCATAAGCATAATAAATTTTCTCAGTACTTACAGCTGATACTCCTCCATCATACATAGGAATTTAAAATTAAAGAAAAAGAAGAAATTTTTGCTTTTGTTCTCAAATATGACTACAGCTATCATTGGAATTCTTTCATTTTCTACTGTGCTGAGCAATGAAATGCTATCTTGTAAACAATAGATATCAATTATGTGAAAGGTAAATCTTATGTAATGTTATCAGAAGGAAGTACACTTGTCAAAGTTGACAAAAATTATTTCTTACAATGCTTTGTCTTATGAAAAATTTAATCTGCACACCTTAATTGCATTCTACTTTTAACAGCTATCATCAAATGCCAAATGGTTTAGTGTATTAGCCTGGTTAATCTTTGCATTTATTCACATTAGAATTAGATTGTGGACTTGGTTCACATCCCACACTTATTAGAGAGGCTTTAAGGGCATTTGAAATAAGAATATTAGCCAAAGGCAAGTTATACCTTGTACAGAGAGGTACTGAAGAAAAGTTATATAGCTTTCTGTCCTCCGTTCATTAGCTTAATCAAAAATATTGAATACAAAAAAAAATTATGAGAAGATGTGAAACTGAAAATGTTTAAAAATAGCAGAATTATTGTGTAGAAATCATACCATGTGCATAACACAAAGGAAATACAGAATATTCAGCCTAAGAATATGAAAATCTATCAGTCTCAATCAGGTTATTTTTCAGAATCCCTATGGCTTCAGTATTAATTGAAAGAGTTTATTTTGTCCTTACATGTAAATATTTTGTGTTCGTTTTTCAAAGCATGTGCACATTCATACATTTTTTCTGTAATGCATGCATTAGTAACCATTTTTCTTTTGATTAACATATGATTGTATTTTTTAAAAAAAATGTGCAACTGTCCATCTGTCTACATTTTACATGTGTACAGGTTTTTTTCCCTCCAAAATACATTAAAAATCTTGGAAATGCACGTATTTCTGAATGAAAATGCACTCCATGTCAGTGCTGGTCTTGGGCAGTGTAACATAAATATTTATTTGGGAAAATCAACAGCATATTCTGAGTATCATATGAAGAACATAATTTGAGGTGAGGGCACTTGGCAAGCAGAACAAAATCACAATAATATTTTGATGATGTTGTCTTTCTTGGGAAAACCCAGAAGAGATTTCACAATGAAGCTGAATGGCAGCAGGACAGAGTAGGGACATAAACCATTAGTGAAAAATGTCTGCTTTACCTTTCTCTTGCATTTGAATTTTGTAGATCTTAAACTCTTTCCATCCCAGATATAACAAACATTATATATATCATTACCTTATGCAAAAAAAAAAAATTATCTGTAATTTATACTGGCCAAATTCAACACATATGGCTACTTCTAGTATGGAGAAGGCCATGTTGTACCTATCTGTCATATATCTCTTAGACAACAAGAGCTTGAGGGTGAAGGGGAGAGGTGGGAAATCTGCTTTAACATTAAAATGGTTGAATAACCAAACTTTTAAAAGTTAAGCATTCAGAGTCTTGGGCCAGCATGGACACATCAGCCAGATTCCCTTTTTATCCCTTCTGAATTGTCTGAACCTGATTTCCCAACCCAAACATGGGAAAGATGATTTTGGTAGATACATAGGCTGAATTCATCTCTCTCTGTTTTGCAGATAACACATGCTCGGTATGGAATTCTGGATGCAGCTGCTATAAACATATCTAGAGTGGGATCAGTTATAGCACAATCATGCTCTTTCCCAGTTCCAGCTTTCATTATCCCATTGTTGACCATAGACATGCTACTGCAACCTGGCACTAAATGTTTGTATTTCTCCAGTCCTCCTTCATCATACTGTCAGTGCCAATACTGCAGAAAATCTTCAGGACAAAGAAGAAAAGTGAACTGCCCAGGCATAAAAAGATCTCTTTTTCAAAGGCTTTCAGTGAGGTATACTTCTATCCGTGATATGTTTCGGAAGACAGACCATGCTGAGAAATTCTATTGTGAACAATGAAAATTACATTTATCTAACCAGCATAAAGTAGACTTTGCTCTTCCTTCCTTCCTTCCTTTCTTGCTTCCTTTCGACATATTATTCCTTAACCACATAGAATAGGAAGAGCTGGATGGGTGTGTTGGCATTCCACTCACCCCCTCACCTAATATGCCATAGAAGGGAAAGAGCATGACTCCTCTGTGCACAAGTCTTATATTTATGGTGGCCTGGAATAGACTGATTCTCAGTTATCCTAAGAAGAAATACATTCTTAAAAAAATAAATACAGCAGCACTTACTTCCTCCTGCAAATCAAAATTTTGCCCTCTTCCCAGATCTTACCATGGCAGCTTGGTAAGGCTCTATTCCATCCAGGTCTCCCATCATCTCCCATGATACATGTGAGTGTAGAGTAACCTTGAAGAACATAACCGGCATCACAGTAATATGTGACTGTGGACCCCAATTTATAATCCATTCCAAGTCTTGTGCCATTCATTATGTTTCCCGGATCAAAGCAGGATTCACGCAGTTTGGCTGCAATTAGAGGAAAAGGGTGGTTACAAGGATTTATCTACCTAGCTATCAAGGTAATTTTATCTTAATATGCTTTTGGCATTCCACCAGTCAGATTTTCTCCAAACTAATTGATGAATAATTTTACTTGCTTCTTTAAACACAAATTATCATCGTCATCATCATCATCAGTTATTATCTTCTCTTCTTTAAGTTCTACTCTTTAAGCTTTAAGCTCTACTCTTTTTATTGAAACTCATTGCAAGTATCTGCAAATTTGATAAGAGAAGTCAGGACAGAGTGCTTAAACTTATGCTTTAAGATGAAGAATCTGCAAATTTGATCCGAGAAGTCAGGACATCCCTGCAACTTTCCCAATTAAAATTACACAAAGACACTACAATACTTTCCAAACCAAAGGGTCCTTGTTCTTTTCCATTAAGAATAGGAAAGCAATTGTGGAATTATTTTTAACTAGAGGAGAAGCAGAATTATACAAAAGAGGCAAAACATTCTTCCCTATCCCTTATTCACAATCACTCACAGTTGCTTTCCAGTTTAAAATGGCCTTGGGAGACTAATCATGTGCTTCCTAGTGACCTTTGAATTGAGCAGACACAAATGGGCTGGCATGCTCTTAACAGCATATGCACAATTAAGTCATCCCTATGCAGAAGCTCCTCCCTCTTCAGAAATCAAAGACCTTTGTATGTAGTAAAGAAATGCTGAAGCTCACCCCATTACCATTTGTGTCTGGAGGAGAATGAGAGGGGGAATAGCAGAAAAATCTGGCTATGTCCCACTAGATAAACACAATGTGATTACCTCAGCCACTGAAACTTCTGGAGGACCCCAATAGATCTCAGTTGATGATGCAATCTTTTCATGTCTGCTATCGGGACACAGCCAGATGCTTCTGCAATCTCTTCAGCTTTCCTCCAGATCTGAATGGTTGGAGGAAGGCTTCAGAGATGGGTGGTGGTAAATGGCTCAGCATAGCTTAGTTCTAGATCTAGAACTACTGTGCTATACCAAGCCATGCAGATATGATAACTTTATGTCTAGGTGTTACCTTTACAGACTATAAGTGGGTACTCAAATATCTGAGTGCTATTCTGTCAAGTAAATAAAAATCCTTCCAGCACAAGGGCTATTTAACATTGGAAGGACAAGGACTGACATTTCTCATTGATGTGTCTTTTTTTCTAATAATATAGAAATACTGGTTTGCATGACGAACATTTAGTCATGTCAGTCGCACTTACAATTCAGAGTGATATGTGCCTGGGAAAAAATTATTACTAGATTAAATCAATATGCTTTATTAAGATGAAGAATCATATTTTATCCCATGCAACAAACAACAGTTTCCACACAGGCAAGAACAGAGTATAATGACCAAACAAGCAAAATGATATGAGCCTTGAATTCATGCAAGTAGTTTGTTAAGTAGCTGTGATGGATACAATGCTGCGGGTCAAATTAAAATAATAGAAGATGCCCAAAATATACTTATATACATTTACCTTTATACTCTAGGTGGAAACCAGTAAAACTAACAGATCCATCACTCCGAAAAGCCAGGTGCATTGAATTTGAACTGCTTTCTATCCTCTCTGGTAGCTTGCTATCTTGAAAGCTCCCAATTAGTGGACTATTACTGTCTGGCCCATCGTAGATATAGAGGAAGTCATAGTTGGGTTCTATGCTGAAGCTGCAAAATGTTTTTAAAAAGACAAATGTTAGATGGGATTATAATTGGCTAATATGTTTGTCAAGAAAAACCTGCTAAATGGTAAGCCACAAAATACTGCAATGGACTTTTACTTATTTTTCAAGACAAAAAGCTTCATTTTTGTTGAAAATGGAAAACACCTTCTTGCAGATTACCATCATTCCATGCATATTTTCAGCATTGTGTTTACATGCCTCCTGAATTCCTATGAGGTTTTTGTTTGTGTTTACCTTTACAAATGTTATTACATGTTAATCCATTATAGGGTAGGAAAAATTGTATGAACAACAGACTTGCTTTATTTAATCTATGACATCATTTAAGACATTGAATTGTCGTAGAGAATTTGAACAAATAGCATTTAATAACCTGGATAGCACTACTCACCTGAGCCTTATTAGAATGCAAATAACTGGCTTATAAAATGGATTCTTAATATGACTCTGACATTTCCTTTAATTCTCAAGTCCCATAAGTGCTGTAAAACCAATAGCCAAAATCTCTGGTATTTTAGTTTATGGGTCAACAAAGTATTTCCTCATATTGGTTACCCTAAATATTAGATTACCTTTATGTGCTTGGTTGCATAATGCTATAAAACCATTTATCCTTAGTTTAAATTACTAAAACTGACAAGATTTATATTTCCAGTCACATACTACTCATGTGTAAATCAGTCCACTGTGAAACAGAGACAAGATCACATACTCTCAATCTGTCCAAGTTTGGCAGAGACAGTCTCAATAAATCCACTTCTGTCCCACTTTTTCAGATACTTTTAAAATGTCCCAGTTTCTCTTTCCTCTCTCATTTTCCCATTTACAATCAAGCTTACTTCAGTTGTTGCAAACTGAATTCAAACTACAAAAGTCAGTGGTGCATCTTACATAAACGGTGCCTAGAGCAACCCCTCCTCCTCCTCCAACGCCGCCACTAAATCTTCTGGCATAGCTTTTTTGTGCCCTCTTGGTATTGGTGCCCAGGGCATGTACCCTACTTGCCCCACCCTAGATACATCTCTGGCAAAAGCAGTCTGCACTCAGTTAGCTTGGGAGAATAAGAGGAGAGAAGGTGGGAAAAGAGATGAGGAGGTGGTATCCTTTGTAGACTTAGGCAAAATCAAACTGTGCAGCCAATCCTAGCCAACTGAATTGTTTGCAGTCTTGACCACACACTAGTATTGCTAGATACTAGATACAGTAGGACCCCCTTATCTGCGGATTCATTATCCACTATTCAGTTATCCACAGTTGGCCACCATTGGGCCAACCATGGATAACTGGGTCTGGGGCGGGTGGCGGAAGGTGGCAAGAAGCATGGGATCACGCTTCTCGCCAACTCTCACCACCTTCTCCAGCCAGATTCCAGTGGCAGGCTGCGGGAAAAGAGTGCGGAGCACAGGATTGTGCTCCTCACCAACTCTCATCGCCCCTCCTCTCAATCTCCTGTCACCTGCCCCGGCGGATCTGCTCTTTTCTCTCTTGCCACCACAGCAATCAGGTGGGTCTGGTGGTGGAATAGGCCATTACCTACTATCTGTGGACTTCAGTATCTGCGGGGGCCCTGGAACCAATCCCCCTCAGATATGGGGGTCCTACATGATCCACATGTGCTATTTTTCATCTGTGAAATGTTAGAGGATATGAGATCATGCTTCTCAAAGTTTCCAGACCTCTCACTTAAAGATGCTGAGTGTGATTGCCTGCATCAGCTACACACATTATAGGTGTTCATGTATTTCTATGTTCCTTGGGTAAGCAGATGTTTGTACATATTTGCGATGCCTGCATAACTAGCTATCTCCATACATGACTAGTTGCTTGCTTGAAGGATCTCTTTAACAGACAAACTCATTACAGACAAACATGGTGACTGTATGATACAGGTACATGACATCAGAGACAAAATCTGGAGCATGTTGCTGTAGCTCCTTTTGCTCCTGCTTCTTCTCCTCTTCATTATTTATTTATTTACAAGTAAAAGAAAACAACAACAACAACAACAACAACAACAACAACAACAAGCAGTTTCCTGCCTGCAGGCTTACAGTCTAATTAAGACATGACACAAAAGGAAAAGGGGATGGCAGTGTGGGAAGGAATTGAGTCCAGCAGATACTGCCCCTTCTCTCTCTCTGAAGCCACAGCAGTGGTAGTTGGGATGCAGGGAGAGTTTTTCATCTGCTTCTGGGCTTTGGCATGATGGAGTTGTGCCTGTCTCTTCTTCTCTCTTTCCAATACCAGGGTAGTGGCAGCTGGAATGGAGGGGAGGGTCTTTCATCTGCTTCTGGACCCGTGCATGATAGAGCTGTGCATGTTTCTTCTTATCTCCTTCTTAGGTCAGGATATTCACAGTTGGCATTGCCTTTCATCTACTTCTGGGCTTAGGCATGATGGAGCTATGCATGTTTCATCTACTTAAAACCATAAATGTTTTGGACATGAGACAAATGTGAACCAGACTTA
Source organism: Ctenosaura bakeri (assembly GCA_948474755.1). Lineage (NCBI taxonomy): Eukaryota > Metazoa > Chordata > Lepidosauria > Squamata > Iguanidae > Ctenosaura > Ctenosaura bakeri. The sequence continues at coordinate 15,909 of CAOLHI010001041.1, read as the reverse complement.
GGTAGGTCTTTCTATATTGGCAATGTACATTTCTCCTGCACATAACAACATTTGATGCATGCTTTTTTGTTCACATGACATTACAAATCCACTATACAAAACATAATAATGGAAAGAATTTTTTTTATTCAAGTCCACCTCTCAATAATACAAGAGATAATAAGATAGTGCAATAGTACAAATACTATCCATCAACAATAACAAAATAAATTCTAAGAAATAGAATATCACCAGATTAACTCACAATTTCATTAACTTTCACAGATCACCTCTTCGTATTATTAGGATGAAGGCTAAAGTCATTTTACAATACCTCCTAGAGTTCTACTTTTCAGGAAGGAGAAACAATCAATTTAACTCTGAAATGATCAAGTGCTCCTTTTTCATTTTGTCAATATTAGTACATGGTCAAAAAACATACCAAACAAAAAAATGCATAGTGTATAGATTGTATAAAACAATTCTTAATAGTTTATCAAAAATATCCTCATAAACAGCAGAGAAACAACTTAAGATTTAAGACTTTTAGATATAGCAGAAACTAAAATAGATAGACATTCAGCCAGAGAGATAGGTTTGGATGTTTAACTAACTGAGTTTGGGTCTAAAACTCTGTACGTGTTACAGTGCTAGGTATGAGGTAAGTTATTACCTCTTTTTTAAAGTAACTTGTCATTTTTAACACCTGTATATCATTTATGGCACTGTCCATACTGGGATTAGCTATACCAACTTATTTTGGCGAATGCCTATGAGGGCAATTTCATTTCAATTTTGAAAAAAGAAAAAAAAATCAAAAATAACCTTCCCAAGATGGGGGGAACACCCTTGTACTTTTTAAAAATTAAATTTAGCAGAGAGCAAAATTAACAGATTTTTCTCATTTGGGACCACTACATCCTATTTATAGGCCTTCCTGTATAAGCCTGAATGCCACCACTGCTATCTTTTGGCATCAGGAAGAGTTCAACATGTTTGCTTGAGATAGCTACTTGGTGAATGAAAACAGTGCTTTGTTAGCCTTGGTTCTCCATATTTGGAATTGCTGTTATTGCCTTCAACTCATGTCTGACATATGGTGACCCTAAAGCAAGCTATCATAGGGTTTTCTTGGCAGAATTTGTTCTAGGGGAGTTGTCCTTGCCTTCCTCTGAGACTGAGAGTTACCCAAGGTTACTCAAGATGTTTCCATGGATGAGTAGGGATTCAAACCCTAGTCATCATAGTCATAGCCCAACACTCAGTCTAGTACATCATGTTAGCTTTCTATATTTGGAATGCTTTCCCAATAAAATTTGTGTGCCATCAATGTTGGTATCTTTCAAGTGCCAAATGAAGAAATTGCTTTCTTCGTAAATGGACAGAAAGAATAATTAGTTTTAATTATTGCTTTGTGTTTCAGCAGCCCATTACATTGTGTTATTCTTTTATTTCATTCTTATCCTAAAGGGCAGCCAAGAAAACCAGTAAAAAATAGACAGATGTGATATTCGCTTAAACTGTAGTTCCAAAACTACACAGTGTTTCTAGATGAAGCAGCTTCTGTTTGGAGGCATATATTTTGGTTTGCTGTCTCTTTATAGGCAGTTAGAATTGATGCCACCAATCTAGACAACAGGATAAACCAGCTAAAAGCTGTTAATTTGGTGGCTGGGCTATTTTTTATGCATTTTTGCCGTGAGGAAGAGTGGTATAGAAATTAAACAAGTAAAAAATTCAAGCAAATAAACAGAGTTTTATTACTTGGCATACTGATACTTCTCTCATAAAAAAAAGCTGTTGTTAATATTTTAGGATTGCATACAAATGCCTTTATGTCATCAGCAACTATGAATGCATTAGTGCAAGATACTCTTGGCCTACTCTTACACTCCCATTCTGAAATCCTAGGTGTTCTAGTGCATGCAAAGCAACACACTGTAGGTGGCAGGGTGACTCTCAAGAGGCCAAATGATCAGATGTACTAATATTTAAAATTTGGGCCAATCAATCACTTACCTGATAAATGCTAATGATATCACATAGTCATTATTAACAGTGATCGTCCAGTCACAGTCTCTACTATGGGGATAAGGATGAGGGAAGTTTGGTGAAAGAATAAAACCTGATGAACCTGTCAGATTGCCTCCACAAGGTGCTGTGAATGAAACAAGCAAAGACAACAACCAGTGACTCCCAACGTGATTCCATTGTATCTTACATAAATATCAAAATAAGCAAAGGAGGGAAATATTACTTTCAAGTTGTGGTGGTGAACCATTATTATTCTGGTTTATTGTCCAAGAACAGATTATAGTTAATGCTACTTTCCCCCCTCTGGCTAGGAATAAGAAAGCATTCTGTGTCAAGAAATGAGCTTAAGCACTTTCGACCTTTTGAGATGCATTAGTGTTGCCTGAATGTTTATGCATTAAGGGCTACTATGCATAAGACATGTTGATATGAACTTATGGAAAAAGAATTGGTATTTTAATTTAATGATGATTGAAAATTACCAATAATATGATACACTTGGATGACTGATAACAAATGAGAGCACATGTAAAATGAAGACAATGGCAATGTAGAATGTTGATCCGTGTTGATAAGCCAGCAAGACACTAACCAGTGGCATAATGAGTCTTAACAGTGACCAGGGCAAGGGGGCAGGGTGACCAGTGGAGGCGGGGCTACCAGTGAGTGGAAGTGGGTGCGGTGAGTGGTGGTGGGATGAGTGAAAGTGGATGGGGTAAGTGGTGAGTGGGAGTGGGTGGGACAAGTGGTGGGTGGAAGTGGGTGGGGTAAGTGGTAGAAGTAGGTGGGGCAAGAGGTAGAAGTGGGAGGGGTGAGCCATGGCAGGTGGGGAAGGGGCAAGTGGAGATGGGTGGGGCAAATAGCAGTGGGGACAGGGCAAACAGCAGGCAGAGGTGGGCAGGGTGAGCAATGGCAGGGGGCAGGCTGGCAGAATCCTCTTTTTTGCACTCCCCAGTTTCCCCACCCTAGATCCACCTCTGACACTAACACTTGTTACAGTTCTGTTGTTGCTGTTGTGTGCCTTCAAGTTGTTTCTGCCATATGGCAACCCTAAGAAAAACCTATCACAAGGTTTTGTGGTACTGAGAGTATGGGAGGTGTCCAATGTTTACCCTGTGGTTTTTCATGGCCAAGTGAGGAATCGAACACTGGTCTCTAGAGTCATAGTCCAATGTTCAAACCACTACACCACACTAGCTATCTGTTACAGTTCTGCAGACACTTAACATTCATAGTTTTACACTCATGTTTAAATTCTAGAAATAACTGAGTTTCCTACAGCACACTTGAGATAATGCAAATATTTATTTTAGTTACTAACAAGTAAGTGGAATCCAACATCATAGAAGCAATCTAAGCTTGCACAGTGAATCTTTCCCTTCCTATTCCTTTCCTTTCTACATCTTATATGCCCTTGACATTCTCTCCTGAAGATGACGGGACCCCAAAACTGATTTGGATGTTGTCCTACCTGTTTGCAGTGGAAACACTCTTCCCACAACAGGCAGAGAAATTTTGCATTAGACATGCAAGGTTGATGATTACAGTATTTCCCTTCCCACTGCACTCCACTAAGACACATTTAACAATGTAGTGCAGGCCCTCTAAGGAGGCTTTGGAGCAACCACAGAGCTTCAAGAGTGAGTAAAGGAAGGAAAAGACCCATTGCATGAGATGGCCTTTTGCTTGTGCAATTCAATTTCACCCATATTTTCTTCTATAAATATCAGTGGACAAAAATGACAAATATCTTGTGGTTCACAAAACACATAAGCAATATTACTAATACATCAAAATCAACTATCAAGTGCCAGTTTAAAATCCACAGTACTCTTTTGAATTTTGCGTTTCTAAGTCTTACACAAGGCTCTAATCTGTAGATAATTGCTGAGCAACTTGATCAAGTTCAGTTGAGGCCAATTTACCCCATTTCTATCTGCTACGAGCTGCATAAGGATACAGTTCAGCAGCCTGGCACCAACCAAAAATGAAAGACAAAATTACACTTGCAATTTCCGAAAAGCATATTGGCAAGCTAAACCAAATAACACATAGCTGACATGCTGAGTTTTAGAGGGGAACTGTGCTTCTGGAGGCCTCTAGGAATGTGATCTCCTTTAAAGTCATGCTCTCTTCTTCAGAAAATGTAGCTAATAGACTAAATTCTATTCTGAGTCCTAACTAAAGGAGATTTGTTCTATCAGTGGGATTTATCTATGGCCCTTTTCACATGCCATTTCACATGCAAACTGCAAGGACCATTCCACATGACGTCCTCACAATCGCGCAAGGCTGCCGGGGCCAGTAGACAGAGATCGCAGAATATATAATTTTTGGCTTCTTGCCAAAAATGATGTGTAATTGCGCATCGCTTCCGGGCCCCACATGCACTTACCTTGCATGTGGAGCCTCCTGAGACATGACCCTCATGCTTTCTCCCCCAGCACAGATTGGGAAAGTACCTGGCTGCACTGCAGAAGGAAGGGTCAGAACCCTTTGTCAAGGTTGTTGCCAGGCAGGCAAAGTTTTCCTATGAGTGGACAGCAGAAGGAAGAGGCGGTGTGGCCAGACAGCCAGGTGCAAGGCCAGCAGAATTGTTATGGCTATGTCTTATGTATTAGAGAAGGCCACATGCCAGAGCACAGATTGGGTCACCCCACTTGTTCCAGGGTTACAAGGTAGCATAAAAAGGCTGGTGTTTGCCTTGACCAGCTGCCAGTTAGATGCCCTAGCTGGACCTGCCACACCATTGGCAGTCTACTGTTTGTAAGGGGAGATGCTGCCTGATTTTTCTCCATTATCTTCTGTTTTTCCTCTTTGTCTAATTGCTGGAAAGCTAGCATGTTTTTGCTAAGCCTTATCTTAAAGTGCAGCAATAAATCAGTACTCTAAGTCTTACTTAATGAGCCTCTGGAATTTTTTCTGCTTCACTGGGACTCTCTGCTGGGGCGAAGCTCAAATTCTACCAACCCTAACACCCTCATGCTTTCTTCTGGTGCAGGGAGCTGCTGCAGAGAAGAAGCAGAGGGGATGTGAGTGCCTCTTGCAAGAGGCTGCTTGCATGATTTCTGTGCACCCATGCCGGAATCAGGTAAGGTGCAAAAAAGGCCTATGTGTTGATCCACTGTTGCACAATTGATTGAATAGGTCTACTCTAGCTGAGACTAACTAAAAAGATGCCACACATTTTTTTAAAGGATATATCACCATATACACTGGAGGTGGTAAGGGCTTTGGGGTATACAAAAATATCTTGTGTGCACACAAAGCATGAATTTCATGCATTGCCCAGTTCAGTTTTAGATGCTGACATATATTTCTCCTCTTCAAAATTTAATAAGCCAGCACTTCAATGTTTGGCCAGCCATTGTACTCAATCTGCTGAATAGAGCTTTGCCTCGAAGGCACAAAAATTTGGCACAAGCCTATTTAAGTTTACTCAGAATAAGTCCCACTGAGTTTGCTAGAGTTTCCTTCCAAATAAGGAATAACATTGTAGCCTTTATATCTTAGTACTTCAACTGATACATAGAAAAATGCCATAGAAAAGAAAAAGTGCTGCAGGACACCTGTTCTAGGATGTCCATACGATCACTGGAAAGGCCACATCATTATACAGTTGAGGAGAAGTTTTTTTCAAGACAGCTAGGATTTTAACTATGATAATACTTGTATCAGAAAGGACTTGTGACTTGGTGTGTCCATATATAATAATTCAGGGTATAGCCACTTCCTTTGTAACAAGTTGAATCTAAAATTTGACCAAAACCAGTAACAAAATCTGCAGTCCAGTGATTGAGGAGTTATTAGACTGCAGATTTTAGTTTTAGTTTTACCTAAAAAAAATCAAACTTATGATTGTGGAGGAATGTTTAGCAGTAATAAAATAGTAGTAGTGATGGCTGCAGCAGATATGGGAAAACAAAAACCATTGCTCCCCTGAATGGCAACAATCTGTTCCCACCCATCTGTGCCACACAACAGCTTGGTTGGGAGGGGGGACAGAGACACCTTTGCTGGCCTCCCATGTGGGAAGACTGAGCTGATGCTTGCCCTTATCCATAGCAGGTAATGGGGGGCTCTTAAGGCTTTGGTGAGTACTTATGGCACCCTTTGGTGTAGAATAAGCCTCTGGAGTCCTCTTTTCTTGTTGCCAGACATAGGGGGAAGGCAGAGAAGGAATGGGACCTAGGGGTGGGCCCATGGTGTTCTGACCACGCTATGGGGTCTTGAAACAAGGTGGGCTGTACCTATGAGCCCGCCTTCCAGAAAGAGCTGGCTGAGGTCACAATCTAGCCTCATGGGTTCACCTCAGTACCTGGTATCTTGCCCAAGGGAAGCTAGGGGACCCCTCAGCCCAGCAACTCTCATTTTGATAGGCCCCCAATGTCATATAATTCAGAATTCCAGTTCAAGTTCATGTTTAAATAGACAATAGTTCAATAAAACTGGCAATGTTTACTCCAAGCCCTATTGTATGGTCTCTTCATTTTGTGAGTTGGGCAGCAATGGCCCCACAGTTTCCATGTTACACATCAGTTTGTTTAAGCAATTCACATAAAAAAGGACATAAAATCTACCTCATGCTGTTCCTCTGAAACCCATCATAAATGACCAGGAGGTCAACATTTGTGTGTGTGCACAAGAGACTAAGTACTGGTGATTTTGTTATCCCAAAACTATTAAAAATGAATAAAATAAATAATGAATGTAACCAATGTCATAAACATGGAAAGCCGCCTGTATGTAAGCCAATATAATCACAACTGAGTAGTGGAAAGTCTAATGTCCATGTAAACTTACCGGATTTTGATTTTAGAATTAGCTTAGTAGCTACTCTTTTTTATGGATATTTTTAGCTGCACAAAGACAGCCAGTAACGTGTAGTGGGTTGAGTATGGGACTGGGGCCATTTCCACATGAGACTGTAATACCGCTATTACAGTCTAGTGCAGAAATGGCTTAGGGCTCGGGGAGACCAGAGTTCAAGTCCCTGCACAGCCATGGAAACCTAATGGATGGCACTGGGCAAGTCAGATTCTCTTAGCCACAGAACAAGGCAATGGCAACCTTCCTCAATAAATCTTGCCTACAATAGATTCATCATAAACTGTAATGGAGGCATATAACAATGAAAACAACAAATTATCTGGATACATTTCAGTCTGATTTCAGGTAAAAGTATAGTACCAAAATTACCTGGTCTGACTAAAAGCCTACTCCAGCTGAAATACAGAGGAAGTTGCTATTATTGTGTGCCTACAAGTCATTTCCAGCTTATGATAATCCTAAAATAAACCTACCATGGGGTTTTCTGGGCCTGAAAATATGTGATGTATCCAGGGTCACCCAGTGGGTTTCCCTCGTTGAGCAGGAAATCAATCCCTGGTCTCTAGGTTCATAGTCCAATGTTCAAACCACATGCTGGCTTTCACAGAGGAAGTATTATCACATTAATCTACCTGGATCTCACAGGAGCTTTGAATTCCATTGATCACAATTTCTTACTGGAAGAGCTCTGTGGGATGGGAAGAGGAGACACTATGTCTTCGTGACTCTGCTCTTATCTGCAAGCTAAAAGGCTTGAGACTCTGATATTTGAAAGTGCTTCTTCATATACATACTTGCCCAAGAACTGAGATCTGCAGAACAGATCCTCCTCCATGTCCCACCATATGGGAACATGTGGGAGCTGGTAGACAAAGGCCTTCTCTTCTGTGACACTCCATTTATGACACCTCCCCTTAAAAGACTGATTGGTGTCAACACTGTTGTAATTTAGACATCAAGTAAATATATGGCAATAAGGCCTTGAGATTTAATTGATTTCACATAAACCTTCACATGAATTATGGTGATAAATTGTTTTATATGGTTTTAACTGATTTAAAATCTTAACTTGTCAAATTGCTTTAGCTTTTCTTCCCCTTTAATATGGGTTAAATCCATTAAATTTATTTTATTGCCTTCCGCCCTCAAAGCCTAGGTGGGATATACATATTTCAATAAATAAATAAATAAAGCAGAATATCCATAATTTAATTTAGAACCAATCCAAAAGACAAAAGGTCTTGGCCTAGCAGGTCTCTCAAGCTGTGAGAAAATGAACTCAATTTTTCAGCAGATTATGAATAAGTAATCTGAGAGTTGTCAGATGTAAATTAGCTTTTGACCCACCATCAACCTCTAACTAAATGAAGGAACTGGAGCAATACCAGCTGCACTGGCCATGCAATCTTATTTTGCATCAACAGCTCAGGGGAAGTTATGTAATACTATTGCTAATTTCCATTAAGTTTGCTTTGAATTATGGACACCTAATGGGTGAAAGACTGCCTGTCATCAACTGACCTCTTTAGGTCCTGCATACTCAAGCCTGTACATTTCTTAATTGAGTCTATCCACCCATAATGTGGTCTTTCTCTTTTTCTACCAAGCATCATCATCTTTCCCAGTTATCCATATAAAAAAGTACCAGATCTGGTTTACTCACTTGCTTGCACAACAATCAGCATAAGGCAATAACTGTCTGGTCAGAATTAAGTTTCACTGTGTTAAATCCCAGGTAAATATGCAAAACGTTATGCCATAGGAAACTTGCTCTTGCTGACTAAAAGCTGCCCCTCCTTCTCTCCTCTTTAATTTTTTTTTTAAATGCGTGTTTCTATTGTCCTCTTCTTTACCAAATAGGAGGCAATAGGAGGAAAATCTTACCACACAATGTCACAGGAATTCTTTGTTTTAATGTGAGATACTTCTCAACTTTCTTCTAGTCTACTCACTTCTAAGATGAAATCTTTTCTGCTTTTTCTGAATACACTAACCTACTCCTATGCCATTTACCGGTGATGTAGACTTGAGTCAACTGACTCGGTCTCAAGTCAGAAGCAAGTCACTTTGGTGACTTGACTTCGACTCGACTTGCAATAAATGACAAACTGACTTGACTCAACTTGTGACTTGTATATTTTAGGTGATTGACTAGCTGCTCTTGGTTCAGTAATGTAACCCAATCTACCTACTCACCTTATGCCTGAGGTCTCCTGGTTAGTTGTTCATTGCTAGGTTGCTGACAAGAGATAGCTAAGCTAAGCGAGGTAATAGTAAAGCTGAATGCACCTCTTTCTCTCCCTACTATGTTTCTAGCAAAAAATTATTCAAAATGCTATGTGTTTTTCAAGGGAAGCTCCAATTAGTGCCAATTTACACAATGTTACATCTGCTCAGATTTGCTGATTAATTTGAAAGAAAAGCTAACATTAGCTGGCATGTCTATGCTATAGCACAGACAAATGTGTGTTGTGAAGTATATGGTTTAATAATCCACACTGAGAAGTTAGTACCAAATGTAGCTACTAATATCTCAGAATTTATTAGGATATGAAATATTTAATCAATCCTAACACTATTTTAATGATTTATAAAGTACCAGACTTGGATGGGGTGGCAACAACATTCTACCAGGCCGTGAATGAAATATAAACCTTAACAGATGTTGAAGACCAAAACTTGTGCAGATTAAAACAGTGAAAATGTTTTGAATGGACTGTAGCACTCATGCATTATAATTTGAGCAGACAGAATATGAAATGAATGCTTCTCTTCCTTTAATCTATTTTTCTATTTGCTTTTTAAATGTCTTTTTAAATACAAAACGCTGAGAGACAAATGCATAGTTTTATCAAAGTCTTTTTTTCCAATTCTGATCTTCGCAGAAAAACAAAGCTGTTAGATGTTTGGTCATCTGCTGGCAATCTGATCTACTGATGTTAAATATTTACAAAGCATACTGTCATGTTTCTCTAACACAAATTCTAGGATGGCAAAATGATCAATTTTCATTACAATGTTTTTTCATAAACATTTATTTTAAAAAAATCTTTTAGCAAAGAACTCTCTGCATAATTTAATTAGTACAGAGAAAATTAATACAAAATCCCTTCATGAAAGCAGACCTTGGGGAAATCTTGCACTAAGAATGTATATCTTTAAAATTATATTTTAACCCTCTGCCTATCTATTTGTCTTTTGACACAACATTAGCTGTCCCAAAGGGTTTCTTGACTTTACACAGAGTGGCTTTGGAAGATGCATAGGTTGCTGGTAATAAGGAGGGCGGCCAAAGCATACACATAGGAGATCCATCATTTTGTGCAACAGTGGACAACAGTGGAAGGTTAGGAGGCTTGGAAAGCTGCAAGCCCCACCTCATCAGTCACTTGCTTTGATCAAAATATCATTTTAACTTCCAAACACCATTTAGGGGGCATGAGGAGTGTTTTCACCATGTTTTAGGCCATTTTAGGCCAGAGGCCTTTGTTTAACAATGGGAGAGAGAAGTCAGTTGGAGGCATTACTGATCATTTAAAAAATGCCAAAAAAAAAAAAAATGACCCCAGCGACACCCTAGGGGCCTAAACATGGCCTGGGAGGCCACATGAAGTCTGTGCCTTGAACTTTGACTCTCTTGTCTCATATAATATTTCCACCATTGTAAAAGCATGTCACCATATGCTCAGCAAAAATGGTCAAGAAATCTGTCATAATCAAGCAAGTCAATCCAATAAAGATTCCAAAAACAGAAGAAAAAAGAATAGAGATAAATCTCAAAGATGAAGGAAACTGTAATTAAGTTTCCACTTTAGGAATAATATTAAAATGTTCCAATTTCATTTACTGGGCCTAAGGCATTTCTAGAGTAACCTGTACTAATTGGAAGCAATTGTTTCCTAAAAGGCATAGGAACCTCTTATTCAGGAAACAAAGAAGGAACATCTGCTTCTGATAAGTATTTTGATTAAACAAACAAAAAGGGCATAGCTACTGCAATCTGAGCCCCTTTATGCATAAAGCCTACTAGAGTTTAGAGGACCTATGGAACATTGGTCTTTCTCTCTCTCTCTCTTTTTTATAGGGGGGAACAGATGCTACTAGTGATATTGTCTTTTGTAAATCTCACTATCATTAAAAGATAAATACCATCGTTGATGAGGTCTACAACATCTGGATCTATCTATGAACTAACATCTGGATCTAAGTATGAAGTCTTGACTTTGTGACTGGGTAATTATAACATGTTTCCAAAGTCAGAAAAGCAGTTGTGTCTTCTCTTGGTTTCTGCATACCTATACAGACTGGTGGGTTGGGCTGCCAGAAGTACCGATTTTCTACCTGAATGCAGGTTATTCGTTCATCTCCTTGCAATTCATAGCCAGGGTCACACTGAAAAATGACAGTATCTCCAGGTTCTCTTCCATCTCCGTTTCGAGTTCCATTCATAGGAACTCCTGGATCACGACATGCTGTGGCTACAGAGCCTAGGAAGGGAAAAAGAAGCATATCAATTTCAGCATGTCAAGAAGATTCACAGGCCTTTCTTTGGGGAAATTATCACAAAAATACATGATTCACTGAAATAATTATTTTATGCATTTTTTTATTTGCCATCTGTTTTGATTACTGAACATGTTCACATTTTGGCACAATTAATGTAGCATTTCAGTCTTTGGAAATGGCTCATAATCTGATAGAATGAATTGTCTAAACTGTCTACACATTTTTTTAAAGAACTAGGAAAGAATCTGAAGCAATATAAATGGGAAAGATTTTCTGTGTCTTCACTCGATGGACCACATAATACTATATAGTATACCATGATGGATAATTCATTGTCTGTCTACATTATTGTACCAAAATTATAACCCTCATTAGACATAATCCAGAAAAGAGGTCAAGTTACCACTCTCCAGTTGAAATCAATGGAACTGAAGCACTACACACTTAATACCATTAGGGTAGTAGGTTTCCCATTTTATCCCAGTAGGTTTGCCATTTTATCCCATACAAGTTTATGAACACAGTCTTCCATCAATGGTGGCCAAAAATGACAATTTAAATTGCAGTATGCCTTCTTTTTAGCTCATCAGCACACTGGTGCTTACACTTTTCTGACCTACCAATATTGATACCAAATACATATATATCCTTCCGTTAGTTGTTAGCTTGTTTTTTTCCCCAGTGAAATGCCAAATAAAAAAAATGCAAAAAATTGCTTTAATTCAATACCAAGTTAACAAAGATATTTCAGACAAAGGTCTAACTAAATAATAATTGGGTCACAAGCCACCAAGCAGGCTGTTTGAAAACATCCCATTCATTATACTAGAGATCAGTATGCTAATCTTGCACATCAATTCCTCATTTTTGCTTTCATCTGTGTCACTGAACAAGCAATGTAAGGATATCCATTGCTGCCAAGCTTGCTTCTTTAAAAACTAGAAGATTATGCATCAGCATCATCCAGAAGAACTGGAACAAGTACTCATGGAACAATTTACCCTACATGTTTAGTCAAAATTGGTTCGCTTGCATGCTATTTGCTTTTACCATCACTTTTGTATTCTCTGTAATCAGTATCACAAATATTTTACTACTGTTTGCTTTAATTTTCATTTTGCCTCATTATTGCTATTTTGTACGTCAGTCTTATTCTCTCATCCTTTGTGTGTGTGCCTCTGTGTTTAAATATTAAAAACCTGCATATCACTAGCTTGTGGCCCTCATTCCATTCTTCCTATTAGCCGTTTTTCAAACACATCTTCAGTTGCTCCCCACCAGAAACAGTGGAACAAGACTACATTTAAGCAATGGTAAAATGTCTGATAACACTACAATCACACCTGCAGTACAATATTGTGGAGAACAGACTCTCGTACACAAAAACTGAAATCTTGGTTTAATAAGTCAGGATATGCTTTCCATGCATAAGTCTTTGTTACGTTTTCACTGTGCCCTTCATATAAGCTGGGACATAAGCCAGAAATAAACTACTCTTTGTTTACTTTTAAACAGTACACCAACTGTGCATACCGCTACTCTTATAAAAGATTGGCTGTGTTATTCTTATTAGACATATTGTATTAGATTTATCTACATTTTATACATATTATAGTTTTTTTTTTAAAAAATGTTATCTGTATTTTATTGCTGGTTTTATTATTTCACTATTCTTTCCTCTTAAGTTTTTATTTAAGAAATATTACAATTTTACAACAGTGGTAAGTTTCATAATAACAATTTAATAGTATAATGAATATAACTAACACAAATGTGATGAATGGGTCACATACTTTAATTAACTTTTCATTAATCTATTTTCTATAACTCATCCTAAATATAATAGTATATTCTGCTATGTTCTCAAATTACTTTCCTCTGTTATCAGGGGAACATTTTTAAAAAGAAAGGACTCTGGGTAAAGCATTGATATTTACTGAGACTATTCTGCCTAACAGTAAAATTTTGAATTTAGCCCATCTTCAGTCCTTGGATATTTTATCTATTAAAGGCTGGTAATTTGCCTGAGCAATACTCACAGATAGATAAATCCCCTAGTATTTTACTAGATTGCTTAATATTTCTATATCCAACAAAAAAGAAATCCTTAGTTCTTTCCAACAAATTTATATCTGTGTACATGATTTTTTTCTGACAACCACAATTAGAGATGGAGAAGGAGGAGGCAGAGATCAGAAATGGGTAAACAAAAGGTGTTCATTGTCAGCTTTATGGAAAAAGATTCAAGAAGGATCTTTGATTGAGCACATTTTTTTTTACGAGGGTTGTGTGTTCAATTAAGCCAAGATGTGAACGTCAACAGCAATGATTCTACATGGTTACTCACTCCTGTAAAAGCCAATCAAGGGGGAAGAAAAAGCTGTTTAATCTATTCTTCTCCAGTCAGAAGAGACATTCCGTTAACATTTCTACTTGCTCACTAGCCTTTCTTAAATATCTAGATATGCAGAATTAAGGATAAAATTAGATGTAATGGCATCATTTAAGATGCAACAGCTCTATATTTTAAAGATAGTTTCAAAAATTGTTATAAAATTATAAAAAGGTAGGGGATAAAAGAAGAAGTCTAAGGCCCTTTTCTCATGGCATTTTTAAAGTGTATTAGGCACGCTCCCTCTCCGCTTCACGAGCCGCTGTACTGCATGACATTCTGGTGAACCAGGTGCTATCACGGCCATGGATAGTGCTGATAATGTGTTTTCTTATTTTTGCCTGAAAGGTGAAAATAACCTCCCTTTCACACATCGGTCGTGTGACCAGAGGGCCTGTGAAGCCATCATCTGGTGTGCTTCCGGGAAGGACCTGGGAGTGGGTGGGATGTGGGCAGTCCCTGCTGCCTGTCCCTCACACAGCAACTCACAGGGGACGCTCCGCCCAGCAGCAGACTGGCCGCTGCCCCCATCACAGCAGGGAACACTGCACGACACACCACCGTGAGAGGCCACCCGGGAGCTGCGTCGCCACTCACACTTGAGATGACAGCAGCCCCCGGGGTCTCGCCAATTGTGTGTTTTTTTAAAAAACCCGGTGCTATCATTAGCACATTAGCAGGTTACCAACATAGTATGAAACAGCCTGTTGACAGGATCTATCGTGCTAATGTTAGCACACTAGTCAATGAAACAATAAAGAAAAAAGAAAAAACACCAACCAATCAGGGGCGGTGGGGAGGGGACAGGGAGGGACCTGGGTGCGGCCCAGTATGCCAACATGCGGACAAGGCACCTAACGGGGTCTGGTGCCCTCTCGCGAATGCCCTACTGTGTGCAGACTGCAAGGGGCTCTCTACTGGGCCTCTTGCAATATTGGCAATATCGTGAGGGTGCGAAAAGGGCCTAAGGTAAGGTAAGGTGCGAAAAGGGCCTAAGATGCACTACAATCAATATGGCAAGAAATAATAAAAAGTATATTTTCAAAATTCACTGAGATTAATTGCTTCATTTTTCAGTTAGTAAATATACCACTTTGTGTGATAATAAAATGGTTCGCTGAGTTACTATTGTGATACAGATGGACAATACTGGCCACTATTCTAGTTAGAATAACTAGTAAGTTGAGTACATATTACATGGAATAAGTTACATTGTTAGTCTCTATTTTTCCCCCAGGCATATACACAGTCAATTCTTCTATAAGGGCAAGAGACCAGAGCATCATTTCCAGCTATGAAGAGAAAGATTTGTTGCATCTTTCCATTGACATGCTATTTATAGCCACTAGGGAAAAAGGATCTTTATTTTAAAAAATAATAATAATTTTCAACCTTTCGATTAGGAATACGTCATATCTCTTTAACCACAGATTTCCAAAATGGCTGTATTAAGGGAAAAGCCCACTGTGTAAGAATGCACAATCTAGGTTTTTCTGACATGTCCAATTTTTTGAACCTTAGTCTTTTCAAATCTGACTTAATATTGTTGTTGCGTTGTTGTTGTTGTTGTTGGTTGTTGTTGTTGTGTACCTTTAAATCATGTCCAACTTATGGCAACTCTCAAGTGAACCTATCACAGGCTTTACTGGGACTGAGATTATGTGATGCACCCAAGGTCACCCAGTGGGTTTCTCTGACTGAGCAGAGAATTGAACTCTCATCTCAAGGGTAATAATTTCAACATTCAAACCGCTACACCATGCTGGCTGTTATTTAAAGTTATGCCATCTTCAAATAAACTTAATCATATGTTTCTTGAATGCAAAGGACTTCTATTCATCCTTCCCCCCATTTGCCCATTTATATTGATATTTAAATCCTCCCTTAAACTATTCAAGTGAGTCTATGACAAATGTAGATGCAACTGATTAGCAAGTCATTGATTTTAAATGTTGTATTAAGCTCCTCTAACATGATTACAGGTTTTATATCATGTTCCCTAGCAGGTATATTAGAAATGAAGTAGTTCACCTAAAAAAACTGAAGCTTTTCGATTAATTGATTTTCTCACTGGTTACAAACTTGCAGCTCAGGTTAATATGCGGTCCCATAAATCAATCATACAATATGCATAGTTGCTCTTGTCTCCATACTCTCTACTGTATCCA